>OY725201.1:1556632-2119132 GCA_963241965.1 Tortrix viridana
ATTTGACTGCCAACGTCATACCTAAGGTTTCATTTGTCATAATTTTTTTATAAATAAATAAATATCTGAGGACAATTCTCACACAAATTGACCTAATCTGAAACTCTAAAGTCGAAACCATAATTCGAGAGACAACTTTGACAGTTAAGACAAAGGGTTATATCATAGGGTTAACTTCACAGCGATAAATCACTAGTAATTTACTAAGGTGAAGTGAGGAGCTGTCAAAGTTGTCTCGAATTATGATTTCGACTTTAGTTACTAATGACTAGGCAGTAATAAACATACTTATATAGGGAAATACATACATAAATACTTAAAAAAAAACATCCAAAACTCGGGAACAAGTCGCGCTCATCACACAAATATTCGCCCTTACCGGGATTCGTACTCGGGACCGCTAGCTTCGTCAGTCACCAACTATCTTTAGATTGATACAAATCGAAAAACGCATAGTAAATAAACCGTAGATTAAATAAAAATTTAAAAGTTGCAGACTGCCCACTGGCAATTAGTATGACGCACCTTTACGATTTTTATACAGGGTGTCCCGCGATAAAGTGCACAAACAAATGGGGAGTTTCAAAAAAATAGCACACCTTTCACTTTTTCTTCAGATTTGGGAAAAAAATTGCACGCTGGTTTGGACCACCATTCTGAACAAGAAAAATAGAAATTCCTGGTATGTCCCCAAAAAGATGTATGGAATTGTCCGTTTTGTTACCTAAATTAAATACATTTTTTGGTAACAAAACGGACAATTCCATACATCTTTTTGGGGACATACCAGGATTTTTTATTTTTCTTGTTCAGAATGGTGGTCCAAACCGACGTGCAATTTTTTTCCCAAATCTGAAGAAAAAGTGAAAGGTGTGATATTTTTTTTAAACTCCCCAAATAAGGGTCAAACTACATGTGATTTTATCACGGAAAAAAATAACAATAATTTTAAATTTTTTTCCGTGATAAAATCACATGTAGTTTGACCCTTATTCGTTTGTGCACTTTATCGCGGGACACCCTGTATACTCAAACGCACGTTTTCGATGCATTATAGAAGCTAGAGTGGAACATACGATTTTTGGTCACATACATAAGTTTTCAAAAGTAAATTGTGACGTTCTCAATATAAAGGGACCTTATGGAGGCAGGCTGTTACGCCGTTCTTAGAACTGTTACCATTGTATTCGTATAGGTACAAGAATAAGAAGAGCTTAACTGCCTTCCTCCATAAGGTCCCTTTATATTGAGAACGTCACAATTGTATGGCTACCGGCGTTAATCCTCTAAGTATGTCAAAAGGCCGTTGACCCTGTTCCTTAAATGGTACCCCAATCGAAGCACGCGCTCGGACAAAAAGCACATCCGCCATGTTACAGCTGTTGCACTTTCGACTCTCCGACATCGGAATAAAGTCTTTTGCCTAACAGAGTTGACCGCTTTTCTGTCAAATGCGGTCAGCTGTCCTTTTGACACAATTCTATCACTAGATGCATGTTATAATTAAGTACAGTCGAACTCACAAGTAGCTGTACATTTTAGTGCCTTGTCGCAGTATTGACATACTAAATACAAACTTTTGACACTTATAACTTATAATACGTAACTGCGACATGGTACTAAAATGTAAAGCTATATGAGTTCGACTGTACCTATACCAGAGCCATAAAAAAAGTACCTAAATTACTTTAGATTTAGTTTTAGTTCATAGTTTCGTTTGTATTGTGATTCTGCGGCTAAAATGTATTTTTAATCTTTTTTTCTTTAATATTGGGATGTTAATGAAATGTGACGTTCTCAATATAAAGGGACCTTATGGAGGAAGGCAGTTACGCTCTTCTTATTCATGTAACTATAAGATAACTATGGTAAGAGTTCTAAAAACGACGTAACCGCCTGCCTCCATAAGGTCCCTTTATACTGAGAACGTCACATTTATTTACGTAAAAGCTTGAAAAATTATGTAATTCAAAGGATATGTTATAACTTATCAGCCACACCTTGCTGCACGTGATATGGCTGTCCTTATCACTTTATCGTTTATCACTGTCTGATAAAAGTGACGTCATTAGATTAATTAAATTAACTAGACGCGTGTTACAAAGCCATTATTAATAAATTAAATACACACGATTATTATTATAAATTCTTGGTTATCGTGTATACTGAAAGGGACATAAATACCTGTGGGTGTCTAACACATTATTAATAAATAATAAGTTAATATCAGGAGAAAACCCCGTTACACATTTTGACGTTCTCAATATAAAGGGACCCTATGGAGGAAGGCAGTTAAGCTCTTCTTATTCTTGTAACAAAATCAAAATCAAAATATTTATTTAGTAAATTGGCCACATACTCGTACTATACGAATTCTATGGTAATAGTTCTAAAAAAGGCGTAACCGCCTGCCTCCATAAGGTCCCTTTATATTGAGAACGTCACAATTGACCTAGTCACAAACTTAGCTCTAGGCTAGGCTAGGCTAGGTACTAGACAACGATAAACATACTTATATAGAGAAATACATACTTAAATACATAGAAAACTTCCATGACTCAGGAACAAACACTCGCGCTCATCACACAAATATTTTCCCCTACCCGGGATTCGAATCTGAGACCACTAGCATCGTAGTTTGTTAGGGTCACTACCAACTAGGCCAACCGCATCATCAATAAGTATATTTATCGTTGCCTAGTACCCATAGTACAGTCAGCATCAAATAGATAGGAGCAGCAAAAGTGGCCAAATATATCGCAACACTTTATTACTATATGTATATAAATTTAAGGATGTATGTTGCGATATAAATATTTGGCCATTTTGGCTGCTCCTATCTATTTGATGCTGACTGAACAAGCCAAGAGCTAAGTTTGTGATCTAGTGTCAATTTGTGTGAGATTGCCCACTGATTTTTTATTCTTCCGTATCTGTGAATACATTGCATCTATCTACTTGCTTTATAGGTATAAATAAATTGAACATTTCGGGGATCTTGATACTGATATTGAAACTATACCTAGATAATATAGTAACAGACAGGACATTTCTTTATTACGAGTGGAAAGTAGTAAAAAAAGAAAAAAATATACCTATTTATACAGTAAGTAGGCCGTACGGGCACTTTTACACATCAAAACCTTCCAGCGCTTCCCAAGAGGAGACCACTGCTGAGACGCGCCGTAAGAAACTCAACAGTTAGTCATTCTTTAAAAATAACCTAAAATTTTAATTTTGGGTTAAGTTTTTGTTGCCAACTGTACTTTTTTTGCACAGTCATCATCCATATTCTAACATAAGACTTAACGCTTAAGGATTAAAATAAAAGTGTCTCGTCCTGACTTTCATTACCTTTTATTACTAAGCGACTAAAGCGATTTTCACTTTTTAACCGACTTCAAAAAAGGAGGAGGTTCTCAATTCGTCTGTATGTTGCTTTTTTTTTTTTTTTTTTTTTTGTATGTTGTTACGCGATTACTCCGTTAATTGTGGACCAATTTTGAAAATTCTTTTTTTGTTTGAAAGGGTATACTTCCTAGGTGGTCCCATTGTCACCAAATCAGAATCTGATGATGGGATCTATGAGAAATCGAGGGAACTCCTCAAAAGTTATAGGCACACATACAGCAATTTTGGTATTACCTGCAAGACCTTAAGAAATTGCATTACAAAAGCACTTCTTGGCGAAGAGGAACTGATGATGAAGACCAGAGGTGACCACCGGAACTGCTTAGTTGTAAGTGATTGACGCCAGCAATGAGATTTCTTTATTAAGAATATGAAGCTAGTTTTATACTCATTATAACACATATGGTGAAGTGCAACTGATGGTGAAGTACCGGGAGAACTCCTCAATGATTAACGGCCCTGCATCTTGGGCAGCGACATTTTGTTAAGGGTGATGAAAGATTGGTATTAGGCTATTGTTTCTTAATGTGATGTTTATGTGTTTTAGTTTGTCACATAATAATATTAGATGCATCACTAAAAAGCGAAAAAAAAAATTTTAACAAAAAAATAAAACCGTCTTCAAAAACCTACTAAAAAGCGTTAAATAAAAACCAGCCTCCTAGGAGTCCTAGGAACAGCCTATTTAGTGCCTAATAGGTACATAGAATATATCGAAGTCGGTGTCAAGTAGGTATACACAGTAGCAATGACACCATGATTCTTGCCACCGACTTCGATTTATTCTATGTACCTATTAGGCACTAAATAGGCTATTACTAGGACTCCTAGGAGGCTGGTTTTTATTTAACGCTTTTTAGTAGGTTTTTGAAGACGGTTTTATTTTTTTGTTATTTTTTTTTTATAGCGAGTTTATCGATACGGGACGCTTTTATTTTAAACCTTAAGCGTTAGTCTTACGTTAGAATATGGAATAGATGTATTCATTACCCTAGCAACTGTCAAATTTTATCTCTTGTATGCATGCTTAGCCCGCTGCTAGAGTTTCTTGCGGCGCTTCTCTGTAATGATAGAGGTCTAGACCGAAGCGCTAGGTTCACTCCATGTCACCCGAATTTCATTACATTGCGTGCTACCCAGGCACAACGAGTTCTATCGACCGATCGAATCCCGCAATGTAATGAAACTCGGCCAATTTACTGAATATTTTGAATCTTTGAACAATTTTTTTTCGAATATGAAACACTTTTTAAACTCGCACCTGACGTTACTTAAAGAAACTAAAACAAATCGAAAAGCGGTCAAAGTCACTGACAAAAATTAGTAATTGGAATATTTGTAAAATAAATACAGTAGCGTTTTAAAAAAAAACAATAGTCTCGTAGATGTACAGAATTAATGTAAGCTAACGTCTCTCGTGCCTTGTTCACATTGGCTTAGTACTTGCTACTCACTCGTGTGCTTGACACTCACTTGTGTTGTCTTAAGTTACTTTCTATGTATGTTATATAATGGCTTAAGAATACTTATTTGTAAAGTCGTATTTAACACACATAATTTAAGTTAAAACGGGTTTTGACACGGTAAGGCGTGTACTAAAATCAATAATTACCTTTTAAAATGGTTAAAAACGATAGAAAACAGAAGAGGGAAGATGATAGGACATTGTTGCAATACGACAATTATTAAAAAAGGGGAAATTCTAGGCAAAAGAGGCAGAGGACGACCCATACGAAGTTATTTTAAGCAAGTGAAAGAGAAAGTTAAGGACCTGCGCAAACCGGCGGAGCGCAGAGCAGATCACTTTAAATTTATCAATGTATATTCTTCCCTATTTTAATTAAAATAAGGTATAAATTTGAATGCTCTGAGACCTACCTCGGAGCATCACGGGGGATTTCTACTCTGCGGCTGTGGCTCTAAATTTATACCTTAATGTAATTAAAATAGGAAAGCAAATACATTGATAAATTTAAAGTGATTTGCTCTGCGCTCCGCCGGTTTGCGCAGGCCCTAAGGTTGTCTCGTACCAAGGTGTATGAACCTAGCGAAGAAGAAATATGAATGGCGGTCACTGCACTAACAAGAGCGTAGCTTTTAAGTTATGATGATGATAGAAAAATATCAGTACTTAAATGTGACGTTCTCAATATAAAGGGACCTTATGAAGGAAGGCAGTTAAGCTCTTTTTATTCTTATAACTATACGAATACTATGGTAACAGTTCTTAAAATGGCCTAACCGCCTGCCTCCGTAAGGTCCCTTTATATTGAGAACGTCACAAATTAAAATATCAGTATAGTTTAAATCCTGGTATGGGAAAATATTTGTGTGATGAGCTCGAGTCATAAATGTATTCTGTATATATGTAGTTCTCTATATAAAGTGTTAAGTATGTGTTAAGTATGTTTATCGTTGTCTAGTACCCATAGTTCAAGCCTAGAGCTTAGTCTGGGACTATGTTATTTGGTGAGAGGTTGTCTCCTTATTTTAATAATTACACTGATTTACACGGTTCATATACTTCCGCCAATATGTGTTTCTTATAGATTCTAGTGCCCCAAGTACGGGAAAAATATTAAAAAAATCCATGACGTCTAGTTTACAAGATATTTATTAAATACATAAGTATAATAATTTAAGTACATATTTAAAAAAATAGTTATTCTCATACCAAAAAATAAGACGTGATAGATTTTTTTCAAATACTGGCTTTCATTAGTAGGATGTAGTAAAATAAGAAAATAGGTGTTTCATCAAAAGTATATAAAACTAAGTTAAAATTTGTGAATCAGAGTTATTTTTTCTTAAAGGCCGATAGTTATGGACCCTTTGCCTATTTATAGTATACGACCGAATAAAAGAAACATGACAGCGGCACTGCTCCCTTAAAACTGTCCAATTTTCCGGAATAAAAAGTTTTTTATATTCTTCCCCGAGACTCAATCTATCTCCATACCAAATTTCATTGAAATCGGTTCAGCAGTTTAGCCGTGAAAGCGTAACAAACAGACAAACAGAGTGACTTTCACATTTATAATATTTGTATAGATTTATTAGTTCAATTTTAAGCCACCGCGTAATTCATTCGCTCGGTTAGTGGTCAAAAGTCAAGTTCAAGAGCAAAAGTAATGACAAGCACTAGACTCGTGCAAACGAGGCACAGCATTCAGTATTAAATCACAATTACGTTATTTCCAAAACATCTATTCTTTAATTTTACACAATAACAAGAATTCATATTGTCTAGAGTCACAATTAGCTCGTTATTTTTATTGGTAGATAAATATATACCGAGTGGACTCTCTGTGACACTATTCCTTTCGCGTATTTCAGTCTGGTCTTGTTAACGGTGCGCGTACGACGTTACCGCAATATAATTTACCGTAATTTTACTGTAATTATCGTTAGCGGTATTTTTAAACGGATTGCGTATTGTGAGTGCAGTGTAGTGTAATCACGGTAAGTTCTAGTGATGTGCTTTATTTAATTTAGAAGTGATTTAAATTTTTTTGGTAAATATAGGTGTGATTTTTTAGGAATAGTGAAATTGTTTAATGAACTATTAAGGTACATTTCTTTTGCGGCACGAAAACTTTCCTGGTTACTTATGATTAATAATAATTTAAAATCAGACCGTCACATGTTATTTAGACACCTCAGATATTTCTTAATTTTCTAAAAACCCTGGTAACTCAGGGGAAAATGCACATTTTTCATACAAACCTGTGGACAACATCATCCCCTGCGTTATCAACTAGGTACATATATTATTATTTAAAATTGTACTATTTTTAGATTTTTTTTTTAATGTTACCCTATTTGTCTGATTTTATAAACGTTTAAGCTACGACGTTAGCAAATAAATAGATTTAAAAAAAAAATAGAAATTTGTGAAACATTTCAAAAAATGGGGAAGTAAAAGTAATTTAAAATTGATTCACCCAAATTTGATGTCATTTTCTAATATCTATGAATGATACAATTTTAAAATGCAGATGAACTGATTATTTTTTAAATGTCAAGACTCTGTATTTAATTTACAACCGGAAGAGTATAATAAGGAAAAAAATATTGCATGGATTTTTGACATATTATGGTTGCAACTCTTGCTTACATTATGAACGTTTGTGTAAATACGTACAATATATTGAAGACTTAGGAATTAGGAACAAATATTTGCCCTCACGTGGAATTGAACCCTGGACCTCTAGCTTACTAATACTAATTATACTAATTATTCTAACCGCGTCTTTATTTTTTTAAATAATATAGTTTGTTAAAAAAATGTAATAAAAAAGACGAAAAAAAAAATTTAATTAAAATAGAACCGTCTTCAAAAAAAAACCCTCTAAACAAGACTAAATAATGACCGGCTTCCTAGGAATTGCCTATTTGATGGGTGCCTAATAGGTACATGGAATATATCTAAGCCGGTGTCAAGTAGGTTTTCACAATAGCAATGTCACATGATTCTTGCCACCGACTTCGATATATTCCATGTACCTATTAGGCACCCATCAAATAGGCAATTCCTAGGAAGCCGGTCATTATTTAGTCTTGTTTAGTGGGTTTTTTTTGAAGACGGTTCTATTTTTTTAATTAAATTTTTTTTTTCGTCTTTTTTTATTACATTTTTTTTTCGCTTTTTAGTGATACGAGTATAACTATCATTAAAAAAATCGCGTCAACATAAAATCGGTCGAGTTGAACTAATATATCGCTTAATAACGGATCCATGCGGATGACGTCACGTGGTATCCATTATTCTTGTATACCAAAACCTTCTCCAGAATGTAACAAATACTTTGCTGAAAACCGCATCTAAATCGGTTCAGCCAAACGCGAGATAATCGTGGACAAACATACATACATACATACATACATACATACATACATACAAACAAACATACAGGTCAAACTGAGAACCTCCTTTTTTTTTTGAAGTAGGTTAAAAATGACGAATTTTCCGAAATGCTGGCAATACTGACATCCCACACTAGATTCTTTCCCACAAATTTGACATTTGGAACATAGGTATTTATTAAATCGTTCACTCTTGAATTCGATAGCGAAATATTATCCGGCAAAGTTAAGATGCCTCGCGCACTCGTGGGCACGCAAGGCAGAGTTGCCTATCGCTTTAGCTGGCGAGGGGCTACTTGAATATCGAAGTTCGAAGTTACGATAGGTTTAAATAACAATTTATCACGATTTAATAACAATTGTCAAAGTGAAAGCGACATCTTAACGTTCGAAACGAGTGTTTCGTGGTAACCATCCTGATTCGTCAAGACTTACAACCAAATTAAAAACCGGTCAAGTGCGAGTCGGACTCGCGCACCGAGGGTTCCGTATTTAAGTCCGTACTTAAAAAATATACCTTTTTATATGCAAATTTGTATGTAAAAAGGTCTATTTAACACAAATTATTAAAGTTTTTTTTAGTTGTCTCAAAAACTGTAAATTTTGAACGCTTACGTCGTGTACCAGGTAAGCTGTTTCAGCAATTATTTTGTAGAACACGCGCAAAAATATTCCAATGTATTTTTTGCCTTTTATAAATATTTCTCCCGAAATGCCAATGAATTATTGAAGGTATCGTTTATTTTCGTACATCGGAAATTATCAGAGGATGTTTTGGTATGTTTTTAAAATATAACATGTTGACATAATACGATGTAAATGTTTGGACGTTACAAAGTTTTTAAACTTAAGTATTGTTGGAAGAATTGGCGGAGCGTTTTTGTTGTTTACTTAATTGTGACGTTCTCAATATAAAGGGACCTTATGGAGGAAGGCAGTTACGCTCTTGTTCTTGTAACTATACGAATACTATGGTAACAGTTCTAAAAACGGCGTAACCACCTGCCTCTATAAGGTCCCTTTATATTGAGAACGTCACATTTCAAGTAATTTTAACATCAACCTGTGTAGTGATAGGAGAAATTGGACAATATTTTTCTCTCTGAATGGCAATTTCGTCAGCAATTATTTGTGACGTTCTCAATATAAAGGGACCTTATGGAGGCAGGCGGTTACGCCGTTTTTAGAACTGTTACCATAGTATTCGTATAGTTACAAGAATAAGAAGAGCTTAACTGCCTTCCTCCATAAGGTCCCTTTATATTGAGAACGTCACATTTATTTACCTTCCTTTTGTAATATGTATGTATGATAGGTTGCCTATGAATAACAATAAAGAAACTTGAACAGATTTATCTTATCTTATCTTATACTATTAAACGAGAAACATTTATTATTTTTACGTTCTCGAAAACGGCTCTAACGATTTCGATGAAAATTGCGACACGGGGGTTTAAGGGGACGGAAATTCGATCTAGCTAGGTCTCATATCTGGGAAAACTCGTTTTCCCCGTATTTTCACGCAAAAAGATTTCCCGCGCAATATTGTTCGTAATTTCGGGGCGGTTGCCACCGTCTAAAATAGACTGATGGAGCGTTGGCCTTCTACGCAAAGACTGCGGGTTCGAGCCCCAGCTATGGAACAGTTTTTTTTTGTATAGAAAATCGATGAAAATTCGGTTTCGACCCGAACGACGACACTCGGTCTCCCAGTTATTTATATTAATTATAAAAAAAAACATAGGAGGTGATAAGGGGGGAGGAGGGGGTCAAAATTACTGATATTTTGCTGGACAATTTGAACGACTCCTCCTTAAAAAAGTAGTCAGGTTATACAATACAGGGTGAGTCTTTATAAAGTGCGCATATTCAAATTATTACTTATAATCAAATCTCTATCTCTAAAAAATAATTATCTCTCTCTCTACTATATATATATATATAGAGAGATTTCTTTTCTCTTTTTTTTCTTTCTAAAAAATTACAATATGTTTTTTTTTCCTCTGTAAAATTAAATATAATCATTTGAATATGTGCACTTTATCAAGACTCATCCTGAATAGCTACGTTCCTAGTTAAAATATACTAGCATGTGTGTAAGTTTTTAAATTACAAGGACGTTCTAGTTGTTGTTAATAGTCACTAATTAGTTCAGTTTGTATATATGTGTGGCTTAAATATGCCTTGTTATGAAATTGGGTTAAATATGTATACTTTTTAGGATGGTACAGTCAAGGTCATAAATGCTACCCTGCTAAGGTAAAAGGCAGTATTTTACACTAAACTACTGTAATAATTGCAACCTCATTATTGGGTAATAAGGTTGCAATTGCTACAATAGTTTACAATAGCAGGGCAGAATGGGTAAAGCCGCCCGTCCCGTGTGTTACGCAAAATTTAACATGTAAGATGACAATGTGACGTTCTCAATATAAAGGGACCTTATGAAGGAAGGCAGTTACGCTCTTCTTATTATTGTAACTATACAAATACTATGGTAACAGTTCTAAAAAACGCGTAACCGCCTGCCTCCATAACGTCCCTTTATATTGAGAACGTCACAAATTACATTAGCTTTTGAGGAATTACAGGATTCCAGCACGTTGGCTCAACTTCTTATTTTTATTGAATGTTAATCATTCTCCGCATCAAATTTTGGGTAACACTCCGCGGCCTTACCCAGATTTATGTACACGTTTAGTACCTTGTCACTTTAATCTTGACATTAAATAGACAAGATACTAAAATGTACAAATATATATGACCTTGACTGTACTGGATATCATATCACCTTAATATTGAAAAATTTTGAGAATACATATTTTTGAAAGATTTTAGATCCTGATTCAGATGATTGCAAAAGGAATTTTGGAAATATTTTTGTCGGAAAACATAATTTTTTTTTTAGTTACTCATCAAAAGACGTGAGATGTAAAAATGTGTTTTTTTTTTATAATAATAGTGAATGATATTTGTAGTTGGAATAAACTGACCCATTTCCCATTCCGGTTATCGACAGACATCAAGGAAAGAGTTTAATCTTATCGAAATTTATCATAAAATCGATTACGTGTTCACAAATTCCGAAGAAATGACTTAACGCGTTACTTTTCCGATAAGTAAACATCTGTTCAATTGATATTAATGCAATAATATATAAAAGTTATTTAATACTGACATAAAACGAAATGAAAATCTTTAGTTGTGACGTTCTCAATATAAAGGGACCTTATGGAGGAAGGCAGTTACGCTCTTCTTATTCTTGTAACTATACGAATACTATGGTCACAGTTCTAAAAACGTCGTAACCGCCTGCCTCCATAAGGTCCCTTTATATTGAGAACGTCACATTTTATAAGTAGGCCTTGACCCCTAGCTTGCATGCACGTGATAAAAGACAGGTGCATTCTAACGTAAGACTTAGGCTGCCTTTCCATAGAAGCGGAGACGAGCGGAGCGGAGAGCAGCTGTGTAGGAATCGACCAATCACATTGGTTGTAATCCACATCTCGTCTCCGCTCCGCTTCAATGGAAACAGTCAAGCGGTGACTGTATCAAATTTGTATAGTACGCCACTCATCCCCGCTCGTCTCCGCCTCAGTGGAATCACAACCTCTTTTCACAGCTCCGCTCCTCTCCGCTCCGCTCGTCTCCGCTTCTATGGAAAGGCAGCCTTAAGGCTTAAGGTTTAAAATAAAAAGGTCCTCTTGACTTTTATTACTTTTTATTACTAAGTTATTTTATCCAAATCTAATAAGAGCCTGTGCACACAAGCGTTTTTAATTACTCTAGCAAGTTTTTATTCGTGTTGTCATTTTATGTGCATGCATGTTAGGCTCACTGAGGGCTATGAAAGCCTCTATCCTGATCGTTTCATTGTCTTATTCCCGGAACACAACGACGCAGACACTGCTGTTTAGGCTTGGCTGGCTCACTTACACGGAATTAACGCGTAAAGAAAGAGAAAGTTATGAGTCAGCCGTTTTTGGAGCGCCCGTGCTTGGAATATTCCGAAGCTTCGACGGCAGTTTCATTCGGTTATGTGGACGAATCAAATGGGGCCTTGGGCGCAAATATACAAGACTAGCATTAGTCCGCGACTCCGTCCACGTAGAAGTCGTTTATCACTGCTCGGGAACTGTCAAATTTTCGAGACAGAATTTCAAGAAATATTTTTTTTTAAATATCACCAACCGTGACATGTTTCTGTTTGGACTGTTGAACTGGTAGATAATGCCTTATGGCATTAGGTCCGCCATTTATACTTTAATTTTATTTAAAGTAAATAAATAAAAAGTAGCCTATGTGCTAATCCAGACTATAATCTATCTCTGTGCCAAATTTCTTCCAGATCCGTTCAGCCGTTCTGGTGTGACTGAGTAACAAACATTTATTTATTTATTTATTTAAATACACACATACACACAAAATACACACATTTATTTATTTAAACATCCAAACTTTCACATTTATAATATTAGTAGGACTAGCGCGCCCTCGCATCGCTTCTGTAAAATAAGTTAAAATATAACCTATATAAAACAGCCCAGTTACTTCTCGATAATGTAGCTTTCCAAAGGTGAAAGAATTATCAAAATCAGTTCAGTAGTTTCAGAGTTAAACGAACATATGTGACGTTCTCAATATAAAGGGACCTTATGGAGGAAGGCAGTAACGCTCTTCTTCTTGTTACTATACGAATATTATGGTAACAGTTCTAAAAACGGCGTAACCGCCTGCCTCCATAGGGTCCCTTATATTGAGAACGTCACATATATAAGTTGCAATTGAAATATTACGCCACGTTAGTGTACGAGCAACTCTCATGCAGGGATCGGAAATTCGGGAAGATATTTAGGTACCTAATGTTTGGTGGCGTGAACGGTATGGAGACGGACCCAATTTGATTTTTCTAATAAAATTCCCGGGATTTTTAATTTTAGTAACTACTTAACTACGCCTCCACAATGCATATTTAAGTATATTTAACTTATTGCTTATTTATTTGAATTTATTTTCCATGCGGAAGTATTGAATTTATATTACCTGCGATTCATTCAACTAACGAAGTATCAGCAGCAAATCATTATCATTATCATCATCACCATAGTCATCATAATCATCATCATCATCACCATCATAATCATTATCATTGTCACTAACGTGTTTTACCTCTTCGTATCGTTTTATGCAATTCCGGAATCCCGGAAGATATATTACTAAAATAATTTAATTAAGAATCCGCCTCCATATTTGCCAAACTTTTGCTGGGTTTATGCCAACTTTAGGTAAATATCTTACCGAATTTCCGATTCCTGCTCATAAGTGAAGGGACGGTGCACCAAACGTCACACCATCCTACAGCGCAGCGAGTGTAGTAGCCGTCAATAGAACTTGGAAAAGATGTAAACAAATTAGTACTGTTTGACACATAACCTCAATTATTCACCAAGCGTGTTTTTATTCAAAATAACGTATATTGAATAGTTATATTCATCTTAAACTTAATATGAAAATAATGTAGTGTATAAATCATTGCAAAGACCTCACTTGATCTTTAAAAGTACGTGATTATCGAATCATGGTGACTGGTTCGTTTTGTTTTGTTTACATCGTTCACAAGTTCTATTGACGGTGACTTTAGTTTGCTTGCGTTACGGACTGAACTGAAGGCTCTTGAACAAAATTACTTTTATGCTCTATTCTATTGTGGCTTCCGTAAACATACATTTTATACATGTTAGAAATGCACGTGTTTCTATATAACCCTCGCACACAATGTTAACCTAAATAGAATAAAAAAAATTGCCGAAGTTCCTTCTAACACTAATGAATGAAACATCATTTCGTTCATTGTTTTGTGTTTTGCTATTTCACTTTTTTCTCTCTTTTAATTTTGTTTCTCTTAAAATTCAAAGGATCGATCATGGCCCATAATTCTACCCGGTCAAAAAATGTTTTCGTACAAAAACCAAATTGGTGGTAAATTATGTAGTTATAACCCTTTGAATCAATCTAGGATATATACAAACTGTATGCCCAATTTCATCCAAATCCATTCAGCTGTTTAGGCGTGATTGACACACAAACAAACATCCATGCAAACTTTCTCATTTAAATAATATTAGTGGGATTGACGGGTTGAACCCAAGCCCCTGCCTTAGCCAACCAGCGGAACCAATAAGCCTAACGGACACAGAATCATCGTAATCTAAACTAGTCTTAAGTAATATTATTGTAAGAATTAGTTTTGTTTGTCAACGCTTTCGTCAAACAGGATCCCGTTAGAAATTGGTATCGACGTCACAGACTATTGCGGACAGCGCGTTCATATCCTACTAATATTATAAATGTGAAAGTTTGGATGGATGTTTGTAACTCAATCACGGCAGAACGGCTGAACGGATCTGGATGAAATTTGGCACAGAGATAGATTATAGTCTTGAATAGCACATAGGCTACTTTTTATCCCGAAAAAATGGACAGATCTCGAGGAAGCAGTGATAAACGACTTCTACGCGGACGGAGTCGCGGGAAAAAGCCTCTACATATTATATAATTAAAGTCCCCCGCCGTGCTTAGCATGTGTTTGTTGGAGCTAATCTCAGAACGTACAGTCGAGGACAGGAAGATGTATACACTTTTGGAACTTATTACAATGGAATAAAGTGAAAAATTGTAGACATCTTTCTGTCCCCGACTGTACTGTACGGATTTTTATACGGTTTTTATCAAAAGAGATGTAAGACCAGTAAAATAAAATAAAAATTGTTTATTTACCAATTTAAACATTATTGTTTAATAAGAATTACTTGTGATGGTCACACTAGGCGACGCGTCTCGTGGGGCCAGAACAGGGTTACCAATGGCAAAATGTCCTGCGCAGGCTAACTATTGTAACTAAGTTGAAAGCTAAATTAAGTTTAAACTTACGTAGCACCAAGCAGCATTATTTGGAAAATGTGATGTTCTCAATATAAAGGGACCTTATGGAGGAAGGCAGTTAAGCTCTTCTTATTTTTGTAACTATATGAATACTATGGTAACAGTTCTAAAAACGGCGTAACCGGCTGCCTCCATAAGATCCCTTTATATAGAGAACGTCACAAATAGTGAGTTGCGGGCATTACCTTTGTACAGTCAGCGTCAAATAGGAGCATTCAAAATGGCCAAATATACCGCAACACATCCTTATTCCTATAGTAATAACGATGTGTTGCGATATATTTGTCCACTTTCGCTGCTCCTATCTATTTGTTGCTGACTGTACCGTCTGTATTGTGCTGTGCCCTAACCGGTTGTGTTACTTTCACCCATTTCGATGCTTTCCATACAACTGGGCCAAGGATGGCCACTGCACCTCAACTACACTTCCATTCCACATGGGTCATACACATTAATAGGGTCAGTGGCTGAGATGGGCGGGAACTCGATTTTGACTTCAATTATGGAGGTTCTCATACGACTTTTTTTTTGTTATATTAATCACCAAGTGCGAATCGGACTCGCGCACTGAGGGTTCCGTACATATTTGGCCGGTTTTTAGTATTAATTTCGTCAATCAGGCCATGAGATCACGAATCAACGGAACTCCTTAATTGGAGAATGATCACGGAACCCTTATAGAAACACTCGTGTGTCTGTCTGTCCGTCTGTCATAGACAATTTTCTCCGAAACTACTGGACCGATTGAGTAGAAATTACCCATACACGGTCTTCAACGTAAATAAATAAATTGTGATATGAGAGCCACTTTTGGGGGGGTAAATCGTCTACCAACCTAATCGACGGGTAAAAATAGTCATCACGACGGTTTCTCTTGTGTATCATATTTGTGACGTTCTCAATATAAAGGGACCTTATGGAGGCAGGCGGTTACGCCGTTTTTAGAACTGTTACCATAGTATTCGTATAGTTACCAGAATAAGAAGAGCTTAACTGCCTTCCTCCATAAGGTCCCTTTATATTGAGAACGTCACATTTAGCCTTATCACTACACTCTCTGGTCACGCCCTGTTGGCTTCTAAAAAATGATAAGATAAATTATTTATACGAAAATGTACTTACATTACTAATCCGATGACTATTTTTTTAAAATCAGCCTTACCTTTATTATCTATGCATTTAAGTATGTAATTCTCTATAAATGTTTACGGAGCTTAGTTTGGGACTAGGTAAATTTGTCTAAAATTTGTCCAAAATCATTTAACTAGCGACCCTCCCCCTCCCATTCCCCCTTAAAGTTGAAATATCCAATTATTCTCTTCATAAGAACCTTCCTCGGACTTCAATGAATATTAAAAAAAAATTAGCGAAGTCAGTCCAGCCGTTCACCCGTGATGCCGTGACCGAGGGAAATAGGGAATTTTTATATACGGGTGTCCCAATATCAGTAACCCACATTGACACCGGAGGTAGACCAGCCTAAGACGGACTGAACCAGACACTTTTTTTTTCGTTGATTTTTTTTTTACTTTTGAACTTGGGGAACTTGAACCGAAGCGAAGCGAGGGCGGGTCGCTGGTATTGGGTGAATTTCATGGCGTTTCAACCGCCGTCATTAGTGTCACCAAATATATTGACTAAATCAATGACACCTACCAACAACTTCTGATGTAAACAGAAGCAGAACCGGGGGCGAAGTTTCTATCAGCATAAGTTGCTGTAGTATAATTTGATTTCGTCAATATAAAGGTGACACTAATGACAGCGGTGGAAGCCCTGAAATTCACCCAATAAATGTACAGTCACAACACGGGATTGTTGAGCCACTATAGAACCCTCTCACAGAAAGTCGACGGTAAATTTTGACGTAATTTCTTTTGCGTGATTTGACGCTGTCATTGTGACAGGGTTCTATGGTGGCTCAACAATCCCGTGGTGTGACTGTACAAGGAATTCACGAAACTTCGCTTTAGTGTCTTATATAACCTTCTTGGCATGCATTCATGTTGTTTGAAAGTAGACGTTGGTTTGTTTGACATAATTATTATTTTATAAAACGATTTTTTGTTATAAAAATTTGTTTGCATATTTAATGCTGTAAAAAGCTTTATTACCTAAATATTACCAATATTATATTAAAATTCTTCTTTTTTAATTTAATAAAACAGTATTTTTTTATATCACCCAATAAAACCAAGTGAGTGAACAATGTTTGTGTTACTTTGATATTTTTTTATTTATTTATTTATCCATGGAAAACCAACAGCTTAATACAAATTTAGAAAACTCAGCTAACCACAAATAGCCAATTACAGGTTCTCGCATTTAGGAAATTTATATAATATATAATATGTAAAATTAAAAAAAATGTTAAAAACACAAATAAGTTTGCACTTCACACTAATCAGTAAACACTATAGAAAAATCACAGGGTAGAGAAAAAAATATTAAAGTTGATAACATCTTCGTTTCGGTGCGCGATTCCGACTCGCGCTTGACCGGTTTTTAATGACCGAGCGAGCGAAGCGCCTCCGTTTCAGCTTGGGCAAAAATGTGACGTTCTCAATATAAAGGGACCTTATGGAGGAAGGCAGTTACGCTCTTCTTATTCCTGTAACTATACGAATACTATGGTAACAGTTCTAAAAACGGCGTGACCGCCTGCCTCCATAAGGTCCCTTTATATTGAGAACGTCACATATTGTATTTTTTTTTCTCTGTGCAGTTAAATATTTTAGCGGCTATTACATAGATACTCTTATTATAAGTAGTCTTAACAGCGTTTATTGGAAATACTCGTACGTCAAATTTATTTTGATTACTTCATAATAAAAAAAAAATGTATACTATTATTTCACCGTGTCCTGACGGTAGGCCGGCCAGGACACGGCCCGGCCCGACACGGTGTAACGTGAAACCAGCTTAAGTCCCGTTCTAGTATTACAGAGTATCTATTTTGCGCATTAATTTTTTTAGGGTTCCGTACCAAAATGGTAAAAAGGAACCCTTATGGTGAGACTTCGTTGTCTGTCTGTCACAGCAGTTTTTCTCAAGTTATATATAACTTGCTTGCCCGCATCGGTTTTTAGTAAAAAATATGAAATTATTTTATACATAATTGAAAAGGGGTCTAGAATGGGGGGTTGAAAATGAAAGTGATTTGATTATAGCAAGTGGGGTGTCATATGAAAAAGCTTAATCTGTTCATTTCGAAACGATTTATAACCGAAAATGTTTAAAAAATTGCCGTTCCCCCCTTATCTCCGAGGTTTATAACCCAAAAAATCTGAAAAATTCCTAACTTATAGATAACTACCTACTTATATTTTACGGAAAAAATATAACAAAGTGTTCAAAATTTATAGTTTTCGAAAAATTTACAAAAAACTTTAAAGATCTGTACTAAAATTTGGGCAAGTTGAAATGGACCTCATTGCATACACTTAAAGTAAATAAAAGGTATATTTTTGAAGTGCGGACAAATACGGAACCCTCGGTGCGTAAGTCCGACTCACACTTGACCGGTTTCATGCACCCGGCCTGCTAGCGATCGCACAGATTGGCAATATTTTGATTGCGATCCTGTTGAGTACAAGATATAAAAGGGATGTGGTATGGGACTTACCTAGCACTCCTAGCACTGCAACGTTACAGTAGGTAGTCACTGAAACGTTACGCTCGTTTTCCATCTCTAGCCTGCAGGTCCACTGCCCCACCATATCCATTGTTGCATTTTGCCGCTGAAAACCAATCAATCAATTATAACCAGGGACCGGCCCGCTATCCCTTTCAATGGGTTTTGTATGGGTTTTTCGTAAGGATTAACTTAGCAAACCCTCTGCCCGTCAAAACCCTTTAAATGTGCTTTTAAAGCGCTATTTCCAAACGATAGCCCATTCTGTTAAGCGCTAACCAATACCCTTACTAAACCCTTTAAAAAAGGTTACAAGTATATACGCAATTTAAGACCTTTTGTAACTTCATAAAACACACGTTACCTTGCGTCCCGTTCGAAGCAAGTAAAGTTCAGCCCATTCAACTAAGCGCTACCCTAATACCCTTATAAAACCCCTATCAGTATACACGTATTACACGTTACCGACGGCTACCCTTATCGTTGGGTTCTTCATTCGATAAGGGAAAGTTAATCGTATGGGTTGCCAATTGGAATGGGTGAGCAAATCCACTGGGCTAGCTATTTCAAAGGGAAGCCCTATGAAAGGCTTTTCCCGATGAAAGGGTTGTCCGGTCCCTGATTATAACACCTCGACCAACACCTCAAGTGACTCTCGCTAGATCAAGGGTCAGATACAGAAAGCAGGGCCCTTAGCCAAGATGCATTACGCTAACTAGCGTTTCTATTCGTTTCGTTTTTAAACCAATCCCGTCACTGGTAATTCACGTGACTCTTCGTATCACGTGATCTTCGTATCACGTGAAAACGAAACGAATAGAAACGCTAGTTAGCGTATGCGTAATGTATCTTGGCTAAGGGCCCAGTGCTTCTCGACGCGGCACCCCGCTCTCTGCAGCCCTAAGCACCAGTAGCTTGAGCCTTCAGCCTTGCCCCGCTACTGGCTGCACTCGTAGGTTAGGTTTTTTTATAATGTTAAATGTTAATCGACTGTTAGTTCATACATTTTGACAGTTGAATGTATGACCTAACAGTCGATTAACTTTAACATCGTATGGTGAAATTGGTACTTATTCTTCTATTAAAATCCTACTTATTAGAAAAACATTTGTTACATATTTGTACTCACGTTTTCGAAAACGGCTATAACGATTTCGATGAAAATTGCGGTATAGAGGTTTACGGGGGCGAAAAATTGATCTAGCTAGGTCTCATATCTGGGAAAAATCGTTTTTCTCGTATTTTCACGCAAAAAGATTTCCCGCGCAATATGGTTCGTAATTTCGGGACTTTTCTTAGGAAGACTTACCACGTAGAAAGGTTGTCCAATACTCTCATTGGGAAACTCTTTGGTAGTACCATCATCTCGAGTAACATTGCATCTGTATGATAGAAAAAAAACGCAATTAGTTTTAGTAAACAGCATTTTTGAGACTAGCTTCTGTTGCTCACTGTTACTTCTTTTAAAGTTATCTGAGATGTGATTCTCGGGGTTCTTCTGCCATAACATTGTTCTAAAGTCATTTGTGACGTTCTCAATATAAAGGGACCTTATGGAGGAAGGCGGTTACACTCTTCTTATTCTTGTAACTATACGAATACTATGGTAACAGTTCTAAAAACGGCGTAACCGCCTGCCTCCATAAGGTCCCTTTATATTGAGAACGTCACATTTGCCATAACACTTTCATCATGGATGTTAGCCATGTTTAGTACCCATAATGTATGACACATTTTTTTAAATCCTAAAAGTTAGGTAGCGAGGAGGAGTGTTAGGTTAGGTTAGGTTTGGCAAAAAGTGAAATTAAAATCGGCCAAAACATACACATCATATACGCATTTAAAACAACTTATTAGACACAGAGATCTGACATGTACTGTGCCATATAAACCATATAAACTCCATGTTAAATTCGGTTTTGCTAGAAAGAGATAAAAACAAATCTAGGTTATTTTTATAGTTATTCGAAAAATATTTTTTCTTTACTGTTGTTACGTGAATGACTTTATAATAAAGCGAAAAAAAACATGCACATTCCTAATTAGTTGTTGAGGCTCCCTTTAGGCTTACGGTAGCACCCTAATGGACAAAAAAACACCTACGCGAAGTCGCGGGCTAAAGCTAGTCGTTTTTAACATCTTTAGTTACTTACGTGGCATTATTAATCTTAGACACCATATGAGTTTCACGGGATTCCACATCGAGCCTGACAGGATGGCCGATGGCTACGATCACTTCATTATCACCAATTAACCGACAAGATGCTGAGTCATTGTCATTAAATGTTATGTAAAATTTTGCGTCAGACTCTGTAAAAAACAAAAGGCAATTTTTAAACAATTGTCGACCCAGAGCCCTTAGCCAAGATGCATTACGCTAACTAGCGTTTCTATTCGTTTAGTTTTTAAACCAATCGCGTCACTGGTACATCACGTGACTCTTCGTATCACGTGATCTACCAGTGACGCGATTGGTTTAAAAACGAAACGAATAGAAACGTTAGTTAGCGATGGGCATCTTGGCTAAGGGCTCTGTAACGTTCAATGAACGCTAAATTTGCGATTAAAATGCAAAAGTCGGTGGCCTAGTGGCTTGCGGTGTCGACTCGTGCGTTTGTGAGGTACTGAGTTCGAACCCCCATGCAGTCAAGGTCATAAATATGTGTACACGTTTAGTACTTTGTCACTTTAATCGCTGTGACATGCCTGTTTAAAAATTAAATAGACAAGGTATTAAAATGTACATATATTTACAACCTTGACTGTACATTACCTGCACGGTTACAGATGCTCTTACGGTGAGGGAAATCATCGTGAGGAAACCTGCACATTTAGGTGGCTAAATGTGTAACCATGATCCAGTTGGTTTGGTTCCCCTGTCACAAGGGTTACGGAGGTCAGATGGCAGTCGCTCCACTATAACAACCAGACTGGCCGAATCTGGGTCATGGTCAAGCGAACCCTGACGAAGAACGGGAAAAAGCGCTAGGAGGATGAAATGCAATTTATGGTGTACAGGGCCTGCGCAAACCGGCGGAGCGCAGCGCAGATCACTTTAAAATTATCAATGTATATTCTTTTCTATTTTAATTACGATAAGGTATAAATTTAGAGCCGCAGCCGCAGAGTAGAAATCCCCCGTGATGCTCCGAGGTCGGTCTCAGAGCATTCAAATTTATACCTCACTAGTGGACCCGGCAGACGTCGTCCTGCCCGATCGCAGAGCCACCTACCGGGTCCAATTGTAAATGTAAACCACCCCAAACCAATGTGTTTTTTTTTTAGTTTTGTTCGGTTCAATACATTGAACCGAACAAAACTAAAAAAAAAATATTCAAATCTGTCAAGCCGTTTTTGAGTTTTAGCGAGACTAACGAACAGCAATTCATTTTTATATATATATATATGTAGATTGTAAATTAAAATAGGAAAGAATATACATTGATAAATTTAAAGTGATCTGCGCTGCGCTCCGCCGGTTTGCGCAGGTCCGTAGTCTGGGCCCAGGACAGGTGCTAGGGAAATGAATACATATATTCCATATTCTTAAGCGTTAAGTCTTACGTTAAAATATGTGACGTTCTCAATATAAAGGGACCTTATGGAGGCAGGCGGTTACGCCGTTTTTAGAACTGTTACCATAGTATTCGTATAGTAACAAGAATAAGAAGAGCGTAACTGCCTTCCTCCATAAGGTCCCTTTATATTGAGAACATCACATATAGAATAAATGTATTTATTTCCCTAGCACCTGTTAAATCTCGTGCAATGCGTGTTAAGCCCGCAGTACTCAGATAAATGTGACGTTCTCAGTATAAAGGGACCTTATGGAGGAAGGCAGTTACGCTCTTCTTATTTATTTATTTGTTTATTTATTTAATCTTTATTGCACAAAAATACAAATTTGAGTACAAAAGGTGAACTTAATGCCTAATGGCATTCTCTACCAGTTGACCTTTGGGCAAGCAGAAAATTGTTGTAGGCGGTGCAATATTGTACGAGCAAAAGCATTAGGAGAAAACATGTAATGCGATTAAAATACATAAACATACATTATAGATAAATGCATATATATACATTAACGTACCAAGAATATATACTAATAAATAAATACAATATACATATATATATATATACATACATTGCAATAAAAGGAAAACTGTAAGATGTCAGTTCTGTGTGGAAATGTGTGCTCTTACTAATTTCTTGAACGCGAATTTATTAGGGGCTTGCCTGATTTTTGAGGGGAGACCATTCCAAAGGCGAATAACTTGAAGGGTGAAAGAGTTGCTAATAAAGCCAGAGCGGTGCAGAGGGAAGGAAAGAGTTAAATTGCGAGCTGAGCGTTGCTGACGGCCGCTAGAAGAACCAGGATATTGAAAGAAAGATTTAAGGTAGCCAGGAGAAAGAGGATCATTTAAGATTGAATAAAGTGTGCAGAGCATCCTAACTTTGCGACGTTGTCGAATAGAGAGCCATCCCAACTGGGACCGAGAGGCAGAAACATGGTCATATTTGCGCATACAGAAAATAAAGCGGATGCAATAATTGAGAAGGCGATCCAATTTATTTAAAAGCTCTTCGGTAAGGTCGCAATAACATACATCACCATAATCTAAAACAGGGATGATAATGGTTTGTACCAGTAATATTTTAGTTTTGACGGCCAAAAAATGCTTGAATCTGCTAAGATAGTGGAAGGTGCCTATTACTTTACGGCTCAATTCAGTGACATGAGTCTTCCAGGAAAGAGTGCTATCTATCAGGCCTAGGTCTATGACGCTGGAGCTAAAAGCAATGGGAATATTATTATAAGTAACTAGCGGAGCAGTTGCCAAGTCAAGTTTCGCAAGTTGTCGAGAACTACCAATAATTATAGCTTGACACTTAGATGGGTTGACAAACAAGCCAAACCTCTCAGACCAATGCTGAATGTGCTGCAGGTCATTGTTCAATGTTATTCTTGTAACTATATGAATACTATGGTTACAGTTCTAAAAACGGCGTAACCGCCTGCCCCCATAAGGTCCCTTTATATTGGGAACGTATGATATGGTACAAAGGTCAAATAAGGCTGGTTGATTTAGTTTTATTGCACTACTAAGCAATCTGCGTCGTCAATAAATTATTTAAAGAAGATGGAAACCGTATAACAATAAACTCACCCGCGTATAATCCATTAGAACACAACAGAACTAAGACTAAAGGTATTATAATTTTCATTTTAAAAATGAAAACATATGTTTAATAAACTATGAACACCCATATCGCTGTACTTGTGCCAAATGAATAGTCTTGTGTCTTTTATCCTGGTAACTCACCCATGTGTCATTAAATGCAGGAAAAGCCGAATAAATAGGTATATTTGTTTCCCTGTCGTCCTTTATCTCGTTGAAACATTTATTAAAGTTCTTTTTTTTATTAGAGCTTGTAAAACACCATAAATACCTCGACGTTTCGACCGTGTATTGCAATGGTTGTGGTCAAGAGGACGCTCTTGATATATGTACAACTAGAATTAGCAATTCCGTAGGGCATCACATTTTGGGGGGCACCGCAAAACAGCACCAAAAAAAAATCCGGCCAAGTGAGAGTCTGACTCGCACACGAAGGGTTCCGTACCATCGTACAAGATTTAATATTATGTACTTTTTAAATACTTTCGTTAAAGAAACAAGATAGGCGCTATAACCATGTAAAGTAGGTAATTGTCTAAATTCATTACATCCCTTTATTTAGGGACCCCATTTAATTTTTATAATTATTTAATTTTTTTTAAAACCGTGGTAGCCTAATGGTTTGACCTGCCGCCTCTTAAGCAGAGGGTCGTGGGTTCGAACCCGGGCTCGCACCTCTAATTTCTTCGGAATTTATGTGCGAAATATAATTTGTAAATTTACCATGAGCTTTTCGGTGAAGGAAAACATCGTGAGGAAACCTGCACACACACCTGCAAAGCAATTTGACGGTATGTGCTAAGTTCCCAATCCACAATGGGCCCGCGTGGGAAGTATAGCCCAAACCCTCTCATTATGAGTGGAGGCCTGTGCTCAGCAGTGGGACAGGCTGCATTATTATTATTTAATTTTTATTGTTTGTTGTTATAGCGGCAACAGAGATACACACTCTGTGAAAAGATCAACAGTCTATCTATTACGGTTCATGAGATACAGCCCGCGGAGTAACAAAATTTAATAAAATCATTATTTGTTGCTACAACGGCAATAGACATACACATTCTGTGAAAATTTCAGCTGTCTACCTATTTCGATTCATAAGATACAGCCCGGCGACAGACAGACGGACGGACAGACAGCGTAGGCATATTAATAGGGTCCCGTTGGGGCCCTACGGGTACGGAACCCCAAAAGTTATGCAGTGCGGGAGAGGTTGAATCTGCCTCCTACATACATGAAATATGCCATAATATTGTCGTTTTAGAGATACAAACAAAAGTTTAGAACCTTTACCCTACTCATATGTGACGTTCTCAATATAAAGGGAACTTATGGAGGAAGGCAGTTACGCTCTTCTTATTCTTGTAACTATACGAATACTATGGTAACAGTACTAAAGACGGCGTAACCGCCTGCCTCCATAAGGTCCCTTTATATTGAGAACGTCACAATTGGCTCGGTTTTGCCAGGCTAAAGTATAGTATTTTTGCTACCGCACTGAACGTCGGTCATGCATGAGGCCCTTTATGCCTCCTTTTGCAGTGAATATGATAAAAAAAATACATATTTAAGAAATAATTAATATATAATAATACATCAATTTCAACGTAACATCACAATCAAAGCGGTTGCGGTTAAATATGTTTACACTTTTTCACCTTATTCCACTGTAATAAGGTCCAAAAGAGTATACCTCTTTCTGTCCTCGATTGTACTCTAATGATTGTACACGGATGATTCAAATCTAACAAAATACCTAGTCATCAAATCCTTAATAATAAACAGGGTAAAAGACGATATTACTTCATCATAAGGTAAAAAACGAGGTATATATACATATGTGACATACATACAAATTTTACATAACATCAAATGCAAATTACATATATGTGACGTTCTCAATATAAAGGGGGACCTTATATGGAGGCAGGTGGTTACGCCTTTTTTAGAACTATTACCATAGTATTCGTATAGTTACAAGAATAAGAAGAGCGTAACTGCCTTCCTCCATAAGGTCCCTTTATATTGAGAACGTCACAAATATGTTTATCCGTTAAGTCAAATGTAAAAAAAAAACTAAGGTGTTTTACTCGTTATCAATAAAATGTGAAAACGATAAGAAATTCCAATAGACATATAAAAAAAATGCAAAGTTTGGCTTAAAAGAGCAGTTTAACAAAAATAGGCTGGCAACATCACAGTGTTTTCGGCGGGAATCTGGTAATTCTGGCGTTTTAAAAGAGAGTAAATTTTTTGGTTTGCAGTTTTTCCATTTGATTAGCATCAAAAATCAACAGTCAAATCAATTGATCAGCATATGTTTTGGTCGGCAATAAATAAATCGGGCGCAACACTTGGTCCGCAACTAAATTAATAGTATCGGCAAATTGATAAATACTTATATATACAATATTATGTGTCCGATAAATAAATAATCGCGATAC
The DNA here is from genome assembly GCA_963241965.1 of Tortrix viridana. Taxonomy (NCBI): domain Eukaryota; kingdom Metazoa; phylum Arthropoda; class Insecta; order Lepidoptera; family Tortricidae; genus Tortrix; species Tortrix viridana. The sequence continues at coordinate 1,583,110 of OY725201.1, forward strand.
AAAATAATTATTTGATCCACTAAATGATTAATTGGTCAGCAAGATTACACAACTGGTAAGCAGTAAAATTTAAGTGCTAAATTAGGTCGATTACAACTTGATGGGTTAGGTTAGATTAGAGTTGTGTCAAGGCACGAAGTGCCTGAACTACGTAGAAAAGGAGCTCCGTCGACTTATTCGTACATTTCTTATATTTATTAAGCATTATGCTCTCCGTGATTTAGCTATTCGGACAAAGGCCTTCCCCAAGGTTTTCCACAACCATCGGTTCTCTGCTGCTGTCATCCAGCGGCTACAAATTCGATGGTCCCTATGAACATAGTCGGATCTGCAAAACAACTGTAGCAATGCTGACATGCAATTTACGAAGGCGAGTGGGTTTTACTTGTGGTAAACACGTATCTGTATACAGCGTCGTGTATATACACGCACACACAGAAACAATATGCACAAGTGACTTGAGCGACGGCGCTCGCTGTGGCTCGCTCCGTCAGACACGCACACTACCGCAATGTGCATGTACACGTTCAACACTAATAAACCGCATTCGCCTTCGTGAATTGCAAGAGATATAAGTCCATACATAGCACTCGAGGAGGCATTTTGCGGGCACGTCAGTTAGTAAGGTTTACAAAAAAGTCAATTAATTTAAGAGATATCGAGGAGAAGTATTTATACTTAGTATTTGTAGCTACCTGGTATTTATACTATAATATTTATATTTTTTATTTATAGAATAGAATATAGAATAGAATCATTTATTCGGCTATATACAAAACTAACCTATTTAAATAACTAAAGCTAATGAGTATAATAAGAAACAGCCGAAACGGTGCACCAGCTCAGCGTGGTGCGGTGGCACGGAGCCGCAGCGCTGATTTTCAGCTGGACCCGTAGATATGAGGTAGATGACCAAACAAAGAAACACAAAAATTAACAAAACACTGCATTAAAGTTACTGTAGAGAAAAAAAAAAAAAAAATTATACCTACTACCCAAACTAACTAACGGTTATAAAATTCTAAACATCACAACAAAGTGAGATCTCGCGCATTGCTAAAACACATATTATATAATCTACGTTAAAACTTAGTAACAAACTGTTCACACACAATAAAAAACACAACAATAAATAAATAATAAAAATTGAACTAAACAGCACATTTGGGTTGTTCTTGCTGTATGTGGTGTTCAATAAAGAGTTATTGTATTGTAATACCTTGTACATTATGGTAATTATACTGTACGTTAACCCATTCAGCGCCACTCTCGACACGTTGTCGTTCTCTGTTCGTAGAGAGTTTTCGCTACATATACGAGGATTACACGGCTACGCGTTACGAGTGTAGCGGCGTAGCACTGCTGGCGCTGAATGGGTAGTAGTATAGGAGCCGAACGTATATTCAAGATTTACGGTAGTATTTTCACTGTAGAGTTGGGTTTTGAAATCATTATAATCACAAAAAAAGTTATTAATACTATACAGTTATTTAAACAAGTACTAAACATAAATTGAAACAATCTGCTTCTTACTGCTCTCACATTATGCGAATGTTATTATTGATATAATTTATAAGTTTTGGGCAGTCAACTGTCTAGACATTTTATGTATATTGTATTTATTTTAATGTTATCTTATCACGACATGACATCACGCTGAACCTAGTACAAATAAATACCAGGTAGGTACAAATTCTAAGTACTAAGTATAAATACTTGAATACTAGTAAATTAATTGATTTATTTGTAAACCTTACTAACTGACGTGCCCGCAAAATGCCACCTCGAGTGCTATGTATGGATATAACAATCGATTTTAGAGCAGCTCAATATGACATTAAAGGAGCTACCACACCGCTCCTCAAGATACGGTGACGCAGTGACGTGACGTATACGCCACGTTTTTAACGCATACCGTCCACACCGGATCTCTCTCTCTCTCTCTCTCTATCACTGCGATTCCGTACCGTCACCGTATTTTGAGAAGCGGTGTGGTCGCTCCTTAATTGATGATCAACTTTTGATATTTTAGCTGACCGTAAGTTGCTAACCAAATGCATATTTCAATATTCTGCCAAACGTTTAAATCATAACCAATAAAAATTACTAAAATAAATATCATTATTTACTTTTCGTTGAAAAACCTTCTTTCAAAACAGAAAAAACTCAAAGGACATTGACAATACCACTGGCAGTCGTGTGAAATCAAAAACGACAGTCGACATTGAGGTTATATAATCTGTGTGACATTATCTTGCATTTTATCTATTTCTATAAAGTGAACTGATAAACTGATGACTAAGTCTCGTAAGATGTTAAGCGGTTTCGTTGTAACATGATCACGATGATTCTACGCAAATCGTCAACCTATGTGCGCATTGTGAACGTTATTCGAATGATTGACGTTTAGTTCCGTCGGACGTTTTCACAGCTTCTTTTATACATAGGTAAGAAAAAAATTACATAATTCAAATAATAATTCACAGAACAACCAGGGCATGAGAGCTTATTCTCAAAAGTTTGTGTACTTTCCGAGTAATGCACCTTCTGTTGTGTGAAACACATTGATCGCATGAAAACGTTTTATTGTATTAGTAACCCTGAATTCTCCATAAACGTGCGATATTTTTGGATTTCCATAAAGTTAATTAATACATAATTAAGGTTCGTTTTGTAATAATAGTATTTAGTTGAAATAGAGACGATAATTTCGTTGATTTGCATGACGATCAGATGTTCTGCCCTAACTTTAGCTTCGCATGGACCCATAGTGGATGTTTTTAGGTTAGCAATGGTGTTTATAATGGCTAAAAATAAATCCTTCATGGCTAAAAGCATGTGAACGCTTGCCATTGTCATTGTTTCTGTGTTTACACTATTGATATCATCAAATATCATAGTTATTCAATTTATTTTGTACGCGATTCTCTCAGTAAATGTTACATTCTTTTAATTATTCTGGATTTTGTTTTTCAGCTTTCTTTTATGAGAAGAAATTATGAATAACCTAAGAAAGCAAAAAGTGTAACAATATTTTGTTGTGATTGTGCTATTTACCCCGTTACGTGTCGTAAATTCGAGTGAGCCGGTTCAGTTGGGATTGTATAACCAAATTATATATACAGACAAGTAATTCAACTCTGGCGATTTAGGAGATCGAGTTAGGCACCCTACGCACTCACATGCAGGTGACGCAGGTTGACTTCATTCATGATTATCAGTGCTAACTGTATGCCACTCGCATCCAGATGTTTTCTGCTCACTACCCTTATTGATCTTCGGTCTTTGTGAAAGACCTGCCCGCAGCGGTCGTAGTCGAATGCGTAAACAGAACTTGCGGCCCTCGCCAACAACGGCGTGGAGGGAGAATCGCTGGGTTTTTAGGGGGTATGCCGGCCGCTCTTAGTCACATCACATAACTTCCTTGGAAAATGCATTTTCCCAACGTAAAAAAGGCCTGCTAACGTGGCACGTTTCGGTATATTTTCACCACTTTAGAATCTCTCGAATCTGCCTAAACTCGTGTCGTACCTGAAAGTCAAACAGTTGACAGAAGACCGGAACGGTTGGCGATTACTCATATTCATATTCATATTTATTTATTGCAATAAGATGTTACAGCTACACCTTAGATTTGTACTATTAAAGAATACAGTGAGAGGTAACACGTAAACCCTGATGGGCATAGCAATATGTGGAATTGAGGCAGACCGAGGTTTAATTTTCTTTGGCATCAAAGAATTCTTGCAGGTTGTAATAGGCTTTATTTACTAGAAATTCTTTAAGGCGTTTATTAAATTTTTGATCGGATTTTTTAGACTTTATATTATCCCTAACGTTGTTATAACTGTGACTCCACCGACGAGAGCTTGGCTCTTAAATAAGGAGAGAGAGAGTGAATCTGGCCGCAATGACGATCGTTTCTACTATCAATGCCAAATTTTCTAGAGTGGATTTGATAATATCTTCGTTCCTAATGTTTCTCTTCCTGCTGTCCGGGGTTCACTGTATTACCTGCTATCTAACATTGTTTTTACTGTTGTGTTCTGTTGTGGAGGGAAGACAGGTGATAAAATGACTTAGTGCCGTATTGTTCTTGGATGATACGCATGTCTGAAGATGCGTCAAAGTACAAGATGATGATGATAAAGATGTGACATATCTTGAGACGGGTATCTCCGTTTCTCCCTTTAAACACGTATAGTCGCAGTCGCACTTAGTGCCGTTTAATTCGGTTCTGTATCATAATCACGAAAATGTTACGATAACGTTGCACCTAACTTTGATAGTGTTGCTATCTAAATAGTCGCCGAAGTAAAATTTGAACGTCGTGAGGCAAATGAATACAGCTGCTAAATTTAACAGACGGCTAAAATAAAAATAGCTAATTAAATAAATAAAATAAATATCAGGGGACAATCTCACACAAATTGACCTAGTCCTAAACTAAGCTCTAGGCTTGTACTATGGGTACTAGACAACGATAAACATACTTATATATAGAAATACATACTTAAATACATAGAAAACATCCATGACTCAGAAACAAATACTCGCGCTCATCACACAAATATTTGTCCATACCGGGATTCGAACCCGGGACCGCTAGCTTCGTAGGCAGGGTCACTACCAACTAGGCTAACCGCGTCGTCAAATTAAGTTGCAGCCAACCGATTCCAAACCAGCTAAAACCTACCTGACAACATTTTTATCTGTTCCCGGAAATATACATTTTGGTTTTTAAATAAGTATAAATATGACACAATCTTATGACGTATTTTACATATCTCTGTTGTTACGTTTTCTGCACTTTATATTTTTCTTAATCTTACGATTATTCTGGAGTTATTAAAATTATTTATGATATGCCGGAAATTGTATAACTAGTTACGAAGGATTTTTAAACGCGTTATTCTGCAGCTTTGTAGAGACAGATGGCGGGAAGCGACTTTGTTTTATACTATGTAGTGACTAAGTATAGTGTATGTGTCACTTCGGCGAGGATACGCTCAAGTGTTTTTTTTGTTGTTTTTTCAGTTTTACCTTTGTTAAAAGATAAAAAAAAGATAAAAGATATTTATTCAGTAAGTAGGCCGCACGGGCACTTTTACACGTCAAAATCTACCAGCGCTTCACAAGAGGAGACCACTGCTGAGAAGAAGCGCCGCAAGAAACTCAACAGTTAGTCATTTTTTAAATGAAAATATAACAATGTCACTACTTATTCTAGCATTATATAAAACTGTAAAAATAATATTAAATATCTGCGTAGTTTTGCAGGAAAACATGTCAGAATGACTACGAGAAAATTTATATATATATCACACAAAACAGTTTTGACATGTCTTCCTACATAAACCGTGTCCCCTAGACAAGATACAGCGTTTACATGATTTTTATGAGGTATGTACGAGTAGTAGGTAAGCTATTGAACATTAAACATTAGTTAATTTTCTGGTTTAGGCCAAGCATTTTTGTCCGTTAGATAGTCCTCGACCCTATAGTACGCCTTTGACATCAACGACTTTTTCAAGTAATTTTTAAGTGCTGGAAGGGGTAACTCTAAAACTACGTCGGGTAATTTATTATAAAAATGAATGCATTGACCTACAAACGATTTATATACTTTACGGACACGAAACTTTTTTATGGCAATTTTATTTTTATTCCTAGTATTTATATTATGTATATCAGAATTTTTAACGAAAGAGTCTAGGTTCTTAATAACATACATAATATTTTCATAAATATATTGGGATGCTACTGTTAAAATATTAATTTGTTTAAAGAGTTCTCTTAATGAATCACGGGAATTTAAGTTATATAGAGCGAATGGCCCTTTTTTGTAACACAAATATAGTTTGTATGTCAGCTGCTTTTCCCCAAACCAGAATACCGTATGACATAACACTATGAAAATAACTATGATAAACTAAGCGAGCTGTCTCAACATTGGTAAGTTGTCTAATTTTCCTAACGGCGTAAGCGGCCTTACTTAATTTGCCTGCTAGAACTGCTATATGGGGACTCCATTGCAAATTATTGTCTATAGTTATGCCTAAGAAAAGTGCCTTATCTACCATTTCTAAACACTCGCCATTAAGAAAAATACTAGAATTTACCGGTTTAACATTAGGCAAAACGAACCTAACACATTTAGTTTTCTTAGCATTGAGTAGTAAGTTGTTACTCGTAAACCAATTAAGTACTTTAACAAGCGCGGCGTTTATCCTACTGTAGTCGACGGATTGGAGTCGACGGATGTTGTTTTCGTGTGTCCTCCACGTACCGAATAAATGTATTTCTTCTTCTTCTTCTATTAGGGTTACAAGGGTATCGGAAAAGTAGATATGTGACGTTCTCAATATGAAGGGACCTTATGGAGGAAGGCAGTTACGCTCTTTTTATTCTTGTAACTATACGAATACTATGGTTACAGTTCTAAAAAAGGCGTAACCGCCTGCCTCCATAAGGTCCCTTTATATTGAGAATGTCACATATTGTCACTGATAAGAAGGATCAAATGAGGAAGTACTTATATGCAAAAATGAGCTGAGAAAAGTTTATAATTCAGTCGGCAGAACAGTGTTACAGTTTCTATCTTATTAAAACCTATGGAACCGTGCCAGTGTGGCTCGCTCTTGTTCGTCTTTAAAAGTTTATCAGAAAAATACATAACGTAGCTACAATAACCTATCCGAGTTAAAAACCCCCGATATCAGCGCCTAAAAACCCTCTGAGCAATGAGCAAAACCTTTAACGGTCTCCAAGCACGTACATTTTCACTTGAGGGACTTCGTCACTAGAAGATTTCAAGAATTAAAAAATCAGATACCCTCATCCACTAGAAAAGAGCTGATGATCTTCAAACGGCTGAACAGATTTTCATGAAACATGGCTAAGAACACTCGGGATAAAATTATTTATGACACAAAAAAAACTAAACGAAAATCGGTTCATCCGTTTGGGAGCTACGATACCACAGACAGATACACAGACAGACACGTTAAAGTTATAACACCCCTCTCTTATTGCGTCGGGGATTAAAAATATTTTACGATGTCTACATAATACCCTTTCCCCATGACAATAATTGTGCATATTTATTATGCACGAAAGCCACAGGATAGACGTGACTATAATGTCGGAAACGCCAAAAATATTTTACTGTATATAACCCTCTTTACCTATAGAAATGTGTGTGAAAATCGCATGCGCATGACCTGTTTGTAGGAAGTCGGCCAACCTATGACCCTAGACGTGGGGCTTCTTCGCCGCCCTAGAAAGAAAACTCATCGACGCTTTGCTCAAAGACACGCTTGTATTAGTATAATTATTAGTGGAATTAACATAATAAATAGTAATAAATATTAGTAAATAATCTTACACAAATTGACCTCGTCCCGAGCTCTAGCTTGTACTATGGGCATTAGGATAAATTATCTAATCTAAAATAATTTTTATTAACACACTTGTGTAGCCGACTGTACTTCTAACATTGATTATAAATTCGTTATAAAAAGTCAAGTAAAATGAGTCCAAACTCGACGGAAATGTCATCGACTAATGTCAAAATAAATTATTTTTACACTACCACTAAATCAAGCTTTCTAAAATAACACGGAAAAACCTAGTTATCGTTTATTTTTGTAATCTAAACGATTTTTAATACAACAAAAACTTTATAAAGGAACGCTGAAAATTTTGACGTCACATTTTACTATTCTCATACTAACTTCATACTACCGGATCGTTTTGATTAATATAGTTACCAACAGATAAACTAAATACGTGTAAACTAGGCATAAGCTTTATTTAAAAAAAATGGCAACGTTTTATCAGTCAAGCTATGCCGGAATATCTATGAGGTCATGATTTGTTGCTAAAAAATTAAAAATCACTCTTTCGTCTTATTTTCATGTTATTACCTATTGTAATAAGAAACAGAGCAATCGGAAACATACTTGGCGTGTTATAAATGTTTAGTTTTATTTTATTGTATAATTTTCCTTGGTGGATGAAAGTTTAAAGTTATCTCTTCTTTATATTTTTTATAGATTAGTGAACCCCTTTCAGGTATAACATTTGTATTTGTGACGTTCTCTGTATATTTAAGTATCTTGTCTCAGTATTGACATACTAAATTCAAACTATTGACACTTATAACTTTTAATCAATCATCCAGCCTATATACGTCCCACTGCTGGGCACAGGCCTCCACTCACTATGAGAGGGTTTGGGCTGTAGTTCCCACGCGGATTGGGAACTTCGCACACACCGTCAAATTGCTTTGCAGGTGTGTGCAGGTTTCCTCACGATGTTTTCCTCCATAGTAAATTTAACTAAGTAAATATAACTTATAATACGTAACTTAAAATGTAAAGTTACATATCAGTACGACTGTACATGGCTAATTTGGATCGCGGCAGGTCTAGCCGAAATTTTGATCGCGTGTTAAAGTGTCTTTATTAGTTTTAAATAAATTCATGTTTTACGGACGAACAGTGCAATTTCACGAATTTACACGACCAGGTCGTGCGCTTGCGCAACGCCGTACCGCAGCCACGAGTATAGTAAACTCATCGAGTTCCCTGACTCGCTCAATTCCGTGGTAGCAGTTCCATAATCCGCCATAGAACCCTGCAGGTCGAATCTGGGGCCTAAAATACAACCCTTTATTTATTTGCCTTACTGTCGCACTCAAATATAATAATAATAATAATTCAGCCTATATATATGCGTCCCACTGCTGGGCACAGGCCTCCACTCACAATGAGAGGGTTTGGGCTATAGTTCCCACGCGGGCCCAGTGCGGATTGGGAACTTCGCACACACCGTCAAATTGCTTTGCAGGTGTGTGCAGGTTTCCTCACGATGTTTTCCTTCACCGAAAAGCTCATGGTAAATTTACAAATTATATTTATTTCGCACATAAATTCCGAAAAACTTAGAGGTGCGAGCCCAGGTTCGAACCAACTTGCTGCGTCTTATTCTATTGCTATAGCAGAGAAAGTGACAGCAGCTACTTTAATGAAACTTAAAACGTAATTGACGTCTCTGAGTGCGGCCGTTAGCCTATTTAAAAGTCTAAGGTCGTATTTTCAGCTCCTAGATTCCATTAGCAGTGTTCTATGGCGGATTATAGAACTGCTACCACACTCAACTCCCACCACCACCACTGCTACCACTTCGTCCGCGTAGAAGTCGTTTATCGCTACTACCTCGGGAACCGTAAAATTTTCCGAAATAAAAGTATCCCATGTCCTTCCCCGGGATTCGAACTTTTTCCTTACCGAATGTCATCGAAATGGGACAAGTGGTTTAGCCGTGAAAGCGTAACCAAATCTGCCTTCATTTGTGACGTTCTCAATATAAAGGGACCTTATGGAGGCAGGCGGTTACGCCGTTTTTAGAACTGTTACCATAGTATTCGTATAGTTACGAAGAATAAAATGAGCGGAACTGCCTTCCTCCATAGGTCCCTTTATATTGAAAACGTCACATTTTAAGTTCAGATTTGAACCAAATGCGTTGGCCGCATGTGGAGAACGACTCAGTGTAATCACGCCATAAAACTTGAACTTGACTCGAAATTAACCTCAGCTTCTCCTTTGTTTCAGACGAAAGATAGCAACCATGTTGAAGAGAAAGCTCCAGAAATAAGCGCAAGCAGATATACAATTCAAACTTCCACACGCCGTGACACCCGTTGGACAGTTTTAATGCCTTATAGAAGCCATATTGAGTAGCATTTGAACACTACGTGATATTTTGAAGATGGCGTCTTGCTTGTCCGGTGGCCATTTTGCTGGAAGTCAGGAATATGTGCCGGTGGCAGAGTTTTATGCTGATAAGTCTGTTTTTGTGACGGGCGGTACGGGTTTTATGGGAAAGGTGAGGAATTATATGTTTTAATGACAGTATAGTCTAAGAGCTGGCCACGGAAAAAGGTTTGCAATTTATAGAGCGATGAAACCTCTCTAATCGGGAAGTCATGCCATCAATATTGACTGTTTCGGGAGCCTGGTAGCTGATCATCGGTGGGGAGGGAGTGGTAGTAATGATTAAAAAAAAATGTGCTCTATATCGTGTGGGAAAACCATTGTTTGAGTTAATGTAGGTTTGTATCGTTTGGTCGAAAACGTTTTTATTTTAATTGAAAGGTTTTTTTTTTTCAGAAATGTTATAAAACTAACCTAACCTAACTAATCTATACAACAGATTTTTATTCAAACCTGAAATTTCAGCCTAAAAAGGTGTTAGACAAAAATATTTCCGATCAAACAATACATTAGATCACTTATACGGAATTTGTGACGTTCTCAATATAAAGGGACCTTATGGAGACAGGCGGTTACGCCGTTTTTAGAACTGTTACCATAGTGTTTGTATATTTCCAAAAATAAGAAGAGCGTAACCGCCTGCCCCCATAAGGTCCCTTTATATTGAGAACGTCACATTTGTGTGAGATTTGTCCCCTGATATTTATTTAAGGATCGGCCACTCCGGTGCTCAAAAGACGTTGACGCACCGTAGAGAGAGAGAGTGAGAGACCGGTGAGGGCGCAGCGGTATGCGTTAGAAACGTGGCGTATAACGTCACGTAACTGCGTCAATGTTTTTTGAGCACCAGTGTGGCCGATCCATTTTTTAATTTTTTATTTAGGTACATAAAACACATCACAGATGGATATTATTATCTAGATTACAGTCCAAAAATATATGTACACATCATGATCACAATTGTGACGTTCTCAATATAAAGGGACCTTATGGAGGCAGGCGGTTACGCCGTTTTTAGAACTGTTATTATAGTATTCGTATAGTTACAAGAATAAGAAGAGCGTCACTGCCTTTATCCATAAGGTCCCTTTATATTGAGAACTTCACAATTTAACATAAATAATATTAAACTAAAGTAAAAAAAACATTACAAATAGCTCTGGGAACAACAAAACAATAAACCAGAAATACATAAGTATTCTACGTAACAATTGAGTGAACAAACCTTATTTGTGACGTTCTCATTATAAAGGGACCTTATGGAGGAAGGCAGTTATAATATAATATAACCATATAACGCATTTATAATATAACGCATGTACCTTTTTTGAATAAATAAAAAAAAAAGTTACGCTCTTCTTAATCTTGTAACTATACGAATATTATGGTAACAGTTTTAAAAACGGCGTAACCACCTGTCTCCATAAGCGCCCTTTATATTGAGAACGTCACATTTATTTATTGTTTTGTTGTGGTGGTTCGCACATGAGGATGTGTTAGTTGATATACAATTAATGTTCCAGGTATTGGTAGAGAAGTTGCTGCGGAGTTGTCCAAAGATTAAGAATATTTACCTGCTGATGCGGCCGAAGCGTGGCCAGGACGTGGCGTCCAGGCTACTGGAACTCACACAATCACCAGTAGGTTTGAACTGCTATGGAGTCAGGCGAATAGTGCCGTCGTAAGCTAAAAGGCGATGTCTCAAATTCAATAGCCAAAGCAGACTCAGTCCTCTCATGTTAGTAATGAGGCAGAAATTGCTACAGCAGTGTTGTCTGAGATATCGCATTTTAGCTTAGCAGGGCAGAATAGCCGGACGGGACTTCACGGACAGTGGTGACCGCCATTGCCACCCAGTGGTCGTTATAGTGCAGGATCTGAAGAGAGATCGACCTTCACCCATCTGCTTATTGAACCATATTTTTAGGGTTCTGTACCCGAAGGGCGCCCAACGGGACCCTATTAATATGCCTACGCTGTCCGTCCGCCCGTCTGTCTGTCTATCCTAATTATAAAGAGCTGTATCTTTTGAACCGTAGTAGCAAGGACCATATATAATTATATATGGTCCTTGGTAGTAGATACCGGGTTGATTTTTTTTTAATATTTTCTATTACGCCGGATTTATTAACAAATAATAAAAAAAATAAAGTGAAATAATAAAGGGGGTCCCCATGCAAGAAACGTTTTTCCAACGTATTTTTATTTTTGTTGTATCGTAAAAACGGTAAAACATAGAAGCGTCAAATTTGGTATGATTATAGAAGAAACCATATAGAATAACAACAAATACTAAAAACCAGCCAAATGTGTACGGAACCCTCAGTGCGCGAGTCCAACTCGCACTTGCCCGGTTTTTTTTAATCTCGAATATATTATATACGCATACATCCAGAAACACTTGCCTATTAAAATATAATAATAAAACAATAATCCAGCCTATATACGTCCCACTGCTGGGCACAGGCCTCCACTCACAATGAGAGGGTTTGGGCTATAGTTCCCACGCGGGCCCAGGGCGGATTGGGAACTTCGCACACACCGTCAAATTGCTTTGCTGGTGTGTGCAGGTTTCCTCACGATGTTTTCCTTCACCGAAAAGCTCATGGTAAATTTAAAAATTATATTTCGCACATAAATTCCGAAAAACTTAGAGGTGCGAGCCCGGGTTCGAACCCACGACCCTCTGCTCAAGAGTCGGCAGTTCAAACCATTAGGCTACCGCGGCTTTTAATATCGCCGGCCCCGCAGAAAAAAGACGCAATGTGCTATTACCTGCTTTTTAATGTTCATGCATTTTCGTGATCTACAGGTTAAAACACATCACCTCAATTTTTTCCAGAATTTTATTTGAAGTATTCAGGGAGTTACAAAAAAATAAGGTTTTATTCTTTGTCACAAGGGAAAACAAAAAAATTGGTAATGACTTCTTACTTAACAGGATTGACGAATTATATTTTGTAAAGTGAGATACTGTTGTTTTGAAATGCATTAAAAAGACGAGATAGACAGCAAAAGCTATTACTACTTTGTTCTGGTGCACGTTTTGATACTAAAAATCCGTAACATGCTATCGCAACACAATTGCTAGATACTATGGTACAATAACATCCTTTACATTTCCTTTTCATTTAAACTCTTATTGTAAAGGCCATTGCCAAACCGAATAAGCGTTACTCAACTAGGTAAATGACATTATTGTCTCTTACTATCATAGTTCACACCCGTTCACACCCTTTGCATGCCGGCTCGGACGTGCTCTAACACTAACTAGCTCTTTGACTCTGACAATGTAACTTCCTCAACTGAATCTACGAGAGCAGACTGCCTACGCCTCTCGACCTCGTTCTGCACCATGTCCAGGTGGATCGGGTCGATTGGATTGAGGCTGGGCGAACATTGACTTTCTAAACTAGCCGCAAGGCATTCGGCCTTCTCGGAGTCCTTGAAGGCTGGGGCCTTCTCGGAGTCCTTGAAGGCTGGAGTCGGGTGAACAGAACGATTCAAAGGAGGCATAGCAACTACGTTCTCCGACTTGAGGGATCTAGCTAGTTTCCAGTAAGCTAGATGACTAGGCTGTCCTAGATCAAGTTATCCCAACGGTTATTTCAAAACTCGGATATCTACCGCTTCAACTCGCGTTGAATGTAGCAAAACCGAGAGCGATTTTCGTCGTTAGAATAGGAGTCAAAGGCTCTTTGCGCGGCATACTTGGATATCTTTAACGCTTTCAGATCCTCTGGCAATTCCCAATGTCGGTCATCCTCGACCGGGATATGTTTTAAGGACTCTCTGATGACAGAGCTGAGATGGTTAGAGAAACCCTCGATTGTCGCGTCTGTCTCGTCTTTTGTGGTCATTTCGTCGGGGATCGCTTTGAAGGTAGACTGACTCTACATATTCAATGGCCTGTTCCACTTTCACCAAGTCTATGATAGTCTTGGTGATGGAGGAGGCGGACTATTGAGAGGGAGACTGAGTTTTAAAATAACCGGCTTGTGGTCGGAGTCAAGTTCGTGAGCAACCTGTTTGGAGTGTGTGGACTGTATGTAGGTTGCATAGAACGCAGTCTTAAGCCTACGTTCTTTAGAAAAGCAATATCGAGTACGTCAGGTTGATGCTCGGGGTTGTGGAGGTAGTAAGTTGCCTCCATGGGCGAAATAATATCAAAGTTCAAAACTTCGACCTAGCCTCCTACCGTTGTGGTTAGTGGTCCTACAATAGGGATGATAACTGATTTTTTTTTGTCGATCAGGTAGATTATCGAAAAGTATTAGATACTAACTTTTTCTTTTTTCAAAATTATGGAGATATATTGAGTTGAAATGTCGCATTACGTCACGTCTTGGTATAATTTGGTACAATTTTTACACAGAAGTGACATCACGAGCCCCCACTCCCAAACTTCGACGCGCTTTATCTTTGTCATTTTTGTTTGATTAACAAAATAAAAAATACGTGTCCAATATTTTTTGATAATCTGACGAACTAAATAGGTAGTACTTTGTTTTCTTTACCCAGTCATCATACCTAATCTAACTAATGTTTTTTGCATTGAGATCCCCGGCTTGAAGGACCGATTCTCCCATACTAAATAGAGCTCCGGTACCGGTACCGGCTTACAAAATTTACATCGGGACTGAGTTTCTTGCAACACTTCTTCTCAATCTGGCCTAAAGTAACTTTCCGAAGCGTTGGTAGCACAAAATCGATTTGTTTTGAAATTCTCCTCTAGCGTCTTAAGTCCGAGGTCGGCTCAATAGTTAGTGAAAAACCCCACTTTTGCGCTGGGCTCCTCTCAGGAGCTCGCCTTCCCTCCGTTGAAGTAGTCAAAACCGTCAGAAGCTAACTACGTAGTTCCCGTCATTAAAAAAAATTTATAATGAGCGCCAAAACTGAAGGGGAAAAGTATACCCTAAAAGAGATGAAACAGGCGGACTTTTTTAACATCAAACAGCTAGTTGTCGGAAAAAATTGGGATCGTGCTGTAAATAATGCAAAAGTAAAATGGTCTCATGTGACGGAAGTTAGTATCATGAGCCCAAAACCAGATCAGCTTATGTTTAAATATGATTTCGCTGAAGATTGTCAGCTATGTTATTCTGTTAACGCTACGTCATTCATTTCTACTCAGTCGATGAATAGCCGGCGAATTTACGTCGTCCGTCAAGGTGGGTAAATGATATTCAACTGCCTGCACATTCATTTAGTCGCTGGTTTCACAGACGACCAGCTGTCAAACCAGCGACTAAATGAATGTGCAGGCAGTTGAACGTCATTTACCCACCTTGACGGACGACGTAAATTTACCGGCTATTCATCGACTGAGTAGAACTGAACGACGATGTGTTAACAGAATAACATAGCTGATACTCAACACTGACATTGCCTCCAGACCCTCTAGAGGTAGTAGCGATAGATTACCGCGAGGAAGAATATCTGCAACGAATAATTTTATTATGTAAGTTAGAGCTTAGATAACGAAGAAGCCGCTGAATCTGGCACACAAACCTTGAAACCAGCATATAGCCAGCCTATTCCCGTGCCAAAGGCTCTTGTACAATAATTTAATGAGCTTGTGTCGTTCTGATGCTATTCCTCGACATTATCAGGAGCGTTATAAATCGTTGAGTTGTGATAAAAACCTCGAAGAAATTGATTTTAACGAGGAAGAGTGTTAAAATTATTATTCATGGAAAGTTGACGCAAAGTTGAAGTAAGTGGTGGTAATAACTGTCTCTGTAGCGGTAATAACGTTGTTTCAAAAATATTGATCTCTAATCTTTAATATACAAACTCAGAATAGAGAATTTATTTGTTGATTGACTTCTTGTAGTTCTCATTTAATAATACACTTCTACCTGTTCCCCCTCTGATATACCATAATATATTGTTACCAAACAATCAAGGTCATAAATACACCAGAAGGAACACATAATCAACCATTACCTTATTTGTAATATTTAAAATGGACCATAATAAAGCAGTAATTGCATATTACCACGACCTCTTAATGGGAAAAAAATTAAGGAACATACAAGTTATAGTATATAACCAATTTAGAAAAATGCCAATTGCGACCCGAATAAAGACGCAAAATGCAGTTACCTACACAAGGACATGGCAACATTTTGGTAAAACAGTTTTTTAACAATATCTCAAATGTTTTTTGTGTTATTAATAAATGGTTTTTTTTAACAACTGCACAAAAAAATACACTTTCAAATAGTACTTAAACCAAGTATCTGCTGTTTAGATTCAAAAAGTTATTGAGGATTTTCGGTTTTTTATTTTTCCTGTAAAATTTACTTTTTGCACTTACTGCTTTATTCTGTGGGGGCGGCGATATGTTCATTAAAATATGTTCATCTTTAATTAAAATTAATTTAAGTAACTTTTATTCATGACCAAACTAGTCTTGCGGGTTTATCGTGTTTGTAAATATATAAATAAATTATCTTTATTTTGATATGTATTTCGATTGGTAACTGCTTGCCAGATGTCATGACCAGAAACGAGTAGGCAATATATCTAAGCATTTCCTTATGTTTCAAACTAATATAAATGTTAAGCATTCGCAAAAAAAGTTGAATAAAATAATTTTAATTAAATATAACCATGAGCATATTTTAATAGGCAAGTGTTAAGATGTATTCGTATATATTTGAGATTTAATAAAAAATATATTTCAATAAGCTGATGGGTGAAGGTCGATCTCTCTTCGGATTTTAAACTATTATACTTTACTAAAGTTTACTTATAGGTAGGTACTTAAGTAGTTGCCGGCTCGAAGAGATTTTAAGACGTGCAAAAGGGTGAATTTCAGGGCGTTTCAACCGCCGTCATTAGTGTCACCAAATATATTGACGAAATCAATGACACTACAGCAACTTCTGATGCTGATAGAAACTACATCCCCGGTTCTGCTTCTGTTTACATCAGGAGTTGCTGTAGTGTCATTGATTTCGTCAATATATTTGGTGACACTGATGACGGCGGTTGAAACGTACACCCAAAAAAACATATCGTAGTGCAGGGGGAATATCTTAGGCGAGGAACACACGAGCGGTGTGGAACGCGGTCAAGCGGATTGATATATTTGTATCACGATGTAGGTAATCCGCCGGGACACACGGTGCGGCGCATGCGCGATGGCGGCGCCGCACCGCGCCGCGTGAGGGTCCATATTGGGTTGCATACATATTGTTAGTCATAATGTGTTTTAAGTCATAATTTTCGCTAGTCATAACATATTTATAACACGACATCGTTATTTTTCCAGGATTTTTATTAAAGTAACCTAACCTAACTAATCTACACGATGGATGTTTATTGAATTCTGTAATTTCAGCCTGACAGGGTGTATGACTAAAAAATGTATGACTTTAATTGTATTCATATGTGACGTTCTCAATATAAAGAGACCTTATGGAGGAAGGCAGTTACGCTCATCTTATTCTTGTAACTATACGAATACTATGTTAACAGTTCTAAAAACGGCGTAACCGCCTGCCTCCATAAGGTCCCTTTATATTGAGAACGTCACATATATTAATGGTCCTGAGACAGATTGAATTTTTTTTAGTTTCATAAGTACTTTTCACAACTAATGCTTTACATTTTCTATCGGGTTATATTAAGAACAAAATCACTAAGGTGGTCTGTTTAACACTCCCCAGCTGTTCGAGACGTTACGGAAAGAACGGCCATTTGAGCTGAACAAGATCGTGCCCATCGTTGGGGACATCACCGAACCGGAGCTGGGCATCAGTGCCACGGACCAGGCTATGCTGTGTCAAAAGGTAACTCTCGTCTCCCTTATCCAAGATGCCCATCGCTAACTAGCGTTTCTATTCGTTTAGTTTTTAAACCAATCGCGTCAGTGGCAGATCACGTTATACGGAGAGTCACGTGATCTACCACTGGCGCGATTGGTTTATAAACGGAACGAATAGAAACGCTAGTTAGCGATGGGCATCTTGGCTAAGGGCTCTGGCCCCTAGCAGCAAGCAAGAGATAAAATTTGACAGGGCTAGGTAACTGAATACATCTATTCCATATTCTAACGTAAGACTCAACGCTTAAGGTTTAAAATAAAAGTGTCCCGTCTTAATAAAATCGCTATAAAAATGTGAAATTTGCAATAGTCGCTTAGTAATAAAAGGTAATAAAAGTCAGGACGAGACACTTTTATTTTAAACCTTAAGCGTTAGGTAAGTGTTACGTTAAAAAATAGAATAGGTGTATTCATTTCCCTAGCACCTGTCAAATTTTGCATGTTAAGCCCGCGGGAGATAGACAAGAGGCAGTAACGGTTTTCGTAAACAGACCAAATGTATGGAATATACATAATGGCCGACGTGATAGATCACTAGCTTAAGTCAATCCTATTAATTTTAGTTTATTTTGCAATATGTTAAGATGCAAGCGTGATGCAAGATGCATTACTTTAAATTAACGTTTAAACTAGACCCCCTGATGTTACTGATGCATATTCAGATAATTGATAATGATAATGCAGATCTTGATGATAATGAAAGTCAAATAAATCAAATCAAATCGTTTGTTGCGATCTTGTTGTATAAAAGGTCTTATGTTATATTATAAGGTTCATTAACCTTTTCAACGCCATGTCAAATACAAAAGTCGTCACTCACACACGCCAATGACAGCTGAAAACCAGAGCTAATTTCAACCTTACGTCATAGACACTCGGGTCTATTTTTCGCTGTCAACCGTGACGGATATATCCGTCGTTGGCGTTGAACCAGTGGTGCGGATATATCCGTCAATGGCGTTGAAAACGTTAAGAACCCTGCTAGGGCACAGCAATCTTAAAAATAATGTAGTATACTTATATATAATGTTATCTTACAATCTGAACTTAATTATTATATTCTAATGTGAGACATGTCATTGTGCGTGGCAGAAATAAAAACAAATGAAAATATCTAAATTCTAATTAAATGTTTTTGTGCTGGTATTTGAAATGATGAGCTAGGAATATGATTGTATTATTGACATAGCGAATGGGCCAGAATGGATCATTTGTAGAGTTGAAAAGGGATTTAATTCTTGGTCGTAAATTTTGCGGTCGAGAATATTGAGGGAAGAGATACATATTATTTTTTTACAAATATACAGACTTCCAATATAATAAATAATAATAAAATTATATATAAATAATTGGAAGGCCTTTGTCCAGCAGTGGACGTCTTGCGGCTGATGATGATGATGATGATATAAATAATGCAGATGTGAATAATAACGGTGGTAATTCTGGTGTCGCAGGTGTCCGTAGTGTTCCACTCGGCGGCGACGGTGAAGTTCGACGAGAAGCTGAAGTTGTCGGTCACCATCAACATGCTGGGCACGCAACAACTGGTGCAGCTGTGCCATCGCATGCTAGCGCTCGAGGTACGAGCTCTACCAACTGCTGTGCTTATAATGAGAGTTATATACATATCGACTCACGAGAGGGTGCGAATGGATCCAACAATTTAATGAGAATTTTATTTACATGTGTGCAGTTTTGTAGCTAATTTCAAGGAGTACTATTCTCTATTAAGTATGTAAAAATACCTTTGATTGTCATCAAGTTATTAACATTCTACTAAGGTGCTAATATTGACTCAATTTTGCACCTAACTGTACGTGCTCGGAGCCCGTTTGAGTCTTTGTCGGAAGATTTTGCTCAGAGGTTTTTTTAGGCGCTGAACAAAAATCGAGGCAAAAATGTCGTGTCGCAATTTTGTGTTTCTTTCCAAATATTCCGATGACTGATTACCAGTGATCGGGGTTATGGATGCAATTCGCGGGATTTCGAGTCGTAATCATAGTATGGATGTGACTATAATCCCGCGACCGCGTCTGTATAAAAAATGTGTTTTATAAAAACATTAATTTCAATCGTTGACCTGTAATTTCGATTGATATCATGTAAAATAAAATAGAATAATTATCCATCAACATCAATACAAATCCCGGGATCCCGGGCATATCCATTATTACCTAGCATAATGTTTAAGGTCAATCACCCCAGATTGCACTGGGAATTCCGATCACTGTGATATATGACAAAAAACTGTCCTTTAACAAACCACACGAAGCCCGGAATCCCGCGGCATATCCATACTAGCATAACGATTGAG
This sequence comes from Tortrix viridana, assembly GCA_963241965.1. Classification (NCBI taxonomy): domain Eukaryota; kingdom Metazoa; phylum Arthropoda; class Insecta; order Lepidoptera; family Tortricidae; genus Tortrix; species Tortrix viridana. The sequence goes on from OY725201.1 coordinate 1,603,043, forward strand.
GTCATTCGCCCCGAGTCGCATCCAAAATCCCGATCACTGCTGATTACTATTAATTTATTTCAGGCGCTAGTGCACGTGTCGACGGCGTACTGCAACTGCGAGCGAGCGCGCGTCGAGGAGACCGTGTACGCGCCGCCCGCGCACCCGGAGCACGTGGTCACGCTGGTGCAGACGCTGCCCGACGAGCTCGTCGACAGGATCACGCCCGACCTCGTCGGTGAGTCGCCGGCGCATTACAGTGGGAGGAGCTTGTGGAGGAACGCTGTAACCAAGGGCGTAGCGAGGTACGGGCAGGGGGGTAGCTGCCCCCCCCCCCCTCCCTAGAAGATGCAGGATTGCTCACAAACCGTAAAGTAATATTACGTAATAAACAAAAACAAAGTTGATTCTATTGGCCTGCCCCCCCCCCCCTCCTTAACAAAATCCTAGCTACCTAACATTTGTATATATGTATTTAATTATGTATATATATTTCTACCTACTCACGTTCTCGAAAACGGCTCTAACGATTTCGATGAAAATTGCGACGTGGGGGTTTACGGAGGCGATAATTCGATCTAGCTAGGTGTCATATCTGGGAAAATTCGTTTTCCCCGTATTTTCACGCAAAAAGATTTCCCGCACAATATGGTTCGTAATTTTGGGGCGGCTGCCGCCGTCTGAATAGACTGATGGAGCGTTGGCCTAACGCAAAGACTACGGGTATGAACGCCAGCTATGGATCGGTTTTTTTTGTACAAACTAAAAGTGGTTTATCGTTGCCCATAGTAAAAGCCTAAGGGCCTGGCCACGACTTTACGCGACCGGCTGAGCAGCGAGCGAATTTTATAATACATTGCGTGTAACGTCAACTAACCGCTGCGTTGTGAGCGTCTCGACCGAGCAATGAAGACAGAATCCACTCGCAGTGGCCAGGCCGTAAAGCTTAGTTTGGGATTAGGTTCATTTGTGCGAGATTGTCGCCTGATGTTTATATTCTCCCTGTTCCCAGGGGACCGGCCGAACACGTACACCTTCACGAAGGCCTTGGCTGAAGATATGCTCATCAAAGAATGCGGGAAGCTGCCAGTGGCCATCGTACGGCCGTCTATCGGTGAGTAAAGGTTATAGATACCCTAAATGGAGACATCGGTGAGTAGTTATAAGTTATAGATTTCCTAAAATGGGAGACACCGGTGGGGAGTTACAGGTTATAGATACCCTAAATGGGAGACATTGGTTAGTAGCTATAGGTTATATACGAGTATACCCTAAAATGGGAGACATCGGTGAGGAGTTATAGGTTATAGATACCCTACAATGGGCGACATCGGTTAGTAGTTATAGGTTATATATACCCTACAATGGGAGACATCGGTCAATAGTTATAGGTTATAGATACCCTAAATGGGAGACATCGGTGACTAGTTATAGGTTATAGATACCCTACAATGGGAGACATCGGTGAGTAGTTATAGGTTATAGATACCCTAAATGGGAGACATCGGTTAGTACCTAGTTATAGGTGATATATACCCTACAATGGGAGACATCGGTGAGGAGTTATAGGTTATATATAACCTAAAATTGGAGACATCGGTCAGTAGTTATAGGTTATATATACCCTACAATGGGAGACATCGGTGAGGAGTTATAGGTTATAGATACCCTACAATGGGAGACATCGGTGAGTAGTTGTAGGTTATATATACCCTACAATGGGAGACATCGGTGATTAGTTATAGGTTATAGATACCCTACAATGGGAGACATCGGTGAGTAGATAGGTTATAGATACCCTAAATGGGAGATATCGGTGATCAGTTCCGGATTAGCCATTAAACAAAGTATGCAGTTGCTTAGGGCATCACGGGTCAGGGGGCACCATAGAGGGGCACCAAAATGACAGATCAAAATTGACACAACCAAATTTTCAAACAGATACAGATCGTACAGGGGCCCACAAGCATGGAGGCTCAAGGCACTGGTAGTGATACCATAAATGGGTCATTATCTAGACGTGAATTTTGAGCGGCAGACGTGACTATTGGAAAACTATTAATTCGTGTGGGAATTTGTGTGGGATTGTCCCCTGATATTTATTAGAAAAAAAATATAAAAGATATTTATTCAGTAAGGAGGCCGTACGGGCACTTTTACACGTCAAAATCTACGCGGTTCCCAAAAGGAAACCACCGCGAAGAAGAAGCACCCGCAAGAGACTCAACAGCTTTTTTTTTATTCCAGTACTGTCATCGGTCCGGGAGCCGGTGCAGGGCTGGGTGGACAACTGGAACGGCCCCAACGGCATCATCGCCGCCGTCGGCAAGGGCATCTTCCGCAGCATGCTCGGCAGCGGCGCGCGCGTCGCCGACCTGGTGCCCGTCGACACCGTCATCAACCTGATGATCGTGTGCGCGTGGCGGACGCATCTCAGACGGTCAGTGCTTTATATCTTCATTAGTAGCATTAGTGTTATCATTATGTGTTGTATCATCATCGGTGATATTATCTTCATCATGATCACTACCGTCGGCACCGTCATCAACCTGATGATCGTGTGCGCGTGGCGGACGCATCTCAGGCGGTCTGTTGTTTATATCATCATCTGTATCAGTAACTTTATCAAGATGCATTCTAGCATCATTGGTAACATTAAATTCATCAAGTTCTTGGGTATCGTAAAGGGCATTTCCCGCTCCGCAGCATGCAGTATCATCAACGTGATGATTGTGTGCGCGTCGCGGACGCATCTTAGGCGGGCCGTTGTTAATATCATCATCGGTAACATTAATTTCATCAAGCACATTTTATCAAGTACAGTCGGCATTAAAGTGTTACGATTTTATTTTTATTATTATTTTAATCTTTCTTTCTCCCACAGAGGCGACGGTGTGGTGGTATATAACTGCTGCACAGGCCAGCAGAACCCGATCACGTGGCAACGGTTCGTGCAGACCAGCTTCAAATACATGCGGAAACATCCCTTCAGTGAGTGCTAATAGAGCGGCTTTTAGCTTGACACGAGTTTAGACAGCGACAGATGACTAATGATTATTTGGGTGCAAGAAAGTGATCAAAGTCCTAGTAATAAACTACGTCAAAGTAAACGTCAAGTCACAGAAAATCGTCATTTCTGACATATCGTGGATGGGCATCTCGGCGAAGATGAGTTTAATGCGGCCCTTAAACTATGACATAACATTTACCAAGAATAGAGTTGAAAGTATGTAGTGACTGTTTATGGTAAAGCATACTTTACAAATCTATTATCTATAAGGTGTCTGCACTTAAAGATGAAGACATTATGTTGAATTGTGATTATACTTGTATTTATTAAATATACTTAAGTACTGATGTAGTAGTAGGAGTCAACGAGATATGGAGCGCAGCATCTTAGATGTCAAACTAACGGATCGTACTGGAACACCACCTTGTGCTCCATGACTCAAATAGTCGACGTAACTCAGAAAGCGGCCAAGTTATGGTGGAACTGGGCCCTTAGCCAAGATGCATTACGCTAACTAGCGTTTCTATTCGTTTCATTTCTAAACCAATCACGTCGCTGGTAGATCACGTGACTCTTCGTATCACGTGATCTACCATTGACGCAATTTGTTTAGAAACGAAACGAATAGAAACGCTAGTTAGCGTAATGCATCTTGGCTAAGGGCCCTCGGCTGGTCATGTCTGCCGCATGCCGACCGAGCTGTGGGCCAAAGTCGCCACAGAGTGGAAGCCAAACAACTCAAGACGGAAACGCGGCAGATCTCGGCGGCGATGGCGGGATGAGTTGGATTCCTTTTTGAAGGACTGACCAGAGACTGCTCAGAACAGGGAAAACTGGAAAAACTGGGGGGAGGCCCAGCAGTTGAACACAACAGGCTCTTAATAAAAATAAAGTACTGATGTGCTAACAGTACTTTCGAATCGTATTCTAATCGCGATTTGACAAAAAATCGTGTTAGTTTCAAACGTATTAGTCGTCTCTCCTGCCAATTCTGTTATTTTTTCATTTTTAGGGTTCCGTACCTCAAAGAAAAAACGGAACCCTTCTGTCTGTGTGTCTGTCAAGACCCTTTTTCTCAGGAACGCGTGGAGGTATCAAGTTGAAATTAATATCAAATACCCTCCGCAGCAGTCCCTTGGATCAGTGAAAAAATCAAACATCTAAGTCAACGCAATCAAAAGATACGGCCGTTTATGCCGCATATTGAAGGGAATCTCAAGGGAATCAAAACCTATAGGGTACTTCCCGTTGACTTAGAATCATGAAATTTGGCAGGAAGCAAGATCTTATAGCACAATTAAAGGAAAAAATCCGAAAACCGTTAATTTGCGGTTACATCACATAAAAAATAAGTCCAGTATAAACTGACACTCAATAAGTACTAAAGTGCATACTTATTGCGTGCCAGTTTATACTGGACTTTGTTTATATTGTATTCCCGTGATTTAAGAACTATTTACATGCCTACAAGTTTGTGCGGAACCCTCGATGCGCGAGTCCGACTCGCACTTGTCCGGTTTTTTTATTATTCTTTATTATCAGGCAACTAGGCCCATAAATTGTTAGTTACAAAAAATACTTACATGGCTAATGTTAGTGTAAACAATCTTAACCTAGGTCTTACATAACTACTTAGGGTCTTGATATATTGGGAGATGAAACGACACCCAATTATTGTAAAAAGGATTGTTCCATCTCCCCTCTATATCGTTATGGTCAAAGCGTTTGCCCTATATAGGGTTGCCAAATAAAAATCCGGTTTGTCAAGTTACTGCCGCCCGCAGGCGAGGTGCTGTGGTACCCGGGCGGCGACATCACGAGCAGCCGCCTCAAGCACGGGGTGCTCTCGCTGCTGGAGCACCGCGCGCCCGCCTTCGTCATGGATCTGGTGTCGCGCGCCTCGGGGAAGAAGCCCATGTGAGTATCGGGGGCGGGGACTAAAGGTGTACAGTTCGCCATCAAATATATCTGTACATATCAGAGTGGTCAAAAATATCTGAACATGCACTCTAACGCCTTGACAATAGAGTCGTGTTCAGATATTTGTGACCACCTTGTTTGCTGCAATATATATGATGGCGACTGTACACTCTTGCGGCGCTTCTTCTCCGCAATGATGGTCTTGTCCGAAGCGCTGGTAGATTCACTCTATATTACCGACGTGTAAAAGAGCCCGTATGTGGCCAATTTACTGAATAAATATTTTGAATTTTGAATTTGACTCAGTCAGAGAGAGAAAAGTAACTGCCTCTACGAGGTAGATTCTATCCTTTCGCATTCGAATCATCAATTTCGAATCATTTCGCAAAATTTTCATTTCATCGAAAGGCGTAGCTCGCCGCATGAGTTCGAATTTTTTGATAGTCTTAAGTCTAACCTAACTTAAGTAATAAATGTTAAGTAATCATATTTAAGCCGTGGACACATCGAAGCCAACTGATCGGATGTCTAAATGAAACCAATAGGACATCCGATCAGTTGACTCTGATGTCCAGATTTGTTACAGTGGTGGATTAGTATTACACAAATTGGCGAAGATATTGCGTAACATAACAATTGAATTAAAAACCTCCTTTTTTAAGTCGGTCGAAAAAACAACCGTTATACCATATATGTATAACATAGATTACTGACTTCCCAGGATGATGCGAGTCCAGAACAAGCTGGAGAAGGCGGCGGCGTGTCTGGAGTACTTCACCACGCGCCAGTGGGCGTTCGCTGACGACAACGTGCAGGCGCTGTGCACCGCGCTCTCGCCCGATGACCGCCGCATATTCGACTTCAATGTCAGGTGGGTCAAGCAAGGTCAAGTTTCAAGGTTAAATTTCAAGGGCAAGTTTTAAGGTTAAGTTTTAAATGTCAAGTTAAATGTCATGTCGGGGCAATCTCACACACATTGACCTAGTCCCATACTAAGGTCTAGGCTTGTACTATGGGTACTAGACAACGATAAACATACTTATATAAAGAACTACATACTTAAATACATAGAAAACATCCATGACTAAGGAACAAATACTCGCGTTCATCTGACAAATATTTACCTAGTTTCGTAGGCAGAGTCACTACCAACTAAACTAACCGCGTCGTCATCAGATGCTAATTTCAAGGTGAAGTTTAACCTTTTGACCGCCGTAGTCTAATATATAAGACACCACACCTTAGCTAATGTCAACCTTCCTCAAATACACTTAGGTATATTTTACGCTGTCAACCATGACGGCTATAGCCGTCAATGGCGTTCAAAAGAATTAAAAGGTATTTTCAAAAGCAACTTGTAAGGTGAAGTTTGAAGGTTAAGTTTCGAGGTCAAGTTTCAATGTTAATTTTCAAGGTCAAGGTCAAGAGGTTAAGTTAGGATGGAAGAATCGTTACAATATGGGGTCAATACTGTCTTGTATTGTAGCATACCCTACTTAAACTCCTTAGGCCTTAAAGAAAAGGAACTTTTTATCCCCTTTGAAAAATTGTTAAATTGTTTTGTTTTTGCGTTCCTCTAAATTTGTCCCTGAGTGATATATTGATGTTTTCTGTCCTCAGGAACATTGACTGGGACGCGTACATCGAGAGCTACGTGCTGGGGATCCGGAGGTTCCTGTTCAAGGAGAGTCCCGACACGCTGCCGCGCTCCCGGACTCACATCCGGAGGTCAGTGGGTAACCATAATTCGACGGACCAGTATGGCATTACCAAATAACTTCAGAATATCGAATGACGTGTAAGGGGAGTTTCAAAATATGGCACACCTTTCACTTTTTTTTTTGATTTGGGAAAAAAATTGCACGCTGTTTTGGACCACCATTCTTAAGAAGAAAAATAGAAATTCCTGGTATGTCCCCAAAAAGATGTATGGAATTGTCCGTTTTGTTACCTAAATTAAATACATTTCTTGGTAACAAAACGGACAATTCCATACATCTTTTTGGGGACATACCGGGAATTTCTATTTTTCTTGTTCAGAATAGTGGTCCAAACCAACGTGCAATTTTTTTCCCACATCTGAAGAAAAAGTGAAAGGTGTGCTATTTTTTTGAAACTCCCCGTAAAAGAGCCTCGATGTGTCCAATTTACTGAATAAAATATTTGAGTTCGCGTTATCGAATTCTGTTCCAGGTTACACATAGTGCACGTGCTCACCCAGCTGGCGGCGGTGTTCTTCCTATGGCGGTTCCTGTTTTCGCGCTCGCTCGCCCTGCGCGGCCTGTGGCGGCGCATCATCGACGTCATAACGCGCGCCGCGCGCCTGCTCGCCATCGCTTGATGCTGACAACCCCCCGGTGGGCTCCAATCCTAATCAATCTTCGAAAGTTAGGCTTCAGTTAGCGTTGAAAATTGCGAAGCGACGGTGTTTATCGACGCGTGAGATAGTTCAAGGTCGAGTCACAAAGTTGAACGTTGCCGTTCAGTTTTGTGACGTTGGAATTTTCATGTCATGTTGCGCGTTGGATTTTTGCGTGTGAATTCCGCTGTGTTACTTTTGTGGGATATTTTAAAGTCACAAAGGGGAATTTTTATGCGAGAATTTATGTGTGACTTTTCAGTTGAATTGAATGTCACGCAGGGTTTGCACGTGTGAAAAGATACCTTCATATATAACAAACGTAATTGTTGCATATTTGACGCGTATAATGAATGCTAGTCGACATTTTGAACGCATCCTATTTGATGTTTGACTAGCACGCTCCGCTCTTGAATTAAATTGTATATTAACAAATCTCACGTGTTCGCGATAGATAGCATCGGTTTCGTTTGCATGAACACTTAAAGCTCCTTTAAACAAAATGGCGGTACGAATATAATTTTTAAGAACACAGCGGCATAATAAAAAAATTAGGATTGTTTTCCCTCAACTCTAAAGCTTGATTGAACGGTCTGATACTGCTTCCACTGGCGCTACGACGTACGGACAAACCAATTCTAATAATATAGATAATCATGATAATGTACTCATTAGTAACAGTTTTTTTTAAATAAAGATGGCGCATTAAAAATCACACCCAAATGGAGATTATTATGCAAAGATATTGGTTATTTTCGTTTTAAGTTTGTAAACGTCATAATAAATATAATATCGGAATTCTGGCCTTTTTGCAGTTCAGTTATATTCTATAAAGATAGATATTTCGGTTTACAAAATGTATAATAATGAGACCTAATACTTTGCTCCTATTTGTAACATTCGCTAGATATTAATGTTTGTCGCTATCTTTAACAATTTAACCTGTAGTGGCGGCATTTGACTATTATTTGTTAAACATTTTCGTTGCATCTCTTTCGTTCGGTATGTCAAATGAGAGAGATGTAAAAACAATATCTAATACCAATGATATTGGAAGTAACGTACATGAAGTTGGGATAAAGACGATGTTACCACCAAATCACAGAGCTTCACTTAAAAATATAAATGACTACATCCTTTGAATTCATCGTCGGAAACACATGAGCGATAGCGCTGGATTAAGCTAAAAAAAAATGTCATCTGAGGCCATTATAGCCAAGACGACTTTCGAAAATCGATAGAATGTATGGAATTGACATAAACCGCTAACGCGGCTGATCGTTAGCTTACGTTAATCATATACATTAATCATTACGTTAATCATATACATTAATCATTGCGTTAATCATATACATTAATTATTACGTTAATCATATACATTAATCATTACGTTAATCATATACATTTTGTTGATTTTCGATAATCGTTAAGTTAGCGTAGGTAAATGGGTCAATCAACTTTTAGATGTACCTCGTTGCCATGGTTACGTCTATTAAGTTACTCTTAAAAACTACAAATTTAAACGATATATATCTACATTACATGATTTTTTGTGGCAATTATAAGCCCATTATTTTGTGGGCTTGCTTCTAAGCATGTTAGTAGTATATATTATAAACATATTTCTAAGAAACACTATCACTGTTGTCTCCTATGTTACGGGTCAGAATAACAACAACAAAAAGTTGATCGACCCAAATACATCTTGGCTAGGTCACCTGGTAAGCAATTCCCTAGATAGTAGTTAACTACTATCTAGGGTTATTCCTTTTGTGGATTTTTAATGAACGGCATATGTAAATGAAGCTCGTGGTTTATTGTTAGGGGTAAGATTTATTCTGTATTTTCATCGAACACTTCCTTTATTTATGATAAATCTGTCATCTGATATTGAGGGCTAGTTATTATAGACAGTAAAAACCGTTAGATGTCGTTAGGGAGAGGGGTTAGTATGACGTGTCCCCTTGTTTTGCAGACTCATTTAATCGAATGTGTCGTTTCACCGAAGCTAATTTCTGCTGAAAGCTGTTTTCAGGTTATCTTAAGCATGAGTTACGTAGTTTAGGTTAGACCTGTGACCACCAAAAAATTTTAACTCCTGCACGTGGAAATGCCTGTCGATGAAATTAAAATTCAGCGAAGTAAAACATTCTATGAAATGAGTAATGACGTACTTTTTTTGACGCCGTCTACTGTCGTCCTAGTGAAAAGTGGTATAAGTCGGTTTAACTCGTAATAAGAGAGAACAAATCATTTACGGAGTACACTAGACTTATACCCTTTTTCACTAGGACATTAATCGTGAAAATATCTAATAAAATTTAGAATTGGTTAGTTTGTATGTCCGCGTCATATAACTTAACACTTCCGCGCTAGACTGTTAAGATTATTTTGTTATTGTTAAAATAATGGTTATTCCAAATAATTTTGTACCAATGTAACAGCTCAATGAGAAAATAGTAATGTTCAAAAACTCAGTTATGCGTAGTAATAATTATTATCTACAATAGTGTATTGGTATAACACCCATATATTAAATATGTATATTATGTGAGGCCGGTCGTAGCTGGGCCCGTTCGGCAACATTTGTATATTTTGCTTTTAATCGATAAATAAAAAAAAAAATTGGTAGGATGGTCGGGACCGTTAATCTGGAGAATAAAAAAAATAATTTTACGAAATGTCACAAAAAAAGTTGTATGGAACTGTCCATTTCGTTACCAAAATCCTATACATTTTTCGGTACTAATTTTTTGGGACATTTCGGAAATTATTTTTTTACTAGTGGACATTTATGATCCCAACCATTCTACCGATTTTTATTCAATTTGTCGATTGAAAGCAAAATATACAAATTTCGCCGATCGTGCCCAGCTAGAGGCTTGGCTGGCGGGTGAAAGTTTTTGTCTCGTTCGCACGTACTACGATCGAGCTACGTCTGAGCGTGACGCGTGTATTGCGTAATGTACCTGTGTCATTATAGATGAGTAGGGGTTGCATTCTATAGTTAACGACTTTATAAATTAAAAAAATAAATAGAATTGACGTAAGCTGTACAGTCGAGGACAGAAAGATGTTTACACTTTTTCACCTTATTCCATTGTAATAAGGTGTAATCTGTCTGTCATCGACTGTACCCGTATTATGGTCGTCTTTATCGCGGTGTATAAATGTGGATAAAGCATCCGTCTCTCTCGCACATGTATAATGGTCAGAAAGTGACCATAATAGTCCGCTGTTGTGCGTTTAACGGCTAGCCAATGTCCAGTATAGTGCATTGGGGTTATACCGTGGGCGGGGTAATTCCGTAAAACAGGCGTTTGTGCCCATTCTAGAACGGCACGCCGTTGTTAACTCTGTCGATAAAGCAGGGGAACTTTTTAGTTCTATGTTTTTAAAAGAGATGGTGGCGTGACGCCATTATGAATGGGCATAAACGCCTGTTTTACGGAATTGCCCCGCACACGGAATAACCCCAACTAAACCTAAATTATGGCCGTGTTTATTAATGGGGATGAAAGTGGATAAACGACTGGCAAGCTCAAGTTGTCCCGTTTGTTAAAAGAAAAAAAGATAAAAGATATTTATTCGGTAAGAGGGCAGAAATATGTATACACTTTTGGACCTTATTACAATGGGACAAGGTCCAAAAGTGTATACATATTTCCGCCCTCGATTGTACCTAGCGACTTTGTCAAAGCTGTTTCGGTAAAGACATAGGTACATGTAGTGGATAAAACATTTGTCGCTTTGTGACTAGTATATAAGTGCGAGAATCGCTTGACACTGGCAGAACTGTGCCGGGAATCAGTCACAGAGGCCATACTTAATTAGAAAACCGGGCAGGTGCGAGTCAGACTCGCGCACTGACGGTTCCGTACACATTTGACAGTTTTTTAATGTTTGTTGTTTTTTATAAGGTTCGTTCTATAATCATACCAAATTTGACGCTTGTATTAATTACCCGTTTTACAACAGAACAAATAAAAAAACATTTCTTGTATGGGGACTCCCCTTATTACTTAATTTTTTGACTTTTTTATTGTTTGTTAGGAAATATTCTGTAAAAAATCAACGGGCTATCTTTTACGGTTCAAAAGATACAGCTATTTTAAGTTGGGACATACGGACGGACATGGTAGACAAATAGGGTCCCGTAAGCACCCTTCTTGTACGGAACCCCAAAAAGTGACAGGTGCTTTATCCATTTATCCTCCGCGATAAAGTCTGTAATGGGCTGCTTATGGCAATTCTACTTTTTTTTTTTGCAGTCGTTAACCCTTATATAATGTAAGACTTGTCCATCCATACAGGGGCTCTATTCCAGCCCATCTTGCTCCCATATGGTAGTAATATTGTTAGCGTTATAACAGGTATTCAAGTTCAAGTTGAGTGCCATAACGGTAGCGATATGATTGAGATATATAAGCAAGACGGGCTAAAAAAAGGAATAGAGGGAACGTTATAAAGCGACACTGACTACATGCCTGAGCACAAAAGATAGCTAAGTATTTACGAGTACTTTTTTTTTTAAGAAATGAAAGCGAGATATGACTTTGGATAGTTTAAGGCAAAGGTCTACTTAGATGAGATGTATACATAATGATTAAAATAATGAAATGATATGAGTAACAGGATATTTTGGGATATAATGGGATTTGTTTTTTTATCATGTGACTTGCTGACACGGTTGTGGAGTTTTGTGGGAACAAAGACAAAGCTCAGCCGGCAACTAGCAAATATAGTATATAAGAAACAAGAAAATTTAGTAACTGCGTGAATCAACTTTAAAGATAAATGTCTATAAATTAATTACACTATCTAATGACAAATTGACATAATAAATTAACTTCAAAATATTTATAAACTTGTTAACACAATGTAAATCCGTATTCCAACATCAACTTTTTCCAATCAATCAAATCATTTGATAATTGGGTTAATAAAATTGTTTCTAATTGTCAATTTTGTTACCAAAATGAAAAACCTTTTTTGGTAACAAAACAGACATATTTTCATGGGGACATGACAAATATTTTGTTTTCACCAGAGCGATGGTCCCGACCAACAACCAAATTAATCTACAATCTGAAAAAAAAAATCCTTTTTTTAACACTCCAATTACCAAAAGTCGATTGATCTAATTGTGCTACTTTTTGTCACCTGTCACTTGATATTAATTACATTTAAAAATCACAAAACCGACAAATCTATTTTTTTTCGTTTGACGGGGTTTGATGAGGTTATCTTATTAGATGGTCATGTCATGATTTGATACGGTGTCAGCGGCAATTTAAAATTTAAAATTCCTATTGTGTTACCTGACCGTCTGATATGAGGTTCGTAAGGGAGTATTTTGAAGGATAAAATATCTCGTATAAGTACCTCGTAAATACGTACAGTTCATCGCTACTAGGAAAATATCCAATTTATCAACATCCTACAAAATCGTATTAGAATAATGTATTCAGAAATTGCTAGATTTAATAACTAGGTAAAAAAAATATTATTTTAGTGCATCGCGCTTAAATCTTTGATTCAAATTTAAAAAATAGCCCATTTCTAGTCAATAATATTGATGACGTGACTTGAAACGAAAATAAAATTATATTGTTGTAAATGTTTAATAGGCAATTTTTTATAGGAATGTAATTGACACGATTGAAGTTATATTTGACGCCTGGCTGACCCGCCCTGAATGTATTTCTTATAAATTTAATTGCAATTTATCTTTAGGTATATAAAAGCTTGTTGTAAGGCATAAAACTCTGTTAAAACATAATTTCTGACTATTCAAATCTCAATGTTATCACAAGATTTTTAAAATCCCATAACAGTCATAATAAAAAGTCAGCTTGTCAAAAAAAAATTTTTTTGTACTTAGTATTTCAAAACGACGAAAAATTTTCAGTCAGGCATCCGTTTAAGGTTTAATATAAAGAGGTGCATTTAAATAATAAAATAAAATATTCGTATTGTACCTTGACCATATTTCTTAGTAAATATTATGGTCATGGAAAATATACGTAACGAACGATGGTTTTTGTGGGTGACCCATTCTGCCCTGCTAAGGTAAAAGGCAGTATTTTACACAAAGCTACTGTAATAATTGCAACCTCATCACTGGTAATAAGGTTGCAATTGCTACAGTAGTTTTGTGTAAAATACTGCCTTTTACCTTAGCAGGGCAGCATTGGTAACCCATAACGGAGTACAAACCGTACGCAGTCTCTGTTACAAGCTAGAAAAACAGTTTTAATTTTTTCATAGATAGTAAAGAATTGGAATTACATAAAAAAACGTATTTTTTAATCAAGAAGTACCTAAATTAATTACTACGTTGGCGAAACCACCTTTTAGTCATTTGATATTCTCTCTCATATTATTTTCTCATATTCTCTCTCATATTCATATTTTTCTCTCATATTCGTTACTATATTTTTTAAACATGATTCTTCAACAAAATCATAGGTAATTCCGGGGTCATTCTACTTATTTCACATTATTAAAATTTTATCCTTATCGCAATCAAACTTATCAATCTGATCCTATTATGGTCGTCTTTATCGTGTGGATAAAACATCTGCCACTTTCTGACAAATATGTGACGTTCTCAATATAAAGAGACCTTATGGAGGAAGGCAGTTACGCTCTTCTTATTCCTGTAACTATACGAATACTATGGTAGCAGTTTTAAAAACGGAGTAACCGCCTGCGTCCATAAGGTCCCTTTATATTGAGAACGTCACATATGTAAGTGCGAGAGTGATGGATATTTTATCAACACAACCATCGCGATAAAGGCGACCATAGTACTGGTGGATTGTATATCGGTAACAATGGGAAATTTTAAAAGGCAGACACAATACGCTTTCTCTAATGAACAATTTTAATAGATTAGTGATTAATAGATGACTTTTATCTCGTAGTAGCCTTTTTTGTTACAAGATATAACAGCTACATGAAGTTAATTAGGTACTTGCTTGTGACAAAAACGACGGTTTCAAAAACGAAAGAGTTCAAATGCAATATCACTTGTTTCTGTCACATGGAAGTTGTATTTTTTGTTCACGATAAAGTGTAGTTTTCACTTAGATCCCGCTCTGTTCACACGCTAAAAGATAAACACCCGCCATATTGATATTGTTTTAATAATTTAATAAGCTTTGAAAAAGCAGCAAATGTGCCGAATTTTTAAACCTTCGCTAGATACCATGATGCTAGGCTAGTACCTGATGTTTTTAAGGGTATTGTGCATTAAAAAATGCAAGACAGTTTTGGTTCTGGGTATACTTCATTTCGAAGTTCTTAAGTTCAGTTCCGTCTTTTTCTCTTAATTTTGGAGTTAGGGTTAGAGGATTGGAATTTTTGAATTTTGTTTATGTAACCCATTTGATATTTTGAAACTGGAACCACAACATTAATGGCGTTGCGTGAGTAACGCTGAAATTAACCCAAATACCTATATCTCTTTTAAAACGTTCTAAATCGTTTCTACGCAATTGATTTATACAATAAAGTCTTGAGCGTTTAATCAAACACTTATATTGGGAGGGGATAAAGGAAAGATTGGCACTGTTATTTTGTCTCCCATCTCCTTCAACGTAGACCTGATCTGTCACAATACCATTATTAATAAGCTATTTCAAATGACTCTTTCCTTATGTCATGACGCTTCCTTAAAATTATGTAAGGTGATTTTATATTTTAAAGATTAAATTTCGATTTGTCATAATTTTTACGCGTCTTTTTTGTAACTTTAGATGATTCTAAAGTATTGAAATTTTCTCCTTAAGCTCCTATGCTTTTTACCTTAGGTATATTCCGCCAGAAAATATAAAATTCCTTCTCCAATCATGACACGCGATGTGGGTGTAAGTTATAGGTACTTGTTAAGTAATGCCTAAGTTTATACGACATGTTATTTAAGTGATAGCATTTTTCTTAATATTTAAGTCAAATCATAATGCTTTCGCCACCATCTTAACACACAGCAATGTACGTAAAGGAACAACGCGTTGGATGCTTGTTATAATTATTCCGTTTTGTTACTTTTTGACATAATTATGTGGGTGTATATTATGTGAAAGTCCGAAACGAGTATCCGACTTTGGACGTTCCGAACTCTTCCAGTGTTAAATATTGTTTTAAGTTCCCTTAGTGTATATTGTACTTTAATATTCCTAAATGGTTTATGGATTTGTGAATTATGAATAGAGATTTGTTTTTGCTTGTAAGTATATTATTATATGTACATTTTGAACAAAACTTCGCCCTTTCAATGTTATTTATTACTCTAGCTTGTAAAGATTTTGGTTAGTAACGCTTTTATATTTGATTAAGGTATAGTTTGGCGAAAAAAAATTGAAAAATGTTTGTGCGATATATTATTATTGTGTATATAGAATTTAGTTACCCAAAGTTAAATCCAAATACATTGATGCGAAAGTATGTTTGTTTTTCGCTGTATGTAGATGTTTTTTTTGGAGTGTAAGGATCGGTTTTCGAACGTACTGTTACAGCCATGATTGATAAAGTTAGAATTAAATTACAATATAAATAATTAGTAAGTATGTTACAAGTAAAAATAATCCCTTGAAAACTTTTATAGTCTCCGGTGTTACTGCAAATGCGTATTTTTATAGCAACTGAAATTTACTTTCTGTTTTTTAAGTTAAGTAGGTATCTCATTTTTTTCACAAATAGATATGCTGCCATTACAAAAGCATTATAATTAATCGCTAAATTTACTTTTAGGTACGAAATGAGTTAAGAACAGTCAAAGTAAGTTTCTGTAGTTATAAAATAAAGTTAACACTTATTTGAGGTTAGGTGATTCCCGCCGTTTTTGACAGTTAAAAATTGGTTGCCGTCGTTCGGAAACCGAAAGAGGAAATGCTTTAAAGTTGTTTTGCTTTAGATGCCAGCAATTTGGCCAAGGCATTAAATCCGTGAAATCTTGGAATGTTAAAATATTTAGCTGGTTGAATAAATGCTCAAAGATTGGTAGTCTAAAGCTAACCCGAATCAAGTTCAATTCGATGATTTTAGAACGTCAGTGAGTTGTCAGTTTTTTCATTGTGTGGTGTAAGAATGCAGTAAGTTAAACCAGAAATGTATCCAAAACGTTCTTCAATACTTTTTATCTCATGTAAAATACTGAATCGAAGCTTGCACATGTTCCCCAAGAGTTATTCATCAAAATGGCGACAAGAACCAATATCGGTCCAAATATTTCTAGGTGTTTTGTTTGTTTTCAAATTCCAGAATTTTACTTAGTAGTTTGTTCGGTTGTGATACTAAACAGCAAATAAGTAACACTCAATTATTATTAAATTTGATATTAAAATTCGTTTAACGTAAGTAGCACATAATCTATGTCATAGAAAAATGGTTCATTTAAAAAAAGCAAATCGTCTCGGCTAATTAGAAAATAATAAAATTGTCTTAACGTTGCGTTTAAAATTTTCTCGTCAACGTCACACAATGGAACATTCTTATATCTTAATATTTTTCCCCTGTTGCAAATGATACAAAATGGCTATAGTATAATTATAATGAGCATACACGGTAGTAATTGTATAATTAACACAGAATTAAAAAGGTTCTTTAAAAAATATTCTTGGCTTTTTGTGCCGGTGTCATGGATCATCATCACATATAGACAAAAGTGATCATGTATGACTGTTTTCAAATGCTAAGAGGTAGATTCAGATTTGGGATAAAATGTGCACATTGGTCGGGACTATCATTATAGTAAAGAAAAAATGGACTTTTCCATTTTGTTACTAAGACATTTATTGGACTTGGTAACAAAACGGACAACTAGAAACAACTTTTCGGGGACATATCGAGAATTCTTTTTTATTGCCAAAAAAGATGGTACCTACCAACGTGCGATCCGTTAATAAAATAAACATAAAACTCGAGGTCATTTTCTTTAGGTTCGTCTCGATTTGAGCTTGATTTTGAAGTTAGTTTTTGTCTCTTTTTAGCCAGGCCCGCTGCGCTTAAAATACAAAAAATGCATTTGTAGATTTTTGACATTTTTCTAACTACAATTAATGCCTTAGAGTAATAAAGTTATATTTAAAAAACTTTGAAGAGCTCGGTCACGAGTGTTAACATCTTTTACACATAATAATAGCTATAACAACTATAGTACATTATAATAATTATAATTTGATCTAATTGATCTAAATATTATAATTTAAATACTGTAACTTAAATATTGGTTATTTTTATTCACCACTTACTTTTAGATAAAATGACGTAAAATTATGTGGTAAGTTGCATTTTCTTGGATAAAAGACATAATACTAATTTAATAATTAAAACAATACACGTAACGCAAATAATAGTCAATAAAATATTATTATGCCTTAGATGAAAAATAAATATATTTAGTTCCATTTGAAACCGTAACGTGGCGCTAGTTACGTTGATAACTGATAAAGAGTGAGATAGCGCTATACGTAGCGGGCCCGGCCAGAGCGAGACGTGGATAGCGGCAGCGACTCGGCGACGATGCGGGGTCATTTATTATTCCATATATTAATAAAAACATTGTAAAGTTACATGATGTTTTATTTGATTACCTAATTAGGGTAAAACACCTAATTTTCGACATCCAAAATACCAATGATTCAGAGTTCCTTATTTGTGACGTTCTCAATATAAACGGACCTTATGGAGGAAGGCAGTTAAGCTCTTCTTATTCTTGTAACTATACGAATACTATGGTAACAGTTCTAAAAACGGCGTAACCGCCTGCCTCCATAAGGTCCCTTTATATTGAGAACGTCACATTTTGCCTCGTTTATCCTAGTCATTTGCTATAACACTATTTTCATAATGGATGTTATGTTTAGTACCCATTATTCATTGTCCTAATACATTTTAGTCATAATTTCGATTGCCATAATTTTCAAAATCTAAAAGCTAGATTGGCTAAGTAAAGTTTTTGGAAGAGATTGTAAATTATATATTTTTTCGATAGTCGTCATCCTAAAGATCAAGGAACTGCGGCTCTTTTATTTTTTTCCTCTACTATTTTAGAAATATGTTTTTTAGTTATTAAGTTGACATTTGTAAACTTTAATGACCGACAAGCTTGTTGCCTTCGTGCTTAACGAAAAAGAAAAAAAAACTGTCACTTCTATATCTGTCATTGTCAAGTCAAATCAAAGTAAACAAACGATTCAATTCAACGGTGAGGGAGTTCTGTGACAAGAGTGTTGGTTGCTGCACGTGTCGATTATTTTGTCGCGTTTTTTGGTGCCTCAGTGGTGTTGAAGAGCTCGGTGGAGTGGTCAGCGCGAGCGGCGGCCGACACTCTTGCCTCTGATCTCGGAGAATATAACACTCTAAATGTTTTAATAACATTTTCAAGAACCGATCATATGTAACCTAAAACTTTGACATTGGCAGAATTGTCCTCATGGACAGACGCCATTTTAACAAAAAATTGAATTGAATTGAATTCAACGGCTCTTTTCTGTTTGCTTGCGTTTCATGTGATCAGTGTTTTTAGGAATATTTTTAAGGACCTCAGAACGAACTCCGGACTTTCGATCTTGCCGCTTTGCTCTACGTCCTTTGCACGATGTTTGGACTACGATTTATTTTCGACCCCTTTGGCACTGCTTCTTGGACACCGATTTCTTCCTTTCACGACGACCCTTGCCTTTAAATTTGGACTTCGTTTTCATCATAAAATGAGCGAATTCGTGCGGGCAGATTCTAGAAACCTGGATATGATCACTATTCTAGAATATTTTCACGCTAGCAACAAGCACAATGTTGTTGAAATTCTCTCACTCTTAATTTAAGAGCTTTGCTCTTGTCGGTGGAGCAATTTCCATTCCTCTCTCCTCTCTGCTAGCTCCTTGACCGCTTTATACGACACGACCTGCATCTTCTCCTTAATTAGAGGTGTGAAAACACTCCTGTCCTTGACTTGACAATGACAGATATAGAAGTGACAGTATCGCTATTTGCTAATCGAGTCCAACTTGGAGTTCTGTGACAAGAGTGTTGGTTGCTGCACGTGTCGATTATTTTGTCGCGTTTTTTAGTGCCTCAGTGGTGTTGAAGAGCTCGGGGGAGTGGTCAGCGCGAGCGGCGGCCGACACTCTTGCCTCTGATCTCGGAGAATATAACACTCTAAGGGCCTGCGCAAACCGGCGGAGCGCAGCGCAGATCACTTTAAATTTATCAATGTATATTCTTTTCAATTTAAATTACAATAAGGTATAAATTTAGAGCCGCAGCCGCAGAGTAGAAATCCCCCGTGATGCTCCGAGGTCGGTCTCAGAGCATTCAAATTTATACCTTATTGTAATTAAAATAGGGAAGAATATACATTGATAAATTTAAAGTGATCTGCGCTGCGCTCCACCGGTTTGCGCAGGCCCTAAATGTTTTAATAACATTTTCAAGAACCGATCACATGTAATCTCAAACATTGACATTGGCAGAATTGTCCTCATGGACAGACGCGTTTTTAACAAAAAATTGAATTGAATTGAGTCCAACTTTTTGAACCTACCCGTCTTTTCTTTCATATGAAAAAAACTACTAATGTTATTTTTTCTCTTGCCTACATGAGCGTCCTACTGCTGAACAAAGCGAAGGCCTCTCCCCTTTATCTCCACGAGTCCCTATTTGGTGCTTCTTCCAGTCAGTTGCTAAGGAATGCGTCCAAGTCATTAAATTATTTTAAATTAATATTTATTTTATTTTTTAATAACAAAAAAAAAATCACAAAGATTAATATATTTATTTAATACTCTACATTGAACAAGTGAAATAAATAAACTATGAAACATTAATAAATGTAACCATACGTGACGTTAATAAATATGACGGATTACTCCGTCAACGCCCCAGCAGTGGGCAGCTCTTCCTTCTTATATTCATCGTATTTGTACTCTTCATACCTGAAAATAATTAAAAAAGCACAATGAAAATTATAAAAAAATTGGCATGAAATAATAGTAAATATTTAATCCTTGTAAAAACGTCTTAGCAGCAAAATATCAGTCAATTTCTGTACCATTTAATGTTTTATTGCCCATTAGCTTTTGCCCGCGACTCTGTCTGCGTAGGAATTGCTTATCACTATTTGTGACGTTCTCAATATAAAGGGACCTTATGGAGGAAGGTAGTTACGCTCTTCTTATTCTTGTAACTATACGAATACTATGGTAACAGTTCTAAAAACGGCGTAACCGCCTGCCTTCATAAGGTCCCTTTATATTGAGAACGTCACATTTGCTCAGGAACTGTCCTATTTTCCATAATAAAAAGTACCCTATAACTGGGCGGGATAGGTATCTCAGATAAAATTATAGATGCGAGTCAAAATTGACAGTCACACGCAAACTAATATCACAGTCTATATAAACGACAAGTACGAGGATTATATGTGACGTTCTCAGTATAAAGGAACCTTATGGAGGAAGGCAGTTACGCTCTTCTTGTTCTTGTAACTATACGAATACTATGGTAACAGTTCTAGAAATGGCGTAACCGCCTGCCTCCATAAGGTCCCTTTATATTGAGAATGTCACAAATAACGTTTTACAAACTGATTCATTTCACAAACATATCATTTGGTAAACCACCTTTTTTTCCGAAACTGTAAATATTCCAGTATTTTTATAAAACTCAACCTATAAAAAACATATTAAATAAATGGTACAGAAATTTACTGATATTTAGCTGCTAAGACGTTTTTACAAATAAATAAATAAATAATCTATAACCTATAGGTTAGGTTAGGTGCCCTATAGGGTTCTACACGATGGTCCTGAAATAAACCCTGATAGGTATGATTATAATGATCGTAATGCCTTTTATACATTATCCTTACTACTATTAAATAGGGCCTATTGTTATCATATTGGGACTAGGTCTATTTGTGTGTTAATTTTTTATTAATATTGCTGTCTCACTTCTCCAGAGGCGGGCACAAGAAATGCCTGATGTTCCTCGGCATGAACATGTCGGCTTGGACTCGACAGACATCCGTAGCGTAATCCTCGAAATCCGCTATAATATCTTCTGGCACCGCGGGGCCAATACCGGGGACCGCGTATACAGTAACAATCTGAAAAAGGTTTTTCCAAAAAAATATTTCTTGCGACGAGCTGCAGTTATCTATTGCCGACTGTAATTGTTATTTTTATAGCAAGAATCAGTTTATGACCGTATAATCTTTAAATAAATAAATAAATTGACCACACTTATATAACGCGTATACTCTATCGCCCTTACTAATAAACGTTGAGTAACCGCTGAGTAGTTATACCATGCTTTGCCCTTATCTGTCATTGTGACATTTGAATAATAAATAATAAATAACTACTCTGCGGTTACTCAACGTTTATTAGTAAGGGCATTAGTGTTTAAATGTTTCTTTCACTATACAGGGTGTTTTTTTATTCATCTTAAACATTTTGGGGGTTAAATCAGTAAGTCATACTGACCAACTTTCACTATTGGACCAACCCCGAAATCGCGAAAAAAAATTTGAGCCTCCCATACAAAAAATCGTCAGCTGACTAGCCAAAATGGTCAATTTTTTTGTGTTTGTGACAAAATGTTTAAGACGAATAAAAAAACACCCTGTATAAGTATGTTTGTCGTTGCCTAGTAGATATCCATAGTACAAGCATCAGTTTGGGACTAGGTCAATTTGTGTGAGATTGTCCGTTGTTTGAAATGAAAATGAAAATAAATGTTATCATTATTTGAGAAACACACTGATTTTTACACGAATAAAACGGTAATTCTTCGTCATCCACTATTTGTATCTATCTATCTATATTTATTTATAAATCGATGTGTGTTTGTATTGTGTATGTTCCCTATGGACTCCAAAACGGCTGGATTGATTTTGATGAAATTTTCAGGAAATCTTCAGATTGGCCCAGCAGGTGATCCCGTCAAGTTTGGTAGTGATCGGATCGACATTTTTTTTTGTTTTTTTTTGTGCGATTTGGGCAACTCGCCGGGTACCAGCTATTAGGTAGATTATATTTTTGGACGACCAGGGTCATACGGGTCGTGTCCCCCCTGATTCTTGCTACAAGTTTATTACTTAATATCTTTATCACTATTACCATTTGCCATAAAAATGCTGTATTTATGGTATTTTGGGAGCTTATGACCCCCTCCCCCCTCCTGGAACAAATCCTAGATCTACCCTTGCAACCCCACTTTTCCCCTCCCCTCCTCCCTCCATAGAACTCACGTCAGGAACGGCCGTTTCCTCTTCTTCCTCGGCTACTTTCTCGCCTCCAAGCGAGTCAAGGGTTTCATCCACCATCGTCTCCAGCAGTTCCCGGACCATCTCCACCTCTTCAGGTTTAGCCTAAACATAAAAAAATATATTTTATTTTTAAACATTTTACTTAGATATGAAATAATTTATTTTAAGAAGCCACATTAACTTAGCTTTTATTTTGACAACGCGAACTTTAGGTAAACAAGCGCCGGA
Source organism: Tortrix viridana (assembly GCA_963241965.1). Taxonomy (NCBI): domain Eukaryota; kingdom Metazoa; phylum Arthropoda; class Insecta; order Lepidoptera; family Tortricidae; genus Tortrix; species Tortrix viridana. Next base: position 1,625,816 of record OY725201.1, read on the forward strand.
ATATCCGACCTCTAATCATCTGTCTCTTGTTACCAAGCTTGGAAGACACAGGTGGACCTTAACTTGTCCAATTCCTTACCAGTAGATTTTGACTTGTAAAGGTTTTATTATTTTGTTATCTTTTACCTTCTTCTTTTTCAAATCGGGGTCCGGCAATATAGCGATCTGTTCGTCGATGTAATCCATAATTTCCTTCTCAATGTTCTGGACAATAAACTCCCCGCTCGTGATGGACATCTGGCGACCAGCGACCATGCCTGAAACCAATTTTCATTCTGTAAGTAAACCCTGGGCATTCCAGAGTTTCAGGATACTTTCGGGAAGAAAAGCCGCAAGAAACTCAACAGCTAGTTTTTTTTTTATTAAATCTCTTATTTTGAATCTCGCCAGCGGTCGTGATGACAATCAAATAGGAGCCACTGAAAATCAGCGTCATGGCTCGCCACGGCATTATGCTGAGTGGCACCCTGTTTGACACCTTTTGGCATGTTTAATTGTTGTTTTTTTTTTATTCCTTTGTTTCATATTTTCATAATTAATGTGTCATAACTTGTGTCAAATAAACTAGGTATATTTTTTCTTTCATATTACAGTGATATAACAATCCTTCAAAGACTAACCAAGGTCATAGTTGGCAGACTTGAATCGTCCCACTATTTCGGAAATGTCGTAGAAGGCTTCTTCCAATTCCTTACGTCTTTCTTTCTGAACTTTGTATAGCTGGATAAGGATGGAAAAAGGTAGGATTAGTGGTTAATACCTCAAAGGGAAAGGCTAAGGTAAGGTAGATAGATAGATAAGGTAAGGTAGGTGGGTCTCAGCCGTTCGGGCGCAATACTTTTAATCGAATATAATATTTAACTAATTTTAATTTATTTCACCCAAACAGCAGCCATAGAGGTAGGTAAGGTTGGTAGGTAAGGTAGATAGGTAAGCTAGATAGGTAAGGTAGGCAGTTAGGTAAGGTAGGTAGGTAAGGTAGGTAATTATAGTACTTAAGTAAGGTAGGCAGGTAATCAAGGTAAGGTAATAAGAGGAAGTATGGTAAATTAGATCTATGGTCGATTCACAAAACCTGCTACGAATGGATACAATATAATAAATACTGGTTTTGGGGTGCCGTCCTTAAAATACTTGTAGTTAGAGTTCCATACAATCACGTGAGACATTACCTTTGTTCATTTGATTCGTGATGGGTAAAGGCCATGATCCTGCACCCGGTCTGATGTTATAGTAGCTCTTACTGTGTGTAAGAACTGCTTTAACATTAACAATATAATTGCGATGTAGGAGCAAGATGGGTTAAAACAGAATTGACTAGAGACCCTGATTATACGACAGAAATTAAATTACACTAGTAATAAGAGCTTTGATATTATCTTCTTCAGTCTCTTTTGGTTCTTCTTTGTTTTTGTGTTCTTCTTCTCCTTCTTCTAGTTCTAGTATTTCTTCACCAAACTCGTCCATCACCTGCTCTGGTTGACCTGATTAAATTAAGTCTTCATTTTTAATTAAGTAAATGAAATCATGTAGGTTTAAAAGATAAAAGATATTATAATTCAGTAAATAGGCCGCACGGGCACTTATAAACAAGTCAAAAATCTACCAGCGCTTCCCAAGAGGAGACCACTGCTGAGAAGAAGCGCAGCAAGAAACTCAACAGTCAGTGATTCTTTAAAAATATTACATTACAATCATAATAACCAATGCCAATGATACTGGACTGGCATGAACTGATCCATTTTGTTACCCAGAAATGTACACAGTAGGGCGCAAAAGTGCATGGACAGTTCAGAATGATAATGCTATGAGGTGCCTTTTGATCGCCATCTATTTGCTCGGCTGTAATAGCAGTTCCACTGATAACCCGGTCCCTAACAATTATATTTGTTAAAATATACTATATGTGGTGAAGCTTCAATCCTCTTTCCTATTTAGGAAACGAAAACTTAAGCTATTACCTCGATTATTTAGCAAACTGAGATAAATAGTTAATAGATAAATATTATATAAGAAATAAAGACTTTTTAATTTAAAGTAAACATTGGTATCATTTCCGGTTAAAAAGAATTATTTTAATTTTCTTTTTTATATATTTTAATAATCAGTGGAAAATAAAATAAAAACATATTATTTAAGGGCGCAATTTTCAACTTTTCAGGATTACTGAACTATTTCTAATCACCAAAACGCTAGAGGTATTTGTGGATCAGATTAAATAAGACCTTTAAAAGTTGATTGACTTTCAAAATGTTTTTCAACGAATGGAAGTACAAAAGTGACTACTAACTTTAGTTCACTGTACAATTTAAGCCACTTTGCAGTTTACTGTACCTACATAAATTATACGACTATAATGTTATCAATTTAAATGTATTTGTATGTATGTAATTTTAATATATAAGACTATGACTATGAAAATACAGGGTGTCCCGCAAACAAAATTGTTCATAGTTTTTTTTTTTTTACTTTTTTCCGTGATAAAATCACATGTAGTTTCACCCTATTCATTTGTGCACTTTTTCGCGGGACACCCTGTATATTTGAGTCTTTGTTTCTAACTTCTAAGATAACTGAGACATATAAATAATATGGTTTTATTTATTGATTTACATTATATAATAAAATTTTGTGCTTAAAACCCAAAGATCTCCAAATACTAAATTATTTAAAAAAAATCTGTTGACCTCAAAGTCACAGAAAGGGAAGCTACATACTTTATACCAAAGAACAATCACGGTACAGAATACAGAATAATATGTTTAATGATACTAAATGGGAAATATCAGAAAAGGTAACCGTAGAACTCGTAAGGTATTTCAACCCCCTCTTCGTCGAAGACAATGATCTGTACTCCATCCTTTTTCTTTTCAGCTTTCTCTTCTTTCGCCTTTGATACTGATTTATAGACAACGTTCCATTAGGAAATAAATAATCGTGGGCCTAAATATGATCCTTGAGGAACACCTTAAGATATTGCATCTGCCTGTAGAGGAAAAATGTAACGTTCTCAATATAAAGGGACCTTATGGAGGCAGGCGGTTACGCCGTTTTACTGGAACTGTAACCATAGTATTATAGTTACAAGAATAAGAAGAGCTTAACCGCCTTCCTCGATAAGGTCCCTTTATATTGAGAACGTCACAAATTAACAAGACCGACACCGGCACATAACAAACGTGAATTTAAAACCTCCAAAATTCGGTATTGACTGATATCAAACCAGCAACTTTTATTGAAACGTCAAAAACGATCCGCTAATGAAGTTTGTAAGGTACTTGCTTGTGACGTCTCAATTTTCAGTGATCAAACTACTTCCTTTTATTGGGTTTTTGTTTAATTTAAAATCGTTGACATTTTAAAAATAAGTGAATTTTTTGTTTCTCCTTGTATTTTCGGAAGCTTGCTTTAGTGATTGTGTAAAATATTTTGGTATATAGTCAAATACCGTATTATGGAGGTTTTAAATTCACATTTGTTATGTGCCGATGTCGGTCTTGTAAATGTTTACATACAATAACAGCCTGATATTTAAACGCACGACTGCAACGCGACAGTCGCGCGTTTGTATTGACACAAAACGACTATATCGCTACTGCATCACTTCCGTAGCACTTTGCAGTAGCCTCCAAAGACAATCTACAGCGCACAACTGCATCGATGCTGCATCGCGTCTGAATCAATCATGTATCGCGACTGTATCGATACTGTATTGATGCTGTATCGATACTGTATCGATGCTGTATCGATGCTGTATCGATGCTGTATCGATACTGTATCGATACTGTATCGATGCTGTATCGATGCTGTATCGTGATGGTAGCGATACAGAATCATGTTTACGTGTGCGAGGGTAAGCGACCAGCGACAGCATCGCGACTGTATTGATACTGTATCGCGATTGCACCGTTACTCCATGGTGCATACACGCCGAAGTTACTTTGTGTAACATGATTCGTAATAAATAAAAAGGACAAGATATGCCAAACCATGTACATTTTCTTTCTCTGAGGATGCACCCTTAGAATATCGTAACCTAACCGTCAAACTCTTTTTGCCTTAAAATAGTTCGTTGTTTTGAATATGTGACGTTCTCAATGTAAAGGGACCTTATGGAGGCAGGCGGTTACGCCGTTCTAGAACTGTAACCATAGTATTCGTATAGTTACAGGAATAAGAAGAGCGTAACTGCCTTCCTCCATAAGGTCCCTTTGAACGTCACATATAGAATTGTGTTATAAAATCGTACCTTCTGCTGGCTTTTCGGGTCTCGGCCCCAAAGCGGCTTCGCTCATTTCGTGTAGTTTTGCCTGAAAAAAAAAAAGCTGCATATTCTCAGCTGTTCAACAACTTGACAGTTGTTGGGTGTAAACACATTAGCGAGCACCCAGTGGCGAGTGTACCGTTGGCCTATTAACTAAAATAACCGTGTACAGTCAAGGTCATAAATATGTATACACTAAAAAGATAAAAAAAAAGATAAAAGATATTTATTTAGTAAGTAGGCCGCACGGGCACTTTTACACGTCAAAATCTACCAGCGCTTCCCAAGAGGAGACCACTGCTGAGAAGAAGCGCCGCAAGAAACTCAACAGTTAGTCATTTTTTAATAAAAAATATAACAATGTCACTACTTATTCTAGCATTATATAAAACTGTAAAAATAATATTAAATATCTGCGTAGTTTTGCAGGAAAACATGTCAGAATGACTACGAGAAAATTTATATATATATATCACACAAAACAGTTTTGACATGTCTTCCTACATAAACCGTGTCCCCTAGACAAGATACAGCGTTTACATGATTTTTATGAGGTATGTACGAGTAGTAGGTAAACTATTGAACATTAAACATTAGTTAATTTTCTGGTTTAGGCCAAGCATTTTTGTCCGTTAGATAGTCCTCGACCCTATAGTACGCCTTTGACATCAACGACTTTTTCAAGTAATTTTTAAGTGCTGGAAGGGGTAACTCTAAAACTACGTCGGGTAATTTATTATAAAAATGAATACATTGACCTACAAATGATTTATATACTTTACGGACACGAAACTTTTTTATGGCAATTTTATTTTTATTCCTAGTATTTATATTATGTATATCAGAATTTTTAACGAAGAGTCTTGGTTCTTAATAACATACATAATATTTTCATAAATATATTGGGATGCTACTGTTAAAATATTAATTTGTTTAAAAAGTTCTCTTAATGAATCACGGGAATTTAAGTTATATATAGAGCGAATGGCCCTTTTTTGTAACACAAATATAGTTTGTATGTCAGCTGCTTTTCCACTTTAGTACCTTGTCACTTCAATCGCTGTGACATTCATATATGGCAGTATAGTATTATATATTAGTAATTTTGTACTTTGTATGACTGTTTGTTTCACAATAAATAAATAAATAAATAAACTTATGACCTTGACTACAAATACAGGGTTATTGGTTATTGCATACATTCCCGTTAAGAGGTTATAGTAGAGGTCATTTGCAGTAAAAAAAGGTCAGTACCCTATCCGGATATTAGTTTTTAAAATCTGTACGAAATTTTTGTTTTTGGTTAAGGAACTGGACTTTCAAGAAAATTTACATGTAGCTAGCATGTATTTTAAATAAGTGTCTCGGTTTATCAGCTATCGAATGAGGTAAAAAACATTAAAAAAAACAGGGATCTAATTCAAATGATGGTGCTAACTAAATCTGTGTATTAAATTTTCATACAAATTTTAAAATTTTCATGTCTAATATCTTGAAAACTACCAATATCCGGATAAAAAAAAAGGGTACTACATGACCTATTAAACTGCAAATGATCTCTACTATAACGTCTTAAAGGCAATGGATGCAAGAACCAATAAATCTGTATAAAAGCAGTGAATAATTTCATTTGTATCTTGTCTAGGGGACACGGTTTATGTAGGAAGACATATCAAAACTGTTTTGTGTGATATATATATATATAAATTTTCTCGTAGTCATTCTGACATGTTTTCCTGCAAAACTACGCAGATATTTAATATTATTTTTACAGTTTTATATAATGCTAGAATAAGTAGTGACATTGTTATATTATTATTAAAAAAATGACTAACTGTTGAGTTTCTTGCGGCGCTTCTTCTCAGCAGTGGTCTCCTATTGGGAAGCGCTGGTGGATTTTGACGTGTAAAAGTGCCCGTGCGGCCTACTTACTGAATAAATATCTTTTATCTTTTTTATCTTTATCTTTGAATTTGACATTGATAGTTATTTGTATTATTTTTTTATAACTTCTTCAAGAAACCACAAACCTCGTTTATTGCTTATACAAGAAAAATGAAGATTCAAATTTAGAATCCCTGTAAACTTATAAATACCACTACATATGCAATTCTGAGCACTCGCTAATATGATTTTACTCCTTTGCGAACTGTCAAGTGCCTCCCAATAGAAGGCAAGCAAAGACGGCAGCGGGGCGTTGCAACTAAAGAAATAGGATTGTCGTCCCCCTTCGTCTTAAACAATTACAACGCCCGATCGTCGCGGTTACGCTCTGTGTGGCATTTCATATACACTACAAAGCATACAGATGATCTCACCTTCGCCGAACTACGGTCATTGTGTGTGTATGTTATGGACCAAGTGATTAATGCGGGCATTATTTCTAATGCCCGGGCATTATGAATAAATAAATAAATGGTAAGCTATACCTCCCTTTAACAACTCTTATTATCATAAAGGCATAATGGAATAATAGAGATACGACAAAATACGATTCCGTACGATGAGTTAAAAATTAAATGAGGTTTATCTAAAATACAAATCTATGTACTGCTAGACATAATTCGCACCTTCAGAATGAAAGTGACCTAATCCAAAATGTTAACATTTTGAATTAGGGCTTTATAACAATAATTTTATGACACGAAGTAGAAAACTTAACATTTTGTATTAGGTCACTTTCATTCTAAAGGTGCGAATGCAGGAAAAACGTCTCCCATCAAACTGATTAATTTCACGAACATATGTGACGTTCTCAATATAAAGGGAAGGGACCTTATGGAGGAAGGCAGTTACGCTCTTCTTACTCTTGTAACTATACGAATAATATGGTAACAGTTCTAAAAACAGCGTAACCGCCTGCCTCCATAAGGTCCCTTTATATTGAGAACGTCACATATCATTTGGCAAACCACTGTAAATATTTAACTGAACTGTTATAGTATTCGTATAGTTACAAGAATAAGAAGAGCGTAACTACCTTCCTCCATAAGGTCCCTTTATATTCAGAACGTCACATATTATTATGTTCGTGAAACGAATCAGTTTGGGAAACGTTTTTTGGTAAAACATTAGTGAATCATTTAGATCATACACCAAAACCGGACTAATTAATAATGATTCTAAACTGTTTTTTTCCAAGGAACCTTCAATTTCATCACAGAAACCAAACTCAGACCACGATATGGTAAGGAGGCCCAAGGTGGAATACCTCTATGCTAATATTTTTTACCCCTACGCAAAAAGAGTATAAGTTTAACAGTAGCATCGTATCTCCTAAATTGATGAACCGATTTTGATTTAGTTTTATTTTTTTGAAAGACGACTTAATTAAGAGTGTTCTTAGCAAAGTTTGATAAAAATCTGTTCAGCCGTTTAAGAGTTATGGGCTCTGAAAGTAGGTGTGCCAATTTTGTCGGGGGTTTCCCTTCATTACCTACTGGCTGGCTTCTGTATTGTAAATCGGATAGTTCCTTGGAAAAAGTGGAAATACAGTCAGAAATTGGACTTAACTAACATCAACGTCTTCGTTCTGATGTGCTCTGGCTAAAAATTAGATCAAAATATCAGTAATGCAGCAGGCGTCACGACCAACTCGAATCATCGACACTCAATTCGTAGAATATTTTTACTTCTTAGTTATAATTTTTTTGTGGTCACAGATCTAAACTAACCTAACCTACATAGCCCGATGCTTAAGATAACCTGAAAACAATAAGGTTTCAGCAGAAATTAGCTTTCGATGAAATGGAATTCGGTGAAGGGTGAATTTCAGGGCGTTTCAACCGCCGTCATTAGTGTCACCAAATATATTGACGAAATCAATGACACTACAGCAACTTCTGATCCTGATAGAAACTACACCCCCGGTTCTGCTTCTGTTTACATCAGGAGTTGGTGGTAGGTGTCATAGATTTCGTCAATATATTTGGTGACACTAATGACGGCGGTTGAAACGCCCTGAAATTCACCCTGAAATGACACATTCGATAAAATGAGTGTCTGCAAAACATGGGGACTTTGCCTATGGTGCAGGGTGTGCAGCGCACGGGCGCAGTGTCTTTGGGGGAGCCGATCGAGCGCTGCCGCTATTTTCATCGCGCGCCTACTAGAGGGCGCTAGGGTATAGATCCACCCGGGCGATACATGGGTTAGAGCCGGCCCTGCGCTTGATCAAGGGGACACAGAAAACACTCCACGACACGTCGCGTGATTCTCAGGATTTCTCTGCAGCCCTAACCCTAGGTTAAGTTTTTTTTTTTTTTTTGCGTCTTCGTTCGCGTAGAATACGTTTATCGCTGCTCCCTCGGGGACTGACAATTTATCGGGATAATAACTATCATATGTCCGTTCCCAGGACTCAAACTTCATACCAAATTTCATCGAAATCAGTTTAGCGGTTTAGCCGTGAAAGCGCAACAAACAAACAAACTCACATTTGCATTTATAATATGCGACGTACTCAATATAAAGGGACATTATGGAGGCAGGCGGTTACGCCGTTATTAGAACTGTTATCATAGTATTCGTATAGGTACAAGAACAAGAAGAGCGTAACTGCCTTCCTCCATAAGGTCCCTTTATATTGAGAACGTCACATATTATTAAGGATTGTTATTTTTCCTTTTTATTCCGTAAACGAAAGGCCATAAGTACCAGAACGCAGGTTACCTCGAGAAAGCTATCCCTTACACCATAGCTGTCAAAAATTACGCAAATAAAAACACGTAACCTTTCCGCCCCCTCATATAGTTCTCTCGCTCTATCCGTGCCGCTCTCTCAGCTGACGGAGACCGCTGGATCCTGCCTAAAATCGGCTGGACCATTCGATCGCTGAGCCGAGCCTCAGTTGTTATAGAGGCATCAATGATGTTTATCTTCCTGAGCGCTAAGGAGCCTAGCCAATAATCATCGGAGGCCTGAAAACGATTGTGATTCTTTTAGGGTTATATTACATAAGCGAACCGCCCTCGCTCCGCTCCGGATACTTTTATATACATAAACCTGTGAAAAAAATTCCGCAATCACAGATTTACCCATTTTCCATTATAGGCGCAGAGAATAAGAAAAACCTGGACATAATTCTATAACTGTAATTTTCTTTTTCTATGATATAAAGTATTGTTAGTTATAGTTAAAATAAAAAAAATTAAACATTTTAAGTCTCCGCGTCAATGTAAAAAAAACAAAAAACTAAATTTTAAACACATTTTGATTTCATAAGTACAGCATAATAGTTAACTTTGTAAAAGTACCTCTATTATGTTATGACACCTGCATTCCAGTTAAAGAAATCAAAATTAAACTAATTAATCAATCGGGACTATCATTAATAAAGAAGATTCAGTAAGTTACACATTTTCTGGCTTATCTTACCAGAAATTATAGATAACTGTAATTCGACAATTTATTCTGAATAGTATATTATGTGTGTTGATAAATTATTAAAAATTAAACAGATTCTCTTTGCGGATCTCCAAAGTCTAAAATATTGGTAATTTTTGGAAAACCAAATACATAACTACTTCCAAAGTGTTTAATTTATGCCGTCAACATATTATTAGTACTGTAAGAAACAAATTAAACAAAAAATATCCACGGTTATTAATTAATTGATATGTTTCCTTATTTACGTTTTAATATGAACGTTATTTATTGCAGAATAAGGTCTTCATTTCTTTGTGCCTCAACTCCCGACCGTGCTATCGCGAGTCGCAAGCCATTCTCGTCTAGTAGTCGGGCAATTCTTTGAGCGTTTCAACCGCCCTGATTCCCGTGGCCGCATTAATGTCTAAATTCCTGTAGCTTTGGATGCTATTTTCGGTTATCTTGTAGAGTGTCCTGACTTCTACAAAGTTTAACTGAAAATGCTTCCAAAGCTACAGGAATTTAGAAATTAATGCGGGCACGGGAATCAGGGCGGTTGAAACGCTCGAAGAATGGCCCAGTCGTCTCGTGCATTCATTTATTATACTCGTAGGCTAAGTAAATGATTGTCAAACTTTTATAAACACGTGGGGTGCACCACGGTTCGGCTAGGGCGGCGGAGATGTTTTGACATATTGTGTTCATTAGATCGATAATAACTAAATTGTTCAGGATGAGATAAATGATTGTCGTGAAATCACGTTTACCTATTTATAAGCTCTCAGTTTTCTGTACCGTTTTCTTCCGTGGTTTCACCTGATGGTTCCAACGGAAGACCAGCGCCGACTTTAATGCCGGCATTACGCTGAGTTGGGACCATTTCGTGACTACATTCTTACTGTGTGTATTTTTTTGTCCTTTGCTGATATTGGTCACGAATAAATGTTTTTCTTTCTTTCTTTCTTTCTTTCTTTCTTTCTTTCTTACAGAATGATTTAAATAAAAACATGTTAGGAGTCACGACGACGTGTCGTGAAACGGTGCCGCAGCGGTGCTCAATTTTTTGCCGCATGCGACGACACAGGTAAAGGATGGTGTCATGCAAACTTTTTTAAACCAAGCAAAAATTTTTTTACAACATTAAATATTTTTTCAAATTTTTACTTTACGATACTTAGCTTAGCTTTAAATATACCATTAGAGGAAATTGATGCTTATTAAATGTTTATACCTACCGGAAATCAGGTAAGATAACTTTAACTAGAAAAGTTGATAATCTCCAAAAAAACAATTACGATTAAATATTACAGTACAGTACGTTACGTTGTATAATACATATTGGTCACACGTCATACTCAATCGGTTATAGTGATTATGATTAAAAACTACATTTTAAATGATTTTTAATCTTAATCTACTTTTCCCATCACTAGTAAACTCATCAAACTATAGACAATATCAATATGGCGCTTTGTTTACATCGTTCACAAGTTCTATAGATGGTGACTTTAGTTCTAAATTTGAATTCAGGAAAAATAAAATAATAGTTATGATTATTATCAGTGCAAGTCATAAATATCCCGGAAACTAAGCATAATAAACTTATCTCCATGCATTTGCACGTGCTACGTTAAGATTTTGTACAAAAGGTTGGCGAGGTAAGACTCGAAACCGAAGATAAGGATTATCAGCGAATTTCACATTGTCTTTTGTAATTGCGGCAGCCGTTGTTCGCACCTTCTGTTTTTTTAACAATAGAGTGACAAATACATATTTAAAGTATTTTCCACTGCGATACCTAGAGTATTCTTTCGCTAAAGTACTAAAACTCCGTCATCATCATCATCATCATCATCAGCCTATATTAGTCCACTGCTAGACATATAATAATAAATACTGATTCCGAAAAAGCATTAACTTGAACGTAAAGTCAGTTGAAAACTTAAATTCAATGATTTTCTCATTAACTTGTTTAATTATGAAAGTCAATAATACAGAGGCATAAGGGATAGTGTCTGCCTGTCGCGTATAGCTCGACTTTATGTAAATACTTTTCTATTTAGCCACAATAAATTAAAAACTAAAAAAAAAAACACCTCAACCGTGACGGTTGGTTGGTTGACCGTGACGGTTGAAAATCAGTAGGTTGATTCCCTAAACATGAGTTAATCTACAAGCATCCATTTTTGACGGCGAATAATTACTTACTCTTTCTTAATTATCTTTTAATTAATTAAGTTCAGTTCTCTTTTGCAATAATATCGGCCATTGAAGTATGCATCTGAAGATAAATACTGATTTCTGAATAGTTCGTACCAGGTACAAGAGTAATGGAAATTCATAAGAAATGTACTTCTTCGTTTTAGTTAGTACTTGCTAATTTTGAATATTTAATATTTTTTGATAACTATTGTACCTCATTAGATAGCTAGTACCACCAAGGAAGTTTTTCCAGTGATTTGTACGCTGCATGTCATACATTTATTTTAAAAAAAACACTGTCTTTTAATGAAGTAATTACTTTTTTGTGTCTTTTTATTGGAGTTTTATTAAATAACATGACATGTAGCATTATGTGATTAGGTTTTTGTCATTAAAGAAAAAAAGAAAGAAAAAACGTTTATTTACATACATCTAACAAAAGTACAGAACATAAAAAACACAAATGGACAAAAATAATAAACACTGCACTAATGCCAGATGACGCAAAACGGTTCCGGCTCAGCGTGGTACTGGTTTTGAGGCCACAGCTGGTCTTACGCCGGAACCATTTGGTGACACCACGGCAGGCCACACAGCCAACACAAATAAAAAATAAAAACATAAAAGAACAGAAAACCCAAAATTATCACAACAAGAAATATTAATATTATTATTACCGCTGACATTTTAGCTTTCAGAAAATATATTAAAGTACATTAAAAAACGGCAAATTATTTTTTTATATCTTTTTTTTCGAATATGTTCCGCAATTCCGAAAAAAACTAAGATCTTAAATATCTCCGAAACTAATAATTTTCGGCCAGGGTACTATAGGTAAATTACTTTCGAGACGTTTTTGCATTTGTAGTAGTATTTGTATATTTACAGGGATCCTAAAATGTTAATTTCATTCTACAGTCAGAAAAAAAAGGTTCGTTACATTTTTAAGAAGAAAATATAATATACATAAATATAATATATATAAATATATTGCTCTACTATGCCTCCTTAAAAGGATTGTATCGAATATCCAGTCACCCTGTATATCTGTTTTTTTTTATTGTAATGTATTATATTAACGGTACCAAATATTACAATTTGTGCACTGATTAAAAAATTACCCTGTATATTTTTGTTATACAAATATAATATTGTTTACCCAAAACCCTGCATAATACTATCCATTACCACGTGGAAAGAAAGCATAACTTAAATTGAATGCAAATAGGAATTAACCTTATGCGCAAGCATTAAGGATTAAAATTCGCTCTTACAAATTATGAAGTAACTACATTGACATATTGAACAAGATTTACGTTACGTGGCCCGTCACATCACAACACGATGTCGTGATAAAAATATTGACTAAGAAGTTTTTATGGCTATTGCAACTTTAGCTCTAAAATGACACATACATTCGTAAAATTATGTTAAACTGAATATACAGAATTAATAACACATGGCATTTGTACACAAAAATAAGAAATATTTTTGAATAAAATCATCTCTCGGGGAGCTATTAGCAAATGAGTATTAACGACACGTTGTCGTGACCGGCGTCTCGCGCACGCTCTGCGATCACGACAACGTGTGGTGGGTGGCGCTGAATGGGTTAAGTTTGTTCCAGTTTAAACTAATACTATTAATAATTATAAATTAATATTTATTGTTTGTTTTGATACCGGCATCGGCTTGCAACCGTTTATTGACAGCAATTGGAACTTTTGAACTTATTTGAACTCACATCCTCCAAATGAATGTACTTAAAAAAAAATGCGCTCACTAATTATTTATTGTTCGGGCTCTATGCAAATTCTACAATTTACTTCAAAAATTGAGCTCTGAAAAATTATATGATTGATGATATTAAATGATATATAATTACATGATTAAAAGTTTAATTTTATAGGAAAACCTGCTTTTGTCATAAAATCGCAAACTTTCGCTAAATTAATTATGCTATCGAAATGATTATGTGATTGTTTAAATGGCCAAACAATTGAAAGTGGCTAAACAGTTTTTGCTATGTTTACTGTCTATACTGGGTGGACGCAGGAGTGGGTAATCCGAACAATAAACATTTTTTTACGTGAACGAACCCTTTTGGTTGCACACAAACAAACATATTTAGAAGTTATCGCTTTTGGGCCCAAGGTTATGTTCAGACGATTATCGCCCTAAAGGTGGAACACCGCGAACGCAGGCGATAGTACATAATTGAAATGAAATAAACTCGTTATGACAGGGGGGAATAAAAGAAACGTTTAGATGGTTCTTTGTCTATGATATTAGAGGTTTGTTCCGTCAACTTCCGTCCAAAGAGTACATACCTAATAAAGACGTTTTGATTAATTTGGCAGACAAAATGTCAAAACATACTTCTAATGATAGAAATGAAAACGAATGGTGTGGACCACTCTTTTTAATTTTTTTACCTCTCGTGCTTCAAAAATACAGTTTCACTGTTTTTGCTTACTTTCGAGTGAAACTTTCGAGCGCTTGAAAGTCAAAAATCGCCCCCCGTCCGCCGTATCTCGCTCGCCGCTGGCTGGCGCCCCGCTCTCTCCCCGCCCCGCACCCGCCGCATGCATCCCGCTCCACGACAAGTTCGCGCGTATTTTTAATTAAATTTTCAATTTCTTAAGCGTGACATTAACATGTTTAATTTTGATGAAAACATGATTATAGTACACAAAAACCTATTAATAAACAAAAATTTCACAGTTACGATTTTTAGCTACTGAGTAATTCATTATTATTAAAACGTTAAAAATAAATGTTTAATTTTTGTCTTAAATGTCTTATAAGACGCAATATAGTTTAAATAGATACAATCATCATAGTTACCATTTTTGCTTATCTAGATATTGAGATCAGATGAAAACTGTGAAAAAAAACGTACATGCAGATTTGGTTTCAGTTTAATTTTGCTATTAATTGATCGCATTAGAATGCACCTCAAAATTATACTAACAAGGTATTTGGTTATCTATTTTGCTTTTAGCAAAAAGTTAGGTAGTTTACTATATCTCATGATTTTTATAATATACGGTTACGACCGCGGATTTTTTAATTAATATAGCTAATTAATATTTGATACTTAACATTAATATCCGATAAAATAATAAAAACAACGGGTTTTTGAATTATGTCCAGGTTAAGCTAATTTGATGCGACTATTAGATCAAAATAGGTAGTTCTAGGATATATTAGTTTTAAAAAGTATAACCACCTATAAAATGCGACAGGGGATAAACAAGACTTAAAATTTAACTCTAAAAAAAAACGTGAATTGAAATCACGCTACAAAGAAATAACGATTTTTAGTATTGATCTAATAAATCCTCCAATTATAATCGATACAAAATATATCATATCTACTCACACTGTCATAAGAAGACTCGCTCTCCTCCTCTGGTTCCGGTTCCGGTTCCGGCACCGGGGTCGGGGGATCACCTGGACATTAGTGAATTAATAAAAAATGTTTTTTTTTTTTATAAATAAATAAATATCCGTAAATAAATATCTCTCCGTACTTACTCGTATACTAAATGTATATTATGCATGTAAAACTTTATACGAAGTGACCGCTTTTGCTTGCTACTACGTTCAAATAGAACAGTTCCCTCGGGAGAAGTCCTATTTTCCGGGATAAATCGTACTACTATTATAATGCGAAAAATTTGATGGATGGATGTTTGTCACTCAATCACGACAGAACGGCTGAACGGATCTGGATGAAATTTGCCACAGAGATAGATTACAGTCTGGATTAGCACATAGGCTACTTTTTATCCCGAAAATAGACAGTTACAGAGGGAGCAGCGATAAACGACTAGCTTTTTCCCGCGACTCCGTTCGCCTAGAAGTTGTATAGATAGAGGAAACTTTGAAACGACAGAACAAACAAACTAACAAACCCACTTTCGCATTTATAATATTAGCAAGTTAACGATAGGATAGGGATTTTTTTTATTGGATTAAATCATTAGTGACGTTCTCAATATAAAGGGACCGTATGGAGGCAGGCGGTTACGCCGTTTTTAGAACTGTTACCATAGTATTCGTATAGTTACAATAATAAGAAGAGCGCAACTGCCTTCCTCCATAAGGTCCCTTTATATTGAGAATGTCACATAGTTCCTTTATACCTTCTCTATGCCCATCGATGTACCGCACATCCTTGTCCGCCCTCATCCTCGCCAGATAGGTGTACATCTCCAGGAAGTCCTCCACCGGAATGGCTGCGGAGCCCCCGTCAGGCTCCTTGGTCAGGGTCTCGCATAGCAGGATCATGGTGTGCGTCAGACTCTGGAATCATCAGGAGAAAATATTTCCCAGGGTTCGACACCTGGGTATGGGCAAATATTTATTATTTTTGGTTGAGTTTGGTTATGTCTCGTACTCATACTAAGCCTAGAAGTTTATGCTAGAAGGGACTACCAAGTTGAAATTGACAGGTGACAATTCGGGGTAGGTACATACATTGCGATTTATTATGAAAACCATTGATGTAGAAACTCCTCGAAATTGCTATGTATAGGTACCGAATTGTCACATGTCACCTGTCATTGTCAACTTGGTGAGATAGGGGGCTGGTGGCATGTATGCTCGTCGTTATGCAATAAAATATAATTGTGACGTTCTCAATATAAAGGGATCTTATGGAGGAAGGCAGTTACGCTCTTCTTATTCTTTTAACTATGCGAATACTATGGTGACAGTTCTAAAAACGGCGTAACCGCCTGCCTCCATAAGGTCCCTTTATATTGAGAACGTCACAATTTTGGATGAAATATCTTCTTCGACATAATATCAACGGGAAGATCGCCATCACCTTTTTATTTATTTAATGGGCTCCCGATATTTGTGACGTTCTCAATATAAAGGGACCTTATGGAAGCAGGCGGTTACGCCGTTTTTAGAACTGTTACCATAGTATTCGTATAGTTACAATAATAAGAAGAGCGTAACTGCCTTCCATAAGGTCCCTTTATATCGAGAACGTCACATGTCTTTTTTCTGGCGTAAGACTACCTTACCTTCGTCAGCAATCCTCCAGCTACTGCAATGAATTTGAGGAACGGGATGGCCTCCTTCCGAAGGTGCGCTTCGCAGAGGCAGAAGATCCTCACGAGCTCGTTGGGGTCCAGGCAGAACCCTCGCCAGGCTGACTTCAGGACCGGCAATGGGACCTCCTTCATGCTTAGCAACTGGAAAGTAATGTAAGAGGAAGTTGGGACCATGCTTCATTTTTATGTGTGCTAAATACAATCACGAACTTTAATTTGGGACCCACTTTAGGTCCAAAGTCAATCTGACATTCTGCAGCAATAAGGCGGAGTTTCCTGTAAGTTACAAATGACTTGGCATCTCTCATGACATTGACAACTTCAAGCAATATTTTTTTTTGAAATGGGTCCCAAATTAACGTTTGTAACTGTACAAGGAAATGTGTCTTGGGTGTATACGCCTTTTGTAGAACTGTTACGAGAGTATTCGTATAGTTACAAGAATAAGAAGAGCGTAACTGCCTTCCTCCATAAGGTCCCTTTATATTGAGAACGTCACATATAAGTATGCTTGTGGACATGTATGGCGTATCTAAAACGCAGAGTTTAAAAGTTTTATAATGTTTATTTCGTGTCAGGGGAGCTATAAAAAAAATAGGACACCTTTCACTTTTTCTTCAGATTTGGGAAAAAAATTGCACGTTGGTTGGGACCACTATTATGAACAAGAAAAATATAAATTCCTGATATGTCCCCAAAAAGATGTATGGAATTGTCCGTTTTGTTACCAAGAAATGTATTGAATTTAGGTAACAAAACGGACAATTCCATACATCGTTTTGGGGATCTATTCCATATTCTAACGTAAGACTTAACGCTTTAGGTTTCACAAACTGATTAATTTCACAAACATATCATTTGACAAACCGCTTTTTATTCCGAAACTGAAAACATATCAGGATTAATTTCTGGACCATTGTGTAGAACCCTATAAGTTAAGTAGGTTAGGTTAGTTTTATAAAAATCCTGAAATATATACAGTTTCAGAAAAAAGCGGTTTCCCAAATGATATGTTTGTGAAATGAATTAGTTTGCGAAACGATTTTCGGTAAAACATTAGTGAACCCTTTTGGCTGATATGATGAGTTGTACCTGATTAGCCAGCACCTTGAGGCAGCCCCTGGTCAGCCCCCCTTCGGTGCTGTAGACCGGGTACTCCAGCCTCAGCTTGACAGGGGGAGGGCGTCTCTCAGCCAGCGCCTTGAAGTACTCAAATGACCAGCGCAGAAGATCATACGGCTGGGTCTTGATGGCAGCTGGTGAAAAAAGAGTTTACTAATGTTTCATTAGAGGCCCTTATGGCGGCGGGCGCATACGCTGTTATAGTTTTCATTGCCTTGTCATTAGCATAATAGCCCAGTGAAAAATGGCGTAACCGCCTGCCGCGATAAGGTCCCTTTCGATTTGGACGACCTCTAACGTATAGCCACGTATTTGCAAACATTTCTTTATAAACACTGTTTCAGAAACAAAATATGCTTGTCTCTGAAACATGTGAAAACTAGCGGTAAACATAAGAGTAAGGTTCAAAAAGCTGGGCATGCTAACTCACGTAATTAGATTTTCTATGAAACTTTCCGTTGTGCGACGAAAATATAAACCTAAAAATTCCATTTTTGAGATAAGCTTTTATAGCCGACTGTACTTTTCGTACTTTTAGTAGTACTGGAGGTTCGTGTGACGTGTGTGAGGGGGGGGGGGGTACCTTCGCTGACATTGACATATAGCGGGCCTTTTGACGTCTGAAAACCTTGTGACAACATGAAGGATAACGAAAGAATACCTATAAGGGCCTCTCTTTCTAACTCGTTATGAATGCCATAAAGGCATCTGCCCACTACACTGGATCATACCATAACCGTTATAGGAACGTATCAGACAAAAAAATATTATTTACATTAAAAAGTATGGAACTATGCCCACTAGACCGGTCCGTCACCGACCGTCACTTCCTAGCTATATACATATAGTATATACTTCTCGAAAACGGCTCTAACGATTTCGATGAAAATTGCGACCTGGAGGTTTACGGGGGCGAAGAATCGATCTAGCTAGGTCTCATATCTGGGAAAATTCGTTTTCCCCGTATTTCCACACAAAAACATTTCCCGCGCAATATGGTTCGTAATTTCGATGCGATCGTCTCCATCTGAATAGACTGATGGTTAGAGCGTTGGACTCCTACGCAAAGACTGCGGGTTCGAACCCTAGCTATGGATCGGTTTTTTTGTTTTTTTTTGTCTCCCAGGTACTTGAACTTAATCAGGCTCACCTTTGCAAAATCTCTTCAGAATGTAAGGGAACTTCGGAGGGATGACGATCTGCTGGGAGCAGTACATCTGCTCGATCAGCTCCGGCATCTTGGCTTATTTCACCTAAACATACAAAAATATGTGCTATAGAGTAAACATAAGTCTCGAAATCGGATAGACCTGTGTTAGGTGTGACCAAGTAAATTAGCGTTCAAGAAATTAGTACGAGCACACATTTCAACACAGACTTTTAGTCACATACACATAGAATAATTGTGACGTTCTCAATATAAAGGGACCTTATGGAGGCAGGCGGTTACGCCGTTTTTAAAACTGTTACCATAGTATTCGTATAGTTACAGGAATAAGAAGAGCGTAACTGCCTCCCTCCATAAGGTCCCTTTATATTGAGAACGTCACAATTATCTTTCTTTTGACTTCGCTCATTCGTGAAAGAAAGACATATACATTCAGTCAACAAAGTATCGGGAATGGATGATTTGTTTATGGTTCCAAATTCAAATTTTTGTTTTTTTTGTTGTTGTTAGATTGGCACAACTGTTTTCTATTTTGGCGCGGAGTTTGAGTTGCATCTGTTATTTATATTAAATACAGTGCTGTTTTTAGTTATATCATATCTAGTGTGTATTGCGAATTTCATAATGGACAAAAACATTGAACAAAGAGTTTGTCTTAAATTTTGCATCGCCAATGGAATTTCGTGTTCGGAGTCACTGAAAATGTTACAGAAGGCTTACGGTGATTCGACTTTATCAAAAACACGTGTTTATGAGTGGTACAAAGCGTTCAAAAGCGGTCGAGATGTGATGGAAGATTTGCCTCGCTCTGGTAGGCCATCAACGTCTGCAACTGAAGTTAACATCGCAAAAGTGAAGGAAATAGTGACTGAAAATCCTCATTCAACTTTGAGAGAGATAGCCGCCGAACTTTCTGTATCTCACGAGTCGATCCGTACTATTTTAACTAATCATTTGGGTATGAAACATGTTACCGCTCGGCTAGTCCCAAAAGACCTGAATTTTCTCCAAAAACTCAATCGCATGAGAGTCGCTGAGGACATGCTAGAACGAGTCAATTCCGACCCAACATTCATGAAACGCATTGTTACTGGTGACGAGACGTGGGTTTACGAATTTGACATGCAAACTAGTCAACAAGCTTCGGAGTGGCGCCTTCCAACTGAACCGAAACCGAAGAAACCACGCCAAAGTCGATCAAAAGTCAAAGTCATGTTGACTGTTTTCTTTGACTATCGCGGTGTTGTGCACTCGGAATTCTTGCCGGAAGGTCAAACGGTAAATAAAGAATATTATTTGAGCGTTATGCGGCATTTAAGAGAGCAAATTCGACGAAAAAGGCCAGATTTGTGGAATGAAAATTCTTGGATTTTGCACCACGATAATGCGCCTTCGCACAAGGCCATCATTGTGAAAGAATTTTTGACCAAACACTCAACAAATACCATCGAGCAACCACCATATTCACCAGATATGGCTCCTGCCGACTTCTTTCTTTTTCCTAAACTCAAATTACCACTTCGTGGCACCCGTTTTCAATCGGTAGAAGACATAAAGGAGAATTCGCGCCGAGAACTGAATTCAATTCCGGAAACAGCGTTTAAAAAATGTTTTGATGATTGGATTATTCGTTGGCGTAAGTGTATCGTTTCTGAAGGAGCATACTTTGAAGGTGATAAAATAAATTTGGATGATTAACAAACAGTTTGTGTATTATTGATCTTTTCCCGGTACTTTCTTGACAGAGTAGTATAACTTCGTATGGCTTTCTCAGATGCTAGATTACCTTATAGTAGAGTAGGATAGACGATAATAGATTTTTACTTACCTTTTCAGCTTTTAAACTATAGTAATGTGAACTTACCGCACTCTATACGTATGAACTGAGGTTATAAAGGTTTGTTTTGAGAAGGTTGCCTAGCAACAGTCAATGCCCTGTCAAGGTTGTGTGACTTGACACGAAACTATAGAGGTCGAATAAGCAAATAAAATAAGGTCTCATTTTAGGGTTCCGTACCCCAGGGTGCCAGCGGAACCCTATACTAAGCCTCCGCTGTTTGTCTGTAAGTAATTCTTCGAGCGTTTCAACCGCCCTTATTCCTCTGGACTAGATATGCCGTTCTCGGAAACTATTCTCATTTTGTATGGGAAATATTCCCGGTCGAGAATGTTCTCCGTACAAAATGAGGAAAGTTTCCGAAAGTTTCCGAGAACGGCACATCTCTACTCTGGACGCATTAATGTCCAAATTCCTGCAGCTTTGGATGCTATTTTAGATTATTCTTATTTTCGGTTATCTTGTAGAGTGCCCTGATTTGTACAAAATAACTGAAAATGCTATCCTACTCTACAAGAAATTTAATATAAATGCGTCCAGAGGAATAAGGGCGGTAGAAACGCTCAAAGAATTAACCCTGTCCGTCCGTCCGTCCTTCAGTCCGTCTGCCTATCAACGGGGTGTATCTCATGAACCGTAATAGGTTGAATTTTTTTTACATTGTTTCAATTGCCACTATAAATAAACATAAAATAAAATTAAAAATGAAAGGGGGCCGTACAAAAAAGTGATTTTTTCGGCGGTTTTTGCTCGACCTTAAAAATCGCTGTATCTCTTGTCTTTTACGATGGTACGTAACCCTTCTTGTGCGAGTCTGACTCGCGCTTGGCCGGTTTTTACCCGATTGAGCGAAGCCAAAGAAGGGTAATGATTTTAACAATCTATGTCTAATTAACAAAAAAATCGGATGATTAGCTAGCTCCTAAACTATTGGACCGATTTTAATAAATGGGGTGTCATATGATTCGTCAAAAACGTGCGAGTGACACAGGCTATATAAACATTGTAAAGGCGCGTCTATGAGAAAACCCCCCCTTGATAATCCAAAACTAGGAGCAGAGGTTAGAATAAGTAAATGTAAACACCGTTATAACGTTTTAAACTGAAATATTCTATTATGCTTAATCCTCTTTACAGTTCTCGATTGGTTCAGTATCCTTAATAATTAAATCGGCCGATGACCTGCTCCGTAGGATGCCCCGAATGGAATGCCCTCCACACTTCTCGTCTCGAATGGCCTTCCAGTCTTGGCAACCGGAAGTGTGTACCCTTCTCAAAAATCAACACAGCAACTCTTAAAAGTATTATTTTTAACCTTATACGAATCTTGTTTACAACTCAAAGTTAATTGTTATTTTTAATTAATTAATAATATTCATTAATCTTAACAAAAGAATATGTACTTGCTACTCTCAGATTATTAAAAAAAAGGGAATTCACATGAACAAATGTTACCAGCTTATATAAACAATAGGATACTGCCACACTTTATGGCGAACAGCTTACAGACGGCCGTCCTGTTATAGGAATGTCCCCATTCCTAGTCGGCCATTCGAGCCTAAATTGTATGTCCCCATACAAATAAAAAATAATTAAAATAATAGCAACAAATAATAAAAAATAAATAAACAATTAATACACACTGCACAGCATCTGATTTTTTTACATCGTAATTAAGGAATAGTAAAACAAAAGAAAAATACACAAAACGAGCCAAAACTAAACAAACATTAAAATATACCTATATATGTACCTATATGTAGAGAAAGAAAGAGAAAAAAAAAAAAAAAAAAAAAAATTATAAGTTAGTAGTTGCAGGTTGTAGTAAGGAGTTTCTTGTAGTAGGTATGTGGAGATTCTGTTTCTTCAACACTAGTCTAGTCCGGGTTTGTCTGCAGATAGCTCGCAGCAGCCGGTAGTGCGGACCCGCGCTCCGATGCCGGCCGGCTCAGTGGCAGCTGCTCTGTTACAGCACTCGTGATTATTGATTCTGTAAATTAACGGCAATGTTATTACAATTTAACGTAGTCGTTGTTGAATAATCACACATCTACTTTGTAACTATGCGAAAATTATTTAGGCAAATAAAATTATAAATGAATACAAGCGCAGTTGTTGAGCAATTTAAGAGTTGGCGCTTGAAGCTGTTTTTATTATAAAATCGTATGTATTAACAAGAAGGGGTAAATGTAAGTTGAATTCATTATTAGCAAACGTTTTATCTTATTAATTCAATTCGGAAATTATGAAACGATTACCACCCTGAGTTAACGTAGTCGTTTCCATCCTTAGAGGGTGAGTACCGCTTGTGCCTCGGCCTTCCTCAATGGGTAAAGCGCCTGCACTTCGGCATCCTTCGCCCTTAGGTATCGGTCATTATGGTGAGTACTGCTTGTGTTTCGGCATCCTTCACTACGTGAGTACCGCTTGCACATCAGCATCCTTCACCGATATATGACGTCAGTATAATATTGTAGAGGTACCATTTTATTAATATCGACGTCAGCCACCGACGTGATTGTATTGTAGTAAGAAATTCCCTCTCAAGCATACTTCTTTTTATATAACACGGCGGTGAAGACGTGTGATAAAACTGCAAAATGGGTCTGGGGATTGGAACGTCAGTATCATCATGTCAGTCATAACGTTTGAGTAAGGCAATATAAAACAGTCATAGTCGAATACCTAAATCAATTGTAAATCACTCGGTAATAATGGCTATATTTAAATCGAATAATACGAGTAGGTTCATTTTAGATTGTCAATCATTTTAGTCTGTCATGGAATTGTCGGATGATGCGTCGTCATCGTTATCGGTCTCTTTACCAATTTGGAACGTAATCCACCTTTTAAGGTGATCAGCTGGGTATATACTTTTGTACTTGCGTTTAGAATACCCATCGATGCTTGATACCTCATACCTATCGTTCTCGAGCACGGCAGAAATTTTGAAAGGACCTCGAAATTTTTGACACAACTTTTTACTTTTGCCGTTTGCAGGAAAATTATGATTTGGTATCATAACAAGATCGCCCTTCTTGAAAAACACAGTAGGCGCTCTCGTCTGGTCGAATTTTTCTTTCATGTATCGTTGACTCTTTTCGGTATTCATTCTAGCAGTCTCCCGAATGTCTTCAATACCAGGCGAACTGTCTTCAATCGCTACTTCGGCCAATGAGTTCAGCAGGGGACCCTCAGCAGAATTAACACTTCTCTGACCAAATACAATATCTGATGGTGCTTTACCCGTTGTTTTATTTTGAGTGTTATTAAGACTCAACTGCAATCTCCCTACCCTTGTATCCCAGTCTCGTTCATCCTGGCCGTGATTTAAAGTAGCTAATGCGTCCAGTATAGTTCGGTTGTACCGTTCAATCTGGCCGTTTGCGCGTGGTGTAGCGACGGCGTTCAATACATGTTTACACCCTATAGCCTTAATAAACTTCTGAAATAACGACGAAGTAAAACTCGTCCCGCGATCCGAAATAATTATTTTCGGAATACCTACAGTGTCAAAGATGTCTTGAAGGACCTTAATGGTAGTTTTGCTTTTAAGATTTTTGACCGCTCTGACAAATATAAATTTGCTGAATCCATCAATCACACCTAATATGTACATATTTCCTTGTCTGCTTCTGACAAATGGCCCAAGATGGTCCATATGCAGTGTATGGAAAGGTGTATCACCTTTAGGTATGGGATGCAGGTAACCCGATGGTTTGGTAGTCGAGCTCTTGTTATAGGCGCAATTTATACAAGATTTTACATATTTCTTCACAAACCTATTCATTCTAGGAAACCAGTAATCGTGTTTCATTTTTTCAATAGTTTTGTCTAATGAGAAATGACCTGCCTCGTCATGACACAACTGACATATTCTCCATCTAGCGCCGTTTGGAACGACCCACTTGAGCTGGTTACCTACGCGCCTATAGACCTTGCTATCACGGAGTGCATAATTGCCTAAGATATCTTTTATATTCTTATCGTCACTCTCTAATACAGATTTTATATGTTTAATCTTAGGATCGGTCATTTGGACGGTCAGTAACCAATCGCTAGTAGTAGTAATATTTAAGATCTCGTATTCACGTGCGTCAGTTAAGTTATCATAGTCCTGCTCCGCGATAGGGTTCCTACTGAGCGCATCGACGTGTTGCATATTAGTACCGGGACGATATTCTATCACAAAATTATACTCTTGCAGCAATAACCACCATCTTGCAATACGCGGTATTAAATCTCTCTTAGTCAAAGTTGTTCTTAAGGCGTTACAATCAGTAAAAACTTTAAAAGGTATCCCAATAAGGTATGTTCTAAATTTTTTTAGGGAATTGACTACCGCCAGCGTCTCCAATTCATAAGAGTGTAAAAATTCTTCATCTTTGGTAGTTTGTTTGCTAAAGTAGGCAACTGGCCTGAGAGGGGACTTTTCATCGGGTTTTTGGAACAGTATTCCCCCTACCCCTAATTTGCTGGCGTCACAGTGGACCTCTGTAATATACTTAGGGTCATATAGGGCTAAAAGAGGTCGTTCGGTTAATTTAGTTTTTATGTTTTGGAAAGCAGTTTCCTGTTCTTTCCCCCAAGTCCACGGTGTGTTTAGTTTAGTTAGCATCGTTAGTGGTTTAGCTTCTGAAGCAAACCCGGGAATGAACCTACGGAAGAAACTAGCCAACCCGACAAATTGGCGTACTTGGTGTACGTTAGCGGGTTTAGGGAATGCCGAAACTGCCTCTATTTTCTTCTGACCTGGACGCAACCCTTTGTCAGATACTTCATACCCGAGGTAATCTAGCGAATTTTGAAAGAAGAAGCATTTTTTTAAATTTAGTGTCAAATTAGCATCACGTAATGATTTGAGTATTTTCTCCAATTTACCTAAACCTTCGTTTATTGTAGTAGCTGGGGAGAGAATGTCGTCCATGTATGGTATTGCCAAGTCGTACCTATCTTTCCCCAACGCCTTATTAATCATATGCTGAAAAACTGCTGGGGCGTTAACCAGTCCGAACGGCATGCGCGTATACTCATAGTGGCCGTCCGGAGTGACGAACGCCGTCAGGTGCCGCGATTCCTCCGATATCGGTATTTGATAATAGCCGGATTTCAAGTCCAAGCAAGTAAAGTACTTCTTACCATGTAACCGTTCTAGTTGATCATCAATTACCGGCATCGGAAAGGAATCTTTAATAGTCTTCTTATTTAACGTGCGGTAATCAACGCAAAGTCTGTATTCATCATTTTTTTTCTTGACCAATACTATTGGACTCGCGTAACAGGAATTCGACTCTGTAATTATATCATGATCTAAAAGTTCATTTACAAGGTTACGCACTACCATTCGTTCACTGTACGCGAGGCGGTAAGGTTTATAAGACACTGGTGACTCATCATTTAACTGTATACGCATTTCCGAGATAGTCGTCCTACCTAACTCGGATAGATCAAGTGCAAAACAATTTCTATATTCGTTAAGTAAATTCAATAAACGTTTTTTCTGATCTTCACTTGCATGAGGGCCTATATTCAACATACCTAATGTTATAACGGACTTTATATTTTCCGAAGATGCTTGCGCAGTATTATTTACAGACGTTGTAACTATATTTACCTCAACTTCAGACTTGTGGCATCCTTGGTTGGCATCTTCGGTGAGGGGTAGCAGACGTGCCCGAGCTAAAAGCTTATCTTTTTCCAGAGCAACCTTTTGGCCAGAGAAATTTATGACTAATATCCGACCACTACCATTCGTAACAAAATATACACCTTGTAAGACAATAGCTTCCTGCCCGACTTTAAATGATGTGTTGCCTGGTATGTATACGTATCCTGTAAAGTCTAGATTACAATATATATCGACTAAGTAAATACCATCAAACGTTATGTCAGACTTTACAAAAATTTCAGTCTTGTTCATCTCAAACGACTCAGAATATAATATAAGCGCAGTACTAGTTTTATGTACAATAACGTCAGCCATCTCGGTTAGATTCTGTCCTATTAAAATATCTGTACTTAAAAAGTCATCTGCTACAACAAACGATTCAATGTCGGCTTTAACAAAGTCTATTTCGATCGACATTTTAACTCGGCCCAGGGGTTGTGCGGTGCCAAATGCAAACCCTTTAATTATTGGAAGGTTTTCGGTGCAAAGTAATAACTTCAGTTCATCGGCAACGCTCCTTTTAACAAGACTGCATTCGCTTCCGAAATCGACATACGCTTTCCTGATTTGTTTGTTCAATTTCACTGTTTTAGTATAAATATCAATTGACCCGTTGTTAGAAGTGATTCTCTGAACACTGTTTGTGTCTATTGACGATTTATTAGCAGACTGTTCTATATTGTGTGAACTCAAACTCTGGTCACGTTTACAATGTTCCGCGATATGGCCCATACGGTTACATTTTGTACATTTCTGTAACTTTTTTGTACATTTTGGCACGGTATGTCCTATTTCGGAGCAGTTAAAGCACCTAATTTGGGTGCCACTGCTAGAATTAGCAGGACGCGCAAATTTCGAACTACCTACAAATTTCGTATCGTTTGCGTTTTTAGCGGGTAGGACAAGTTTTCTGGTGTCTCTAGAACTCTTCGCGGATACATTACGTAAATATCTCAGTAATTTATCGGGGTACTTAAAATTGGAACCCTGTGCATGTAATCGTATATTATGGTCGAATATGCCCTGGATGATGCAATCAACTGCGTCTTTACCTTTGATATTACAATGCGCAACTAACTTTGCTTTATCGAAGAAGTATTGCTCAAGTGTTTCGTCCCGTTTGCTCTTCCTATCTAGCATTTCGATAAGGCGATCAGCATAATTGCGATCATCTGGGAAACATTGGAGAAGTTTTTTTTGCCATCGGTTCCAACTAAGATTAGAAGTTGACAAGCTCTCGTACCACTGTTTGGCTATACCTGACAACTTAGGTATCGCGTGATAGATAGTCTGACTTTCCGTCCATTTATAAATTTTAGCTGTTTCATTGACCTTTTTTAACCAAGCTTTAGTTGTTTGCGTTTTAGTACCTGGATCAAACTTTGGTATTACGTCTTGAGTACCCGAGTAGGATTCGGATCCACGGCCGTTCAACGCTTCAATTAACCGTTGTAAAGTAGTGCGGTCATCTCTAAATGCTGGACTTCGCAACTGTCTGCGGGAACTACGGTATGGACTCGTTTCGCGGTGATGTTTAGACCGTGACCGTCTTTCCGTACGCCAATAACGACTGGCCCTACGTTCCGAATGTGATTGACTTCTCGACCGTGAACGCGTAATCGTACGACTTGGACTACGGTGGCGGCGTCGCCTTTTCGCCGTATGAGGCGACCGACTTCGCTGTCTTTTACGAGTCCTCCTGTCGTCATTTTGTGTGTTGTATAGTCAGTCGTGTGAGGAAAAGGTTTGGGGTTTTTTTTAAACACATCATTAGTAATCTTCAATAATAAAATTCAACCATGTATTAAGTAGTCACATGATAAGAGCAATAAGAATAAAATAACCACTTCAGCATTTCAAATAAATAGCTTTTTTTTTTTTAGATAATTTATAGCCTTATTTCATACAATAAAACACAGTACTGAAAAACGATAGTTAACACATGTACACACACACACATACACACACACACACACACACACACACATGTATACACTATATGGTCTGCTAAGAAAATTCACTTATAAAGTTCTCATAAAATTAATGAGTTTAAGTACAAGAAAAGTGGGTGGCGTGTACAGAAAACTGCCTTAAGAGGGTATTCCTGGCAAAGCGTGCGAAGTACTCGTATTTGTACATTTACAAATACTTCGCATCCTTCGCATTCCTTGGCTAAGAAATTTAGCACTAATACAAGTAATAAAATGTAATATTAATATGCTTTTTGTGTTACGCCATATTTTTTTTTATTTTCATTTAAAGGGTAGTCTTCTAAGCAGAAGTTTTAATAAAACAAAATAAAATAAGCCGTATAAAAGTGAAAAGATTTTCGACTCACCTGTGAGCGTGACTTACTGTATCCCACTTCTGATTATGAGAAAACCCCCCCTTGATAATCCAAAACTAGGAGCAGAGGTTAGAATAAGTAAATGTAAACACCGTTATAACGTTTTAAACTGAAATATTCTATTATGCTTAATCCTCTTTACAGTTCTCGATTGGTTCAGTATCCTTAATAATTAAATCGGCCGATGACCTGCTCCGTAGGATGCCCCGAATGGAATGCCCTCCACACTTCTCGTCTCGAATGGCCTTCCAGTCTTGGCAACCGGAAGTTGGTACCCTTCTCAAAAATCAACACAGCAACTCTTAAAAGTATTATTTTTAACCTTATACGAATCTTGTTTACAACTCAAAGTTAATTGTTATTTTTAATTAATTAATAATATTCATTAATCTTAACAAAAGAATATGTACTTGCTACTCTCAGATTATTAAAAACAAAGGGAATTCACATGAACAAATGTTACCAGCTTATATAAACAATAGGATACTGCCACACTTTATGGCGAACAGCTTACACGTCATACTAGCCGCCAGTCGGGTCTTAGGGCCGTATTAATAAACTCATCTCAACTCTGATCCCCGTCTCAAGATACGTCAAAGTAAACGTCAATCCATAGAAAACTGTCATTTTTGACGCATCTTGTGACGGGGATCACAGTTGAGATGAGTTTATTAATACGGCCCTGAGTTTGCAACTTTTAAATAGTCATTAAGCCTGTAAATAGGAAATTCTAAAAATTAAGTAATTCATCTGTTTCACAATCGTCAAGTGAAGCATATCTGACAGATAAATTTAGCCCTTTCCCATTCTTACACTTGAAATTAGACAATGCCCTAAGTGATATGTAATTATGAAGCTTTTTGCTCTGTTTTATAGTACAAGGTTCTATTTTTTTTTACTATAGGAAAATGAGGTATTTTACTTTTTGCCTTGGAACGAACGGTTGTAATGCATTCGAGAAACACCTTTTTTTCACTAAACATTCTAAATTTATTCCAAATCGAACAGAGATGTCGCTACCAACACGCTATAACCGCAACTACAAAATTAATAGTACCAGTGGTCAAACATTTAAACTAACATCTCCGATACTTCATATACGCAGCGATTTAACCACAGCGACATTATCAACAGCAAATGTAACATTGTAATTGTTTGAAAGTTAACTAAACGATGTTTAATTCTTTGGCGATTCGATAGATGGCGTTAAGAACATGAATCTGCATCTTCCTTTAAGAGATATACCTTCCTGAATTAGTCACTGACAAGAGGGACACAGCAATACGTTGGAATGAGATGGAGATATCTCCATGCGTATGTAACGTATTGCGACGTCCCTCTCGTCAGTGACTAATTCAGGAAGGTTTAATAAGCTCTTTAGCACTTTTAACGACCGGGAATCGAACCGGGACCGCTTATTAGGAAGGGCCAACGACCAACTAGGCTAACCGGTCTTGGGTTGTCATATAATTTATTAAGTAGACTAAATTGTACGTAGTCTTAAGCTTTCTTAATTTCTTTATTTCTTTCCTCCCATATAGTGGTTAAATTCTCTTTGTTTTGTACAAACGTGTAATGACACGCTACATGTGACCGTACACGTGAATATTTCACGTGCAGTTTTTGATAACATGAAGATTTATGGCAATACGCTCTATAATAGAAATCGATATAATTTGGTTAATGTTGGATGTTCCTTGTGACAGCCGTACCGCAAGCAAATCATATAAATCGTATTTGGAACAAAGAAATATGGAGTGAAACTACTTAAGAGGAATGTGAGGTGACGGCTTTCCACACAAACGGCGATAACGTTTTCCACCCCCTAAACGTTAACCGATTTTGACCAATTTTTGATACGGTGTCAGTCGGAACAAAAACTATGTCCGTACGTTTCATTTTTTTCAATATTATGAATACATTTCGATTTATTCCCGTTTTATTATTTTCATACAAAAGTTATTTCTGCCATAATCTCTTTATAACTAATCAATATTTTAAAAAACGAAACGTACGGACATAGTATTTGTTCCGACTAACCACATATCAAAAATTGGCCGAATTCGGTTAACGTTTAGGGGGTTGAAAACGTTATCGCCGTTTGTATGAAAAGGCTAGATGTTGCAGTTGGTTCACAGTCCTCTTAACGTTTTACGACGTGGTTAGCCTAGTTGGTAACCTGCCTATGAAGCTAGCGGCCCCGGGGTCGAATCCCGGTATGGGCAAATATTTGTGTTGAGAGTGAGTATTATTTCCTGAGATATAGATGATTTCTATGTAAGTATGTTTAGTGATGTGCCGTACTCGAAACTTTCGGAAACTTTCTCATTTTGTATGGAGAATACTTCTCGATCGGAAATATTTCCTATATAAAACGAGGAAAGTTTCCGAGAACGGCACATCTCTAAGTATGTTTATCGTTGCCTAGTGCAAAGTACAGGCCTAGAGCTTAGTTTGGGACTAGGTTAATTTGTGTGAGATTGTCGCCTTGATATTTATATTTTTTTATTATTACGCGTTCTGTATCTATCTATCGTTCGAAGAACTAAATAGGTAAATCTGCAACTGTCAAAGTTGAATTCACTAGGTTTTTCCATATAATAACTAGAAAATAATAAATAATTAATCCATACATTGTTGTATGATTAACTGAGATAACACTGAGTTTATTAGTAACCTAGTCACTCTTATAATGTAAGTCTTACAGACGTTTTTTCAATGCACATATACCACTGTCAGATACATTTTAGCTCTCTTTTCTGTCATAAGTATGGCAAAGAAAAGGAAAGTGATAATTTAAACTGTTTAACTGGATGAATGGATGTTTGTTACTCAATCACGTCAGAACGGCTGAACGGATCTGGATAAAATTTGGCACAGAGATAGATTATAGCCTGAAATAGGACATAGGCTACTTTTTTCCTGAAAAAATTTACAGTTCCCGAGGGAGCAGCGATAAACGACTTCTACGCGGACGGATTCGCTGGCAAATGCTAGTTTATAATAATATGTAAAGACGTCCACTGCTGGACATAGGTTTTCCCCAAAGGCCAAATCACAAAATGGCCGCTAGGGCGGAAAGGTTCTAGAGTAGTGACCGCGTACCAAGCGAAGTGTAGATAGGCCTCCCAGGTGGCCCAACGATCTGATAAAGATGACAACCAATCACCAATTAAGTATGGATATGTTTTCATCCAAATCACCGACATAGCCCAGCGAATTGCGAACCTTAAGTGGCAGTGGGAGGGGCACATTGCTCGTAGAACTGATGGCTGATGGGGCGGAAAGGTTCTAGAGTGGCGGCCGCGGACCGGAAAGCGAAGTGTTGGCAGGCCTTCTACAAGTTGGACCGACGATCTGGTGATCGCGGGAAGCCGATGGATGCGAGTAGCACAAAACCGGCCGTCGTGGAGATCCTTGGGGAAGGCCTATGTCCAGCAGTGGACGTCTTTCTGCTGATATCATGATGATGATGATGTTTTCATCATAAATCGAATAATATCAAACGCATATACTTATAAAAATGTTACAAAACCGATAACGAAAAAATGCGTTCAAATCAATCAACATAAACCTAAGCAATAACACCTGCCATGGTTAGTTAGTTCAGAAACAAAATTTAATTAACTATAGGGTTTTTGATAACAGCGCCATCTAGCGCGGAGCGGCGGGACTAAGTGGCAACTATCACGTGGTGCGTATACGCAGACTAAACCTGTTTCGTTCAGTGACGGAACAAGTGTTTTTGTGTCGGCCGCTTGCGCATCGTTGAAAACACGATTCTTATTAGAATTTAGTTCTAATTCGTCAAATAACATCACCTAATAGTAACGCTTTGTGTACATTGTGATTAAAGTGTAGAAAAGTGTTAACCCTGTGTGTTGGTGACAAGTGGCAGTGTTAGATATATAATTTCTTCTCTATAATAATGTCGTCTGAGTCCATGTCACAATGTACGAGTGACAGAGTGATGAATGTGACAAAATAGTGACAAGAAATGGGTGACAGGTTAAAACATCCGTTTAAAGTGAAAAAAACTGTTTGTTAAAATGGATTTGATGTCAGATCTCCCAACCATATGTAAGTATTCATGTAATTTGACTGCATACAAGTTCGTATTGTTTCAGTGTTCCCTAAGGATTCATGCATTTTTTTATTGTTTTAAACT
The DNA here is from genome assembly GCA_963241965.1 of Tortrix viridana. Lineage (NCBI taxonomy): Eukaryota > Metazoa > Arthropoda > Insecta > Lepidoptera > Tortricidae > Tortrix > Tortrix viridana. The sequence continues at coordinate 1,659,031 of OY725201.1, forward strand.
GCGAAATTTGTTCGTTTTCTTCTTATCCAATTAGATTAAATATAACTATACTAAAATAATTAACTAATATAATATTATTTTGATTAATTCATACTTGATAAAATATCTAAATATATAACCAAAATATTCTGGTCCTTCGAACCGGATTTATACAAAACATAAAATTTATAAAAAAAACGATTAGAAATGTGGTTTATTGAAAAATATATTGTTTCAAGCTAAACGAATTTTCACACAAAAAATAACAAAGTAACGGTGCTTAGTCACAAAATGATAGATTACGAGTTTTAACACATCGATGAGACTTTATAAAAAAAATGGTTATACCTACTAAAATATGTTAGTATTTAAATTTCATTAATATTGATACACGACTAAAGACAATCATACTGCAACAGTGACTATTATTCAGCGCTCATATAATTCGTAAACAAACTGCATCGCAGTTTGACAGTGTCAAAGCGGAAATAAAGTGTATTAAAAACCGGTCAAGTGCGAGTCGGACTCGCGCACTGAGGGTTCCGTACACATTTGACCAGTTTTTAGTATTTATACTCCCCTTATTATTTAACTTTTTGACTTATTTTATTATTTGTTAGGAAATCCGCCGTTATATCACATACGTGACGTTCTCAATATTAAGGGACCTAATGAAGGAAGGCTCCTCTTATTCTTGTAACTATACAAATACTATAGTAACAGTTCTAAAAAAGGCGTAACCGCCTGCCTCCATAAGGTCCCTTTATATTGAGAACGTCACAGTTCTGCAAAAAAAAACAACGAATTTGTTAGATCATTTCCATGTAGCGTTATTAGTAGATTATTTTATTAGTAGCAATTTTTCCCATTTCAAAAATCTAATTTGAAGGAGTCGACGGAGCTCCGCTTAGCGGAGCTCCTATTTCTTGGTTGTTTTGGCCCTCCGAGCCCGATATAAAGACGAACCTAACCTAACCTACCTACGCATTACGAAGTGTTGTGGGTAGTTGGTAACAGTCCTTCATGTACCCGATAAATAAATCAGCTGTTATCGCAAACTGGCTGTTTCATTAATACTACATGGTGGCGGCGGATACGAACCCACGCCACGAATTACTATTGGGAATATTTGCGATTGGAAAAAGTGGGAACGGAAAAATTTGATAAAATTAAATTAAATAAATGAATAATGCTTAAGTAACAGTTAGCGCAAGCCCTACTTGGCCGGTTATTATTATTTGTTGTTTTTTTTCATGCTTTTTCATATTATCACACCATATTTGGCGTTTGCATGTTGTACCATTTTTACGATAAATCCAAAACAAAAAACTTTTTGATTATTTTTTATTATTTGTTAAGAAATCCGCCGTTATAAAACATATTCTGTTAAATATCAACTTATTACAACTGTACTAAGATTGAAAAGATATAAGCTCTATGTAGAGACGGACAAACGGACGGACGGACAGCGTAGGCTTAGTACGTACGTTCCTATTTAAATTATTAATTGTGACGTTCTCAATATAAAGGGACTTTATAGAGGAAGGCAGTTACGCTCTTCTTACTCTTGTAACTATACGAATACTATGGTAACAGTTCTAAAAACACCGTAACTGCCTGCCTCCATAAGGTCCCTTTATATTGAGAACGTCGCAATTACTTTTTATTACAAACAATTATGAAGTTATTCATCAAAGGGGATTGGATGAATGGCCTTGACTGTACATACCGTACAGTGAAGGTCAAAAATAAGCCATAACAAAGCTGGGTGTGCTAAACCGGTCCAAGCAGTACTTCACCCCGCAGCAACGGCTTGTGCTTTGCAAGGCGCAAGTCAGGCCGCACATGGAGTACTGCTCGCATCTCTGGGCTGGAACTCCGGTCTATCAGGTTGACCCCCTCGACTCCATCCAGAGACGTGCCGTCCGCATTGTCAACGATCCCAAACATTCAGACCGTTTAGAAACGCTTAGCCTCCGGGGAGACTGCATCGCTGCGTCTTCTATCGTCTCTACAATAGGGGTTCCGAGGAACTGTTTGGACTGGTGCCAACGGCTTCGTTCTACCATCGCACTTCTCCTCATCGGCGGGACGTTCATTCCCATTTCCTTGAGCCACTGTGCTCAACCACGCGCCGGTTCTAGAACGTTTCCAGCGCGTACTATAAGAACTTGGAATGAACTTCCCGCTGAGATTTTCCCAATCCACTACAATATGGAGCTTTTTAAAAAGGGTGTCATTAAATTTCTTCGAGACCGGCAACGCATTAGTAACGCCTCTGGTGTTGCAAATGTCCAGGCGGCGGTGACCACTTCCCATCAGGTGGGCCGTCTGCCTGTTTGTCTGTCTAAGGCTATAAAAAATAATATATGTGTACATTTTAGTACCTAGTCTATTTAATGTCATGTTCAAACTGCCATATATGAATATCACAGCGATTAAAGTGACAAGGTACTAAACGTGTACACATATTTATGACCTTGATTGTACTGAAGAGGTTGCGAGTTAAATTGTGACTTAACACCTTAGACTAAAGCAAAAGGGGAAGACACGTTATCGCCGTACGCCGTACTGACATAATGCGTGCCGCGACACCTACATTCGCAGATTCCACACAAACAGCTGTAAACATGCACTAAGGAGCAATAGAGATAAATTGATGGACTAACGTCGTCCGCGTGAGACAGCCATATGTCTCACAATAATGACGACGTAGCACGTGCTGACAGATCGGTAACGGCCGGACAACTGACTCAATATAGGCGCTCAGCGCCTATATTTAGGCGCTCAAGCCCGCGCGCCGGTCAAGTATCTTCCTCTTTTTGTTTTCATCTAACCTTAACACCTACATTTATGTCATAAAAAATGTAGATCAAAAAAAGCGTCACACCCCCTTCATCCACTGACGTCTTCAATTATAGGAAACAAAATACTGTTATAACTTTCGGTTTATTATATAAGATAATCGGAACATAATGACTTTAATCATTATTTTGTGATTTCCTTGACTTCCATGGATCTATTAATATATTTTATCACACTTCGAACCGGATTTTATCAAGATTAGTCATCTTCATCCATCGTTACCTAATCTTTAGAGCAAGTGACTGACTAGTGTACTTGGCGCAGAAGATCAGTCTTGGACGCGACTCCATGATGTCGGAGATTCAGAGAAGAATACAACTGGGATGGGCTGCTTTATGAAAACTCCGGAATGTGTTCCAGTCCAAGACACCCCAGTCGCTGAAGACTAAAGTATATAACCAGTGCATGTTACCTGCCACGACATGCGTGCGAAACATGGCCACTCACAGAACAGCTGGTAAACAAGCTCAAGATCGCACAAAGGGCCATGGAGCGCATCATGCTCGGTATCTTCGCGACAAAGTTCGAAACGAGACTATTCGACGCACCAGAGTGGTGGATATTGGCCATCGCGTTGCCAAATTAAAATGGGCCTGGGGACATATGTGACGTTCTCAATATAAAGGGACCTTATGGAGGAAGGCAGTTACGCTCGTCTTACTCTTGTAACTATAGGAATACTATGGTAACAGTTCTAAAGACGGCGTAACCGCCTGCCTCCATAAGGTCCCTTTATATTGAGAACGTCACATATGTGATGCCGAAACGATGGGAGATGAAGCAAGCGCATTTTGGATAGCGACCTCGAAAAGAGGAGTCGGCTCCCGGCAAGATGGTCGCATGACATCAGCTCAACCGCTGGCCCAGTTTGGGGGAGATCCACTGCATATCGGGCCCAATGGAGAAAAATTGGAGAGGCGGATGCCCAACGGTGGGCGCAGATGCGTTGAGGAAGAAGAAGAGTCTTCTTTAAGGTTTTTTAATGCAACGTATATTTTGTATTGTGCAGTCGTAGTTAGTATCTAATAATCCACCGAGACAATGGATTGCATTCTGAGGGGAAAAAACTCAGTCGGAACAATGAATACCCACATCGCTTAACGTAAGTGAGCATGTGACGTTCTCAATATAAAGGGACCTTATGGAAGCAGGCGGTTACGCCGTCTTTAGAACTGTTACCATAGTATTCGTATAGTTACAAGAATAAAAAGAGCGTACCTTCCTCCATAAGGTCCGTTTATATTGAGAACGTCACATTTTGTCCATAAATGTTTTATTGTCAAGTTGTTTGTGGGGTATATTTGGATTTTAAAGATTTTGATTAAATAAATACAATTCTTTTCTAGTAAACGTGTCGCAAAGCTTGGACGCTTTTTTGGATGTTTTTTTTAATGACAAAGTAAAAAAATATATAAATATATATAGTAAAAATATAGTTTATACCAATTCTATTGCCTTTTTAATAAAAAAAATCTTAAACAACATAATTCAGTATCTTTCGTCCAACGTCAAATTGAGTGCCCTATAGCCCTATTTCTATACTAAATTGACTCCGAATCGAGTCGCTTCACTACAATATTACCAGTAAATAAATAAATTGAATAATACAATAACGATTGGGAACGATGTCAAGGAAATAAGGGAACGAATAATGCAGACTAAATGGTACACAATAGAAACGGGCGTTGAACGATTTTAGGGTTCCGTAGAAAATCTTTAAGTCCTCGTAGGTGCGTTATAATATAATTTGACGACGCGGATGGCCTAGTTGGTAGTGACCCTGCCTACGAAGCTAGCGGTTCCGGGTTCGAATCCCGGTATGGGCAAATATTTGTGTGATGAGCGCGAGTATTTTTTCTTGAGTCATGGATGTTTTCTATATTTAAGTATGTATTTCTCTGTATAAGTATGTATATCGTTGCCTGGTACCCATAGTACAAGCCTAGTGCTTTGTTTGGGACTAGGTTTTGTGTGAGATATTTATTTATTATTGATTTATAATATCGGATGCGTTATTTCGTTAATGCTTCACGCGTTTTTGCCACTCAGCTGTGTTTTTATCGTCAGATATTTCTTGAGGCACTCCCCACTCCCACTAGCGTTTAACTTAGCGAGCCTAACATGCATCACAAGAATAAAGTGACAGCACGAATAAAAAGTTGCTAGAGTAATTAAATATCATGATTAGCTTAGAGCCTGTGCACACTAGAAATGATCCCCAAAAAAACGCTAGTGTGCAGGCTCTTAATAGAATTGGACGATTTATTTAATTACTCTACCAATACCGGATGAATTCGCTTAGTAATAAAAGTCAGGACGAGTTATTTTAAACCTTAAGCGTTCAGTCTTACGTTTCAAAATTTATCTCGTGCATGCATGCTAAGCCCGCTGGTGTGTAAGATCGAAATGTACTAAGAACACATCGGAATATCGCAGGACGCGTCTTACTTTTATTTCGTTATCGCGTAGTACCTATGTAAGATCGCATGCGCATGCGTCTAAATACAATATGTGAAAACAGATATTTCCATAACGCAATCCGATAAAATCGACCGTTATAACCGTTAGGCGAAGCGGTTAGCCTAGTTGGTAGTCCCTGCCTACTAAGCTAGCGGTCTCGGGTTCGAATCCCAGTATGGGCAAATATTTATGTGTGAGCGCGAGTGTTCCTGAGTCATAGATGGTTTCTAAAAATTTAAAGTGTATAATTTAGCTATATAAGTATGTTTATCGTTGTCTAGTACCCAAAGTACAAGCCTAGAGCTTAGTTTGGGACTAGGTCAATTTGTGTGAGATTCTCCTCTGATATGAATGTTTATTTATGTATAACGCACCTATGTGGTGCAGCCTTTACTTTCCACTAGCTTTTGCCCTAAAAAAACACTTAAAGAACCCGCTGTTGTTAGCGACTTACGCTTGACCGCTTTAGTTCTGGGATCACATCGCAGTATGGCCATTATCTACTTTGCGTAGCGTGTCAGCGATGTATTGGTCCGCAGAGTACGGGACATGCCATAGGCGGTAGCGGATTTGTTTATTATATTTTTATTTTAATGCTTATATGAGGTATGAAATCTTTTGCGGTTGACAGCTTAATTTTTTTTTTGTCGTGTTTGTAATGTAAGTTCACTTGTTTTGCATTAAAACCATGATCTTTTTAAAATTGGTACAACTATTGTGTAGTCATCTGCAGACAGTTTGGTCATGCTCTGACATAGCAAGAACTGCTCCTCGACACGGAATTTATTGTCAGGAGGTTCCTCCCTCTGCAGCCCTTACCACCGGTAGCTTGGAGCTTTGCCCCGCTCCACCTAAGCATTATTATATGTGACGTTCTCAATATAAAGGGACCTTATGGAGGAAGGCAGTTACGCTCTTCTCATTCTTGTAACTATATGAATACTATGGTAACAGTTCTAAAAACGGCGTAACCGCCTGCCTCCATAAGGTCCCTTTATATTGAGAACGATAAATATACTGATACTTGAATTCGATGAGCTATATTCTCTGGAGGTGAGGTGTAACTATGTTTTACTGACGGGTGCTGGTAGAATATTAAGAGGAGAGTCTGATATCCTGAGTTAATGGCGCAACTAGTGCGTTTGTCCCATCATTGACGAAGTTAAATTACCGGCCTCGCTACCACCATCTGCTGGCATTGCCAGCGGCGCGCTGTGTCATGATTCCATTTGAGCCTGACAAAACGTTAGATACAGCAAGATGTAAGTTGAATCACAAAAGACCTTGCTGTTGTTTTAACTACCAGCTTTGGTTGATGTAACTAATATGTGATGTTCTCAATAAAAATGACCTTATGGAGGTAGGCAGCTACGCTCTTCTTATTCTTGTAACTATACGAATACTAGGTAACAGTTTTAAAAACGGCGTAACCGCCTGCCTCCATAAGGTCCCTTTATATTGAGAACGTCACATATTTTCAGTGTCCGCTTGTGAATTGTACCAATCACACCAGTTAGCTTATCGCTAGTCTGTCGTAGTCGCGTCTAGTCTGGCAGAAGGTCAAGGCAATATCGACCGTGTCACACATGCGACTGGGTTCACATTTCAATGACAAATGATGTACCGATAAACATTGACCGTTAGGGTGCAAATTCGATTCCGGACATAATCAAATAATAATTGTATATAAACAAGCTTATGTCCGTGACTTCGCCTGTTAATACTTATCTTAAGTTATCTTAGGAATGATTTTTTCGGGATGAAAGTATTGCAGGACATGGACACATTGATAAACAGGCCCGCAGTCGGCGACGATACAGTGTCATAAAATGAAATAAAACATATCCCTAAAGATTACCTACAGCACTGTTTTCAAAGTAAAGGAAACCCACTCGTGTCAACTTCGTATTTTGCAACAAAGCCACGCTCCGTTCGTGTTTTTCAATAAAACCCGAAGTGCGTCGGGTTTCGTAATTATTTAACATTTGGAACGCAATGCGAAGTAACGGAACTCGGTGCTGTAACTGGTTCAAGATAATCCTTCATTATAGATATATCCATCGGTCTCATTTTCCTCAGCGCTTAGCATGCACCACGAGATAAAGTTTGACAAGGTGCCAGGGAATCAATACATCTATTCCATATTCTAACGTAAGACTTAAGGTGTAAAATAAATCGCTATAAAAATGTGAAAACCGCTTAGTAAGTAGGTAATAAAAGTCAGGACGAAACACTTATTTTAAACCTTATGCGTTAAGTCTTACGTTAGAATATGGAATAGATGTATTGATTTCCCTAGTATCTGTCAAATTTTATCTCTTGCATGCATGTTAAAGTCCACAGTACCGCAGTATCATGATTAACCACAGACCGGAACAAAATGATTACCATATACTGCGTCCATTCAACACCTTATTTCAACCAGTTAAGAGGATTGTGAGGTGACGGCTTTCCATACAAACGGCGATAACGTGTTCCACCCCCTAATGTTAACCGATTTCGACCAATTTTTGATACGGTGTCTTCATCTCAGTCGATGCACTCTTTACAGAGCGGTCGTGATCAACTGCCAGGACTATCCGGTACATATGTCGCTCGCCGTATGATATCTCGCCACTTCTCCCGTTTCGCAGATATTCTGGTACACTCAGCAAGGGTTCGCCCACTGCAGATTTGATTTGGTCGGTCCATCGCATGGGTGACCTCCCACTACGTGGCACTGTTCCTTCTACTCTGCCCTGGACGACGAGACGTTCAACGGAGTCATTGCTACGCCTTGATACATGGCCGAATTCGAGCCTGGACTAGTGTAGATAGACGCTGCTTGATGCCGAGCTCTTCAAGGATGGACACGTTGGTTCGGAATTCAGTCCATGATATTCTAAGCATTCTTCTCCAGCACCTTATCTCTAGAGCGTCTATCTTTTTCTTCTCAATTTCTCGAAGCGTCCACGACTTTGCAGCGTAAAAAAATATGGGGAAGATGAGGGTTCGGACGAGTCGGATCTTAGTATTTTTAGTAATGTTCCTATTCCTCCATATTCTTTTCAGCTTGTCCATTGCAGTTCTCGTCATACCCATACGCCGCTTCACTTCGTCCACGCAACCGCCACAGTTTGATATTAAAGCTTCCAGATAGATGTAGGAGTGGACCACGTCACAGTTCGCAATCTTAGTCACTTCGGGCGAGTTGTCATTGACGCGGTCAACTATCATCATTTTGGTATTATGACGGTTGATCTTTAAACCAAACTCTAGACTCACGCGTTCCATCTTCAGAAGCAACTCTTCCATGCGGCGTGGACAAGTGGCAAATGGTGTCATCGGCGTAGCGCAAATTCGCGATCCTGTGGCCACCAACTGTTATTCCATCAGCCCAGTATTCCAAGGTTATCCGCATTATCAGCTCCGTGAACAGGAGCGGCGATACTTGTCCACCTGCCTTGTCTTGTATACCTGCACTCGGGTGAAAATCACTTGACAACACATCATCTGTCCGCACCGAAGCTGTTCCTTTTTCATATAGCTGTCTGAGAAGATGGACAAGATGTTTGGGAGTGCCCATTTCAATAAGTGCGTAGTAGTAGTAGTTTAGGCCATTTCACCAAGTCGAACGCTTTGGAGAAATCGACAAAGCAAATATAAGTCGGCTTGTTAAATTCTCGTGCCTTTTCAATGATCTGGCGAACTATGAGGATTTTTTCTCGAGTATCCTTTCCCTTTACAAATCCAGCTTGCTCTGGTGCGATTTCCTTAGACAGATATGACTTTAACCTTTCATTGAGAATATGATGCATTATTTTGCTTGCATGCGATATCAGTGCAATCAGACGGTAGTTGCTGCAATCCCTGGTGGAGCCCTTTTTTGAGAGGATTGAAGACTGTGTGAGTCCAACCCCTAGGCCACACTCCTGTCCGCCAAATCCTGTTGCACAGGGTGTAAAACATATAGGTGCCGTGTTCTCCCATGGCTTTTATTGTTTCAATCGGGATGGCATCTCTGCCTGTTGCCTTCCCATTCTTAAGATGTTTAATTGCAGCTTTAACCTCAGACTTGAGGATATCTGGCTCTTGATCATCATGTCTGGGTTCGGTATCTGAAAAGTTTTGTGATTGCGGGTCTTGGTATAAGGAATGACAGTAGTACTTCCAAACATGAGATATCTGAGCTAGGTCTGTTACCACTTCACCTCTGCTGTCTTCTATAGCCCAGGTTGATCCCAGCGTTTTCGTTATAAAGCGAATCTTCCGATAAAGATCCCTAGATTCATGCTTGTCCGCATGGGCTCTATCTCTTCACAGATTTCACAGAGGTAGGAGTTGTAGTCTCACCTGCATTCAGCTTCAATACGAGCAGACAGTGTATTTAGGACTCCAACATCCACCCCCTTGATCTTTATCACTCGTCTTTCTTCTATTAGTGCGAGCGTGGCATCTGTCATCCAATTTTGGCGCTTACGTCTCTCATTTGGTGGCTCAGATTCACGAACCGCATTTTCAATGAGATGTTTCGCTCGGTCCCATATCACATCTGGTCACTGGTGTCTCTTCCGCAAGGTTTGTGTCCGCCCATTCTACCCATTTTTGGTCTATAACTGCTCGAAATTTAGGCCCATCCTTTACTTCAAGTCTCCTAGGCTTGTCAAGAGTTCATGCTGCTGCGAGTTTGAGTTTTGAGACCAGCAGCTGTTGATCGGATCCGCAGTCTGCTCCGGGTAGTGTATGGGCATTTCTAATGGAAGTTTTCCAGCGTGACCGGATCAGCACATAGTCAATTTGATTACGGTATTCGCCGTCTGGCGATGTCCACGTATACAATCTTCTTGGTCACGATGATACGGTGTCAGTCGGAACAAAAACTATGTCCATACGTTTCGTTTTTTTTCAATATTATTAATAAATTTCGATTTATTCCCGTTTATTGTTTTCATACAAAAGTAATTTCGGCCATAATCTCTTTATAACTAATCAATATTTAAAAAAACGAATCGTACGGACATAGTTTTTGTTCCGACACCACATAACAAACATTGGTCGAATTCGGTTAACGTTTAGGGGGTGGAAAACGTTATCGCCGTTTGTATGAAAAGGCTAGATTTTGCAGTTGGTTCACAGTCCTCTTAAGTCTCAAAATCGTCTCAAACGGTATACATAGTATTACATTTTCATTGTATACATCTAGTTTTAATTTAAGGTGATATTGGCGGCTGTCCTGCTAAACCAAATAGCGGGGTCTAATGACGACGCGGTTAGCCTAGTTGGTACGAGTAGTGTAGTGACCCTACGGAGCTAACGGTCCTGGGTTCAATTCTCCCGGGTTCAATTCCCGGTATGGGCAAATATTTGTGTGATGAGCGCTAGTATTTGTTCCTGAGTCTTGGATGTTTTCTATGTATTTAAGTATTTATTTCTCTATTTGATTAATACCCATAGTACGGTCGATGTTATAGATATTATGTGACGTTCTCAATATAAAGGGACCTTATGGAGGGAGGCAGTTAAGCTCTTCTTATTCTTGTAACTATACGAATACTATGGTAACATTGGTAACAGTTCTAAAAACGGCGTACCCGCCTGCCTCCATAAGGTCCCTTTATATTACCCCCCCCCCCCCACAGCCAAAACTACAAAGTCAAAGTCAAAATATTTATTCAGTAAATTGGCCACATACGGGCTCTTTTACACGTCAGTAATATAGAATGAATCTACCAGCGCTTCGGACAAGACCATCATTGCGGAGGAGAAGCGCCGCAAGAAACTCCAGCAGAAGGTCATTTTTTCAAATATAAAATACAATAATAGTTAAACTCTAATACTAAAAATCTGAAATTTTTTAAAGGAAAACTGTCACGACTAAGTAGACAACATTGGTTCTCGGGTTATTGTATTTAGAACTGTTACCATATTTGTATAGTTACAATAATAAGAAGAGCGTAGCTGCCTTCCTCCATAAGGTACCTTTATATTGAGAACGTCACATATTTATTTGAAGCTGCGCTGCGCTAGCCCATAGTGAATCGTTTGATATCTCTTCTGGCCATTATATGTGATAAGCAACGGGAAATAGGTATTAAATACAATGTATGTCATAAAGTTAAAACGTGTTTGAGTTGTATGATTAAGCGTGTGCTACACGGTTTTAAGCCAGTTTAAAACAGCGGGCCTAACATGCATGCACGAGATAAAATTTGTCATTTCTATAGCGATTTTATCAAGACGGGACGCTTTTATTTTAAACCTTAAACATTAAGTATTACCCTACGGCCACAGTTCGGCGATTCAGCGAAGGTTCGCGTTAGCATCTTTTTCATTATCATAGAGAAAGAAAGAGACACCAACACGAATCTTCGCCCGAATCCCCGAAGTGTGGCCGTACATTTACGTTAGAATATGGAATAGATGTATTCATTTCCCTAGCAAATTTTATCTCGTGCTTGTATGCTAGGGGGCTAGATGGTTAAAAACCGTGTAGACAGTGGTTTTAAATCAAATTTCGTATGACCTTGAAACGCCCTTGGCAGACGGGCGTGTGCTTCAAACAATGGGCTTGTTTGGAACCATGTAGCAGCTCGCTTCTACCAAGGCCACCTTGGTTTAAAACCTTAGTTTAAAACCGTCTAGCACACGCATTAAAGTCTAATTGAGAACCTCCTCTTTTGAAGTCGGTTGAAAAGAACGCTAAACGAATTTAAGCTTAAACCGTTACATATTACACAGGCTTATTATTTTAAATTATTATATTATATTATTTTAAATAATATTAAAATTATTATATTATTTTAAAAGCCCGAACGGACGGTTTTCAAGCGCTTATGCGTAAGAAAATCGTCTCGTTAATGAACAGGCTTAGAGCGAGTCCCAACAGCATCCTGTGTGTCATTGCTGGCAGATTTGACTGCCCCATACTGGCATATTGGGTCAGTCAAACAAAGGGGGTAGCACAATTTAGATTTAAGTAGCTTAAGAAATACTAACATAGGATAAGACAAACTAACACTATTATGGACACCTAGTCTGAAATAAAGTTTTATTTATTTATTTATTTATTATATGTGTGTGAAAATATATACAAGACTTACAAATGTGAAAGCAACTGTCTGTTTGTTACGTTTTCACGGCTAAACCTATGAACCGATTTCGATGAAATTTGGTATGAAGATAGCCTGTGACTCCGTCCGCGTATAAGTCTTTTATCGCTGCTCTCTAAAGAACTATCCGATTTTTGGGATAAAAAGTAGCTTATGTAGTACCTTCTCCAGAACTTAGGCTATCTCCATACCAAATTTCATCGAAATCGGTCCAACAGTTTAGCCCTGAAAGCGTTACAAACAGTTACTTCCGCATTTATAAATATTATTGGATACCCTTCTCCGCAATTAGTCTCTTAAACCTCTTCATTACTTAAGGCTATTAAAGAAAAAACTACTTATTTCTAGAACGTCAACAAGCAACCTTAATGCTAATAACTATTTTCTACCAGCCAACCTATATTTGTGACGTTCTCAATATAAAGGGACCTTATGGAGGCAGGCGGTTACGCCGTTTTTAGAACTGTTACCATAGTATTCGTATAGTTACAAGAATTAGAAGAGCGTAACTGCCTTCCTCCATAAGGTCCCTTTATATTGAGAACGTCACATTTTCAAGCTAAGCATCTATTAATGAATCTTACACAATGTTTCCCACGGCCGCGGAAACTTAGACAATGGAAAAAACGAGGCAGACCTCACTATTGTAGACGTTAACACCTGCATCTGGCCTCGTTTACACGGGTTTAGCACTTGCACTGGCAGCTACTAAGTACTTAGTGAATACTTGATAACTAAAAATAATTTTTATTTATTTATTTTTCATCAACTTATTCTATCATAACAGTTTATACCTAATGCGATAGAAAAGGCCAACCAACACCCTTAATCACCATAACATATTACATGTAATGGTGATTAAGGGTGTTGGTTGGTTAAATGTGACGTTCTCAATACAAAGGGACCCTATGAATAAAGGCAGTTACGTTCTTCTTATTCTTGTAACTATATGAATACTATGGTAACTGTTCTAAAAACGGCGTAACCGCCTGCCTCCATAAGGTTTATTCAATATAAACCTTATGGAGGCGTCTCAACGTCACAAATAAGTTTATATCAAAAAATATTTTTTGAGTCAAGATTTTGCTGCCTATTGTACTTTATTTTGCACAGTCATCTGCTTATACTAACAAGTTCAAACTCTGTGGGCCAACTTTAAGTACAGTCACGGATTGAAAAGGTTCGTCACTTAACGACTCTATTTCAATGATGTTAAGGTCCAAAATTTACGAACCTTTTCATACCGCGACTATACAGCGGATATCATGTTGCCTTCTTCCGTCTCCATCATTAGATCAGCTCTTGGATGTCAAAATATTGCATTGTCGTCTGCTTTACATTATGTATACCAAATATCATTAAAGGGAACTAACTGATTTTGGTTGGAGAGTTGTGTCCGAATTACTCCGAATCCCAAATAATTGTTTAGTTTTCACTAAATTAAACCAACGTTGCAATTGTAAAAATATATTCAAAAACGCGACTAAATATCTCACTAGTTTATTAAATTTAACGATTATTATTAGCAAGTAGACAGTCCAGTACTAACGATAAGTACTAAGTCCGTATAAACACTGCAGATAATTGAAAACTCGTGAAGTATCTACTACTTGTATAGAAATACACTATACCTAAATCGCACTAGCTTTGCATTTGCTAATGTGTGCGTAATCTACAAATAGATAACAATGGTATTTGATATTCAATCTCACAATAACTTAATGTGTGGAAAACAGAGGAGAATGTGTATCTGCGCAACTGCGTATAGCTGTGTAGATACACAGATACGCAGTTCAATACATAAATTAATATTTAACTTAACCTCCTAAGTCCCATTGTACAATAGAATGTACATCATACGGCCATTGGAATAAAGATCCATTTCAAAGGAGATAGAGTGGAATTTCTTTTGTTTTTATGATTGACAATTTGAAAATAGAGTCTATTATATTCAGGATAGGTCCATATTCCATTGGCAAATTTCGTTGTATGGTGGGCCTTAGGAGGTTAATTCACCTGGCAACACCGCTCACCTCCTCAAAACTCACGATGCAAGCACAACTCTTTTTATGTAGAAATGTGACGTTCTCAATATAAAGGGACCTTATGGAAGAAGGCAGTTACGCTATTCTCATTCTTGTAACTTGTAACGAATACTATAGTAACAGTTCTAAAAACGGCGTAACCGCCTGCCTCCTCTCCGCACCGCTCGTCTCCGCTTCTATGGAAAGGCAGCCTAATGCGGTTTCAGTTAGATAATTATTCACGGAAGGTTTATGTACAGCCTTGGCCAAAAGTATTGAGCAACAATGCGTTCTTCATAAAAAAGTCAAACTTTAAAAGGGGCATTTATATGTTTAATTATAGAACATTTTATATCTATCGGAAAAATTAGTCATATTTATTGACGTTAACCTTTCCAACGCCATTGACGGATATATCCGCACCACTGGTTCAACGCCAACGACGGATATATCCGTCACGGTTGACAGCGAAAAATAGACCTGAGTGTCTATGATGTAAGGTATAAATTAGCTTTGATTTACAGCTTTGGCGTGTGAGCGACGACTTTTGTATTTGTCATGGCGTTGAAGAAGTTAAGGGAAATTCCGTGGAAAAAATACAATTTTTTTTTTTTTTTGTGAAACCCGACTTTTTCTAGCTTCACACGCAAATAGCTACTTCGAGATATCTACTTAAGATTTACACATGTTAAAACACTTATTATTATATTTTATTTTATTTGGGTATTTTTGAAAATGAAAAGTAATGTTCTATTTGTTTTGACGACGCGGTTAGCCTAGTCGGTAGTGACCCTGCCTACGAAGCTCTCGGTCCTGGGTTCAAATCTCGGTATGGACAGATATTTGTGTGATGAGCGCGAGTATTCGTTCCTGAGTCATGGATGTTTTCTATAAATTTAAGTATGTATTTCTCTATATAAGTATGTATATCGTTGCCTAGTGCCCATATTACAAGCCTCGAGCTTAGTTTGGGACTAAGTCAATCTGTGTGAGACTGTCCCTTGCTATTTATTATTATTTATTTTATTTATTTGTAAGTTACAGAGGAAAAAGTGGGGTGCTCCATACTTTTGGCCAAGGCTGTATACAGGGTGTTTTTTTATTCGTCTTAAACATTTTGGGGGTTAAATCAGTAAGTCATACTGACCAACTTTCACTATGGGACCAACCCCGAAATCGCGAAAAAAAATTTGACCCTCCCATACAAAACATCGTCAGCTGACTAGCCAAAATGTATGGGATGGTCAATTTTTTTTTCGCGATTTCGGGGTTGGTCCCATAGTGAAAGTTGGTCAGTATGACTTACTGATTTAACCCCCAAAATGTTTAAGACGAATAAAAAAACACCCTGTATAATAGATATACATAATATAAGAGCCCGTATGTGGCCAATTTACTAAATAAATATTTGACTTTGACTTTGATACCCGGAGTGAGGTGAGGGCGAGTCGCTAGTTTTCGATTAATGTGACGTTCTCAATATAAAGGGACCTTATGGAGGCAGGCGGTTACGCCGTTTTTAGAACTGTTACCATAGTATTCGTATAGTTACAGGAATAAGAAGAGCGAAAATGCCTTCCTCCATAAGGTCCCTTTATATTGAGAATGTCACAAATCTAAAACCCAGTTACATGATATTACGTACACATGTATAATAAAACAAAATATGTACTTATAACTACTTCACAGGTAATAAAAGAACGATTTCGCTTGTTTATGTATAAACATTTTCCCGGAAAATGCAATAAAATTGATCGACCATTATAATGTGAAATGGGTACGGCCGCGGAGCGTTCGAACCGCCCCCCGCTTTTATGTCACGAAAAAAATGACGTGTAGGTAAATTTCCGGGCGTTTCAACCGCCGTCATTAGTGTCACCAATATAATGACGAAATCAATGACACTACAGCAACTTCTGATGCTGATAGAAACTACGGTTCTGCTTCTTTTTACATCAGGAGTTGCTGTAGTGTCATTGATTTCGTCAATATAGTGGTGACACTAATGACGCCCGGAAATTCACCCGTAACATTAAAAGCTTTTACTTTCGAGGTATTATGTTAGAACCTAAGACGACTACATATTTTCATTGAAATTAAACGCCTTTTATAATACATGACATAAAAGCGGGGCGGTTCGAACGCTCCGCGGCCTTTCCCAAATATGAGTGACTCAGTGATGACGTTCTCAATATAAAGGGACCTTATGGAGGCAGGCGGTCACGCCGTTTTTAGAACTGTTACCATAGTATTCGTATAGTTACAAGAATAAGAAGAGCTTAACTGCCTTCCTCCATAAGGTCCCTTTATAATGAGAACGTCACATATTACCAAGTATTTGAAAAGATTTATTCCAATAGAAACAAACTAACACTAAACGTCTTACTCACGTGTTAGTCAGGTAACCATTAGGAGTCCTTCGTCAGGGGAGTGTTATAAATAAGTAAAATATCAGGGGACAATCTCACACAAATTGACCTAGTCCCATTGCAAACTAAGCTCTAGGCTTGTACTATGGGCACTAGACAACCATATACATGCTTATATAGAGAAACATATATTTAAATACATAGAAAACGTCCATGACTCAGGAACAACTCGCGCTCATCACACAAATATTTGTCCATACCGGGATTCGAACCCGGGACCGCTAGCTTCTAAGCAGGGTCACTACCAACTAGGCTGACCGCGAGATAAAATTTGACAGGTGCTAGGGACATGAATACATCTATTCCATATTCTAACGTAAGAAACGCTTAAGGTTTAAAATAAAAGTGTCTCGTCCTGACTTTTATTATCTTTTACGATTTTCATATTTTTATAGCGAAATCAACACGGGACACTTTTATATTAAACCTTAAGCGTTTCTTACGTTAGCATTTGAAATAGATTTCATTTCCCTAGCTGCTAGGGCCTAGCACCTGTCAAATTTTATCTCTTGCATGCATGCTAGGGGCCAGACGAAGTGGCGCAACGTTGCCGGACTTCGCTCGACATGTCGGCAACATCGTCTTCGCTGCCGACACGATCGCAAGATGTGGAATTTTGTTTTCTGCGACGAAAGATGGTTTTCTCATATTTATTCAGCTTGCAGACACGAAACTCAAGCAAACAGAAAAGAGCCCATGAATTTAATCGTTTGTTTACTTTGATTTGACTTGACAATGACAGATAGAGAGGCTGCTCTACCTCCGGTGTCGCTGTGGCGTGCGACTTAGGGTCACCCTGTATAATATTAATTCCGCTCCAGTGCAACCACTTAAAATGCAGCCTTAGTACATTTTAGCACAAGGCGCTCGTTCTTGCATAACTCAAGTTCACAGCAACCGTGGTCACACCAAATCGAAGGTTGTATAATACACATCGGCTTCGCTCACATTAAAAAAAAATTACCCAATTTAAAAATGTTCAAGGAAATTAAGACCTCATTTGTTAGTTTACGGGTGATTTAAAATTATTTTTGAAATATGGAATATTTTTTTTGGGTAAACATACAGGTCACAAGTATTCAGTAATTATTCAACGATCGATATGTTGGATATTTTAATGTCTTTTAGTTAAGTAAAAAAAGCCGGTCAAGTGCGAGTCGGACTCGCGCACCGAGGGTTCCGTATTTAAGTCCGTACTTCAAAATATACCTTTTTATGTACTTTATGTAATTCGTATGCAATAAGGTCTATTTTGAGTTGCTTAAACATTTTCAAAGTTTTCTGTCAATTTATGGAAAACTATATATTTTGAACACTTCGTTTTATTTTTCCCGTAAAATATAAGTAATTATCTATAAGTAAGGAATTCGTCAGACTTTTCGGTTCATAAACTTCGGAGATAAGGGGGGAACGGTCATGTTTTGAAAATTTTTGGTTATAATACAAAAAGTACGTCACGGAAAATTATAAAAAAAATTGTTTTGAAATATGCAAATTAAGCCCTTTCATATGACACCCCCTTCGCTATAATCAAATCCCTTTCATTTTTCATTTCAACCCCCCATTCTAGACCAAGGGTTCAATTATCTATAAAATTAATATATTTTTTACTAAAAACAGATGTTGTACAACTAAGCCAAATTTCAAAATGATAGCTTCTGTAGTTGCTGAGAAACTGCTGTGACATACAGACAGACAGACGAAGTCTTGAGTACTACACCGGAGAGAGGGCGAGCTCCTGAGGGGAGCTCAGCGCAAAAATGGGGGTTTTCACTAGCATGCATAAGGGCGCTCCTGTGGAGCCGACCTCGGACTTAGGACGCTAGGGGAGAATTTCAAAACAAATTGATTTTGTGCTACCAACGCTTCGGAAAGTTACGTTAGGTCAGACTGAGAAGAAGCGTCGCAAGAAACTCAGTCCGGATGCCGATTCTGTAAAATTCTGGTACCGGTACCAGATAATAACCGTAACAGAAGCTCGAACTTGGTCCGGGTCGGACAACAGATTTGGTTCGCTCCGAACCAGATCCGGCCGTCTGTAGAGCAGTCTTTGGACCATATCGGCCGATTTGGTCCGAAGACAGCTCTACAGACGTCCGGATCTGGTTCGGAGCGAACCAAATCCGTTGTCCGGGCCGGACCAAGTTCGAGCTTCTGTTACGGGTATAATGTGGGATCGCCCACGTGTAGTGCGAGTGGGGGGACGCCGACGCCTCCTCCGGAGGAGTCGCTGTAGTGTGTAAATAGAGTTTATATTCGGTAATTTTCCACTGATAAATAAAACACGGAACTTTGGGTAAATTAACTCCTAAATAATCTAATCTATAACTATTTACAAAGTGAACGGTCGGCATCTGAAAGAGACAGTGCATGTGACGTTCTCAATATAAAGGGATCTTATGGAGGAAGGCAGTTACGCTCTTCTTATTCTTGTAACTATACGAATACTATGGTAACAGTTCTAAAAATGGCGTAACCGCCTGCCTCCATAAGGTCCCTTTATATTGAGAACGTCACATAAACACGTGTTGTTATTGAGTTCCAAACCTGATATCAAGGAGCACGGACTTAGTACTCGTCTGGGAACAATCTTTCATTCTATTTTAAGCTCAAGTACCTACAGCCGAGTTCAAAGACATGTAAACACTTTTGCGCCCTATCCCATTGCAATAAGGTGCTAAAGTGTGTGCATATTATTGAACTCGACTGTACAAAGTTAAACAAGTCGCCTCATATTCTACTTTTATGCTAATATTATAAACGTGACGTTCTCAATATAAAGGGACCTTATGGAGGCAGGCGGTTACGCCGTTTTTAGAACTGTTACCATAGTATTCGTATAGTTACAAGAATAAGAAGAGCGTAACTGCCTTCCTCCATAAGGTCCCTTTATATTGAGAACGTCACAAATGTACCTTATTGACTTACGTAGTAAGGTGCATTTTGCTCTTTCTTGAATTCCTTATTTACCGACGTAATGCGAAAGTTTGTGAGGATGGATGTATGCATGTTTGTTACGCTGTCACGGTAACCTGAACTAATTTCTATGAAATTTGGTATGGAAACAGTAATTTTTAGGGTTCCGCACCTCAAAAGTAAAAAAGGAACCCTTATAGGATCACTTTGTTGTCCGTCTGTCTCTCTGTCTGTGTGTCTGTCAAGACCATTTTTCTCAGGAACGCGTGAAGGTATCAAGTTGAAATTCATACCAAATACTTATGACTGCAATCCCTTAGATCGATGAAAACATCAAACATCTAAGTCAACGCAATCAAAAGATACGGCCGTTTATGCCGCATATTCAAGGGAATCTCAAGGGAATCAAAACCTATAGGGTACTTCCCGTTGACTTACAATCATGAAATTTGGCAAGAAGCAATGCCTTATAGCACAAGTACAGGAAAAAGTCCGAAAACCGTTAATTTGTACTTACTTTCTATATAGTCCCTGCACTAATCACAATATCACTAAACTAAACTCTGATTTGTAATTCAAGACCAAAATCTGACAGTTCCCATCTTGATTATTTAGTTATTTAAATATGTGACGTTCTCAATATAAAGGGACCTATGGAGGAAGGCAGTTACGCTCTTCTTATTCTTGTAAATATCCGAATACTGTGATAACAGTTCTAAAAACGGCGTAACAGCCTACCTCCATAAGGTCCCTTTATAAATATTGAGAATGTCACATATTATTTTCATAAAAACATGAATGAGAACTACACTTTAACCAACATTTTACGACGCGGTTAGTTTAGTTGGTAGTGACCCTGCCTACGAAGCTAGCGGTCCTGAGTTCGAATCCCGGTATGGGCAAATATTCGTGTGATGAGCGCGAGTATTTGTTCCTGACTCATGGATGTTTTCTATATATTTAAGTATGTATTTCTCTATATACGTATGTATATCTTTGCCTAGTGCCCATAGTACAAGCCTAGGCTTTAGTTTGGGACTAGGTAAATTTGTGTGAGATTGTCCCCTGATATTTAAAATGCAGTAATCACATCGAATGCCCCCGTTGACGTTAGATTTTGATCTTGAATTATAAATCAGGGTATAAGGCTGGCCTTACACAGTCTGAATTCAGAATCTGAATTCATAATTTGAATTCATATTATTAATTCAGAAAGCACGGAATTGCATACATAACTACACACATTCTGATTATTTCAGATTATGAAATCAGATTGTGTAAGGCGGGCCTAAGTAACTCGAAAGGTTTCATCCTCGTCAGTGTTCGCTGTATGTCCGTGTTGTCGAGGAGATGAAATGGGGGCAAATAACAAAAAATGGGGGCAAACGAATTCTACATTCAACTAATCATTAACCAACCAACATTGTAACTAAAGCCACGTAGCCAATAGAAACAGGTTAGCCTTAAAATATTTGTAAACAAACTAGCAAAACTGAATAAATATTAAAACGCAAGCTTTTTAACCGTTATTAAACGAAGTAATTACATTAACATTCTAGTAATGGCGAAGAACATTCCATGCCATTAGGTAAGAATTTAATGTAAATTGGACCCACATTTGTGTCGCTGGCCTAGAACATGTTAAAGCTTTAACTACCCGAATTTAAATATCTATTATAAGCCATAACCTGCTCACGCGATTTAACGAACGTTTACAAAAAATGCACATCTCCAATTTTTAAATAAGGCAAATTAGACTTTTGTGTGGTCGTAATAAGGCATTGTTTACTGTGAAAGAGTTAAAGGGTTGTGCCCTTTTGTGTTAGGAAATTAGAGCTATCAAATTGGGTGATGTGTTGTCATAGGAGATGGATACAGGCTGTTTGGAAAAAATGTAAAAATGTTGTTAATCGATTGGTTATTGGTTTAAAGTACGTGGCGATTATACTCGTGGTGTCCTTCCATTTGGGCGAAAATCGTTTGACAAACTGTTTCATTTCGCAACCGTTTCATTTGGCCAAACGTTTTTTTTCCGAAACTGTAAATATTTCAGGATTTATTTCAGGGTCATCGTGTAGAACCCTATAGGGAACCTATAGGTTAGGTTAGGTTAGTTTTATATAAATACTGAAATATTTACAGTTTCAGAAAAAAAAGCGTTTGGCCAAATGAAATGGTTGCGAAATGAAACAGTTTGCGAAACGTACGGTTGCGAATCATTAGTACAGTTCTTCGTTGTCATTTTCTCAAAGTCAAAGTCAAAGTCATTTATTTTGCTTAAAACGTGGTACAGAAGATGGTTTACATAGATTATCACAGAAACACACATTTTACCAGTAGCTGGCATGCAAGCTAGTTGCTTAGTACATTTTATGTGTTTACTTGTTATTTGTCCTACAGAACTGCAAAGGCTATATACAAAGGAGTATATAATACGGGCGATGAAACGTCTGAAAGAAACAAAGCATTTATGGACGGCATTTTGCATCATCGTTTTGTCAAGTGACATTATGTGACATTATAACAAAAAAGCCACGAAAGTTTTCTATCAAAAAAAAATATATTCAGACAAAACACTTCCATCTCACCAACGCAACATTAACCGTTTTTAGCATATTTTTGTTCAGTATTTAAATGGACAACCCACGCGTATAATAGAATTCAATTCATAATTATGTGAACCTCTAGTTTTAGCGTGGCCAATAGCCTGAATATTATTCTGAATTTGTTGTATTATTGTAAAAATAAACGACCTGTATATAACTGTTTTGTTTTGACAATACGTCATTCCAGCTTTACGCACGAATTCGGCACGCGTTCTCAATTTGAACTCTGCCCTCGGATTGGTCAAAACTACCCCTAACGGTGCGGAAGCCCCGCCCCTTATCTACAGGTTGCTATGTATTTGTTTGATCAATATTTTTCTATATCGTTTATGTATTTTAGCCTTGACATCGCTGTCTTGACGAGTCATTTAGAATTGGTTATTATTAAAATAGACGAATTATCCACAATAGTATAATAAACGCAGTCGATATTAGTAAATCCCAATAAGTACCTACTTAGACAAATGTTAAGAGGGAGAATATGACTCTGGTACACAAAAAATACCTATACATTAGGTACGTACGTAAAAAATTAGGTGTCCCCTGGTTTTGCAGACACTCATTACATCGAATGTGTCGTTTCACGGAATTTAATTTCATCCAAAGCTAATTTCTGCTTAAACCTTATTGTTTTCAGGTTATCTAAAGCATGGGTTACGTAGGTTAGGTTAGGTTAGACCACCAAATAAAAATAACCCCTGCACGTGGAAATGCCTGTCGATGCAATGAGAATTCTGGCGAAGTAAAACATTATATAAATAAAAATAAATAAATATCAGGGACAATCTCACACAAATTGATCTAGTCCCAAACTAAGCTCTAGGCTTGTACAGTCACCACGCGGGATTGTTGAGCCACTATAGAACCCTCTCACAGAAAGTCGACGGAAAATTTTGACGTAATTTCTTTTGAGTGACTTGTCGTTGTCATTATGACAGGGTTCTATGGTGGCTCAACAATCCCGTGTGGTGACTGTACTATGGGTACTAGACAACGATAAACATTACTTATGTAGAGAAATACATACTTAAATACATAGAAAACATCAATGACTCAGGAACAAATACTCGCGCTCATCACACAAATATTTGCCCATACCGGGATTCGAACCCGGGACCGCTAGCTTCGTAGGCAGGGTCACTACCAACTAGGCTAAACGCGTCTATGAAATTAGTTTCGGTTATTCAAGGGTAAACCAAAAATTTGATGTCTTATGGTGCATTATTTTCAGCACAGGTCTCACTTTTAAAAACCTAGAACGCATACAAACATGTAAAAATATCCGTGCTAAATCTAAAATTGACATTATGGTTATCTTAAAAAAAACACAATAAAAATACTCGTAATGTATGGAAACGGCAAAGTCGAGAATTTTCAAATCGAAGTTTAAAGCTACGTTATTTCCATCATGGATGTTTTCTTTATAATATTTAAGTATGTATTTCTCTGTATATGTATGTATATCGTTGCCTAGTACCCATAGTACAAGCCTAGAGCTTAGTTTGGGACTAGGAAGATTGTCTCCCTTATATTTATTATTTAAATATAAACTGTTGACAATATAGCTTAGATAATGGCACAGGACCTCCTTGACAAAGCGTATTTTAATCAATAATTCGTTTTCGTGACGAGATGGTTACCATGGCGCGTTGAGTCGATGGTGCCGGGCCAGGATTATATTGGTGGAAGGGTTCCACCTGTTTTTTTTATAACTAAGAACCTTTTTTTTTCTACCGACTTTAAAAAAGGAGGAGGTTCTCAATTTGACTGTTATGTTATTTTTTTTTGTGTATATTACGCAATATATTTGGCAATTGTGGGCCGATTTTAATAATTATTTATTCCTTAAACATTTGGAGTAGGTTCATCGTTTCTTCAATTATTCTTTAATTATTTTTGTTTATTTATCATTGTACAACAAAACGAAAATATATATTATAATTCATAAACACCTCATAAACCACTCAAGGGTTTTTGGAAGATGATTTAATTATGATATTTAGCTTTTGAGTTCAGTTATCTACATTGACTCGAGTATACGGATTAACTCAACTACACTCAACTATAGGGATCATCCTTGATTGACTGAACTATAAATATCATCCTAGATTGACTCGAGTATAGGGATCATCCTAGATTGACCCAACTATAACCCTCCAAACAACCGTTCCCAACTTTATCGCACAATTAGCAGCAATTTTAATGATTGCTTTAGGCCCAAAGGTCACATCAGCCCTCTGACACTGCAGGGGAGGTGGCGGCGGCCGTGGGAAGCCGCGTCAATATTTAGAAGGAAGTGAAGCGGAAAATCGGGGGAGTGAGATGGATAAAGCGCATAGTTAACTCTAACTTATTATTATGCTAAATATATTACAACATATTATTATGCTAAATATATTTCTTTGATTATTTTTATTTTTATTTAGTTTTTCTACCAAATTATCTCTCCTAAATTTAAACCTGCTTTAAAAGTTAAGATTTAATTAAGTTCTACTTGTCTTGTAAGTTAAATGAAATTTTAGTTAGTAAAAACAATTATGTTATACCTATCTACTGTTCGGTATAGTTTCATTATGAATGTTGTTGCACGCCTGTTATTGAGGTACAGGTTAGATGTGACCCCTATTCGTTAAGTTACAAAATGTATAGCACTGTACTTTGTTGGTGTGCCAAATAAATAAATAAATAAATAACTGAAATAAAGACTTTAAAGGCCTAGTACAGTCAGCGTCAAATAGATAGAAGCAGCCAAAATGGCGAAATATATCGCAACACATCCTTATTCCTATAGTAATAAATGCTGACTGTACATCTTCTGAATATATGAAATCCCAGAGAAACTAAGAGTATTTATAGAAATAACTGGAAAATCGGCTGTGCGAAAAAAAATTGCCTGGTTGGTAGTTTGAACGGATGCTATCCATATTGTTACACTCTCGCTTCGCTTCGGTAAAATAAGTTAAAATATAGCCTATAGTATTTATAAACTTCGCTTTTTTTGGATTCTTACCCGGGACCGCTAGCTTCGTGGGCAGCGTGTTACCAACTAGGCTAATCGCGTCGTCAATAAATACTATATATAGTAAACTCGTTGAATTCCGTGACTCGTTCAACTAGGTATAGCAGTTATATATCCGCCATAGAACCCCGCAGGTCTAATCTGGGACCTAAAATACACCCGTTATTTATTTGCCTTAAGGTCGGTCCCAGATTTGACCTGCAGTATTCTATGGCGGATTATAGAACTGTTACCACGGAATAGTCATGGAATTCGATGAGTTTATCCTATTCATATTTTGATATAAATAGGTAAGTACGAACTTGATTTTTTATGTTCGAGTCACTTAATTCTCTTAGATTCACTTGTTTATTTTGCCCAACTAACGGACTTTCTTGACCCACTATTCCAATTACATAGTCCGGCCCAATCCAAATAAAACAAAAAAAATCGAAAACATCGAACCCGTAAGTTTTGTAACGCTTGGCTGCGCAGTGCCACACCGGATCTCCGCGTTAAGAGGCTATGGGAGCGTCCATTAAGTAATGATGGCATTAAATGCTGACGTTCTCAATATAAAGGGACCTTATGGAGGCAGGCGGTTACGCCGTTTTTAGAACTGTAAATTTGTTTTTTTTTGTTGTTTGTATGTTTGGTAATCTCCGGAACTACACATCCGATTTCAAAAATTCTTTCACCAACATTTAGAATGGACTTTCAGGGTGGCAGGACTGCAGACGAAGTCGCGGGCGGAAAGTTAGACACTTATAGTTTCATACTTTCCCACACCGACCAATTTTGATTGCTTTTTGATTACTTTTCCAAGATTAATACTGTAATTTTTTTAACCAAGGACATTATTATTTCCGGATTGTCAAATTTGACGACGCGGTTGGCTTGGTATGCACCCAGTTAACGGCCCGGGGTTCGAATCCCAGTAAGGGCAAATATTTGTGTGGTGAAAATTAGTGGCAAATATTCTGAAAGTTTCTGGAACTGGCCACTTACAATAAATAAATTAAAAAAGCAATAACATAATTTGAAAATGGAACTCTCTATGAACATATTACTTTTTAATTTACGAGACTGTCATTTGTTTTTTCAATTTGGCGGGGTTCAGAGAATTGTGTGTCGCTATTATAATGAAACTAACTCGTGAAAATTTTCGTTCAATGATTTTTTACGATTTTCGCTGCGGCTTAAGTCGACAAGAGAGTTGCCAGAGACTTCAACTGGCGTTTAATGATGAAGCCCCGTCTCGTAGCTCTGTGTATTCGTGGTTCGGAGAATTTAGACGTGGACGAGATCATCTCCATGACGATGTACGTGAAGGTCAGCCGGTGACTGCGGTTACTGAAACTAATGTCGATACCGTACGACAACTAATTGACACAAAGATAACTAAGTAAATGCGAATAAAGAATGACATTTAGATTTTAAATATAAAAGTTAACAGTAAAATAACAAAGAAATTTGTGATTTACAATATCGATAGGTAACTGGAAAAGTCGATAAAACAAAATGTTCTATCCCTATCACATTTCAATTTTTGCTATCAGAATTCCGCTCTCGACTATATGTGACGTTCTCAATATAAAGGGACCTTATGGAGGCAGGTGGTTACGCCGTTTTTAGAACTGTTACCATAGTATTCGTATAGTTACCAGAACAAGAAGAGCGTAACTGCCTTCCTCCATAAGGTCCCTTTATATTGAGAAGGTCACATATAAATATCGTGAGGGTGCATCATACTAGTCCAGTTGGGTTAGTTCGCAGTTTTTGTGAGATTGATTATCCAGTTGCTATCGTATTGCAAGACTGAACCGAATTAACTATATGACATGCCATATCGCTTTCCCTCAGCGTCTATATCCTAACGTCGCATAGATACTCAGTAAAGCACCATCTGTAGTCACACACCATTGGTCCCACCTGCCCACGGACCCCTAATCGAACGGTACACGGATCATTGCCCACCGTGGGCACCTGCCAATCTTGATTGAAATTCGGTATCATACATGTAAATAAGTTTAAATAATAAATTAGTACCTGGGAGACCGGACCGAGCCTCGTCGCTCGGGTCGAAACCGAACTTTCATCGATTTCCTATACAAAAAAAAAAAAAAAAAATGGTTGGTGTTCGAACCCGCAGTCTTTGCGTAGTAGGCCAACGCCCTAACCATCAGTCTATTCAGAATTGCGAACGAAATTGCTGCGTGAAAATACGGGCAAAACGAATTTTCCCAGATATGAGACCTAGCTAGATCGAATTTTTGCCCCAGTAAACCGCCATGTCGCAATATTCATCGAAATCGTTTGAGCCGTTTTCGAGAACGTGAAATACAAATGCAACAGTTTCTCGTTTAATAAGTAGGATACAACTAACGGTTAAAACTAGAATCGCTTAATAAATAACTAAATAAATACCAGGAACCAATCTCACATATGTGACGTTCTCAATATAAAGGGACCTTATGGAGGAAGGCAGTTATGCTCTTCTTGTTCTTGTAACTATACGAATACTATGGTAACAGTTCTAGAAACGGCGTACCCGCCTGCCTCCATAAGGTCCCTTTATATTGAGAACGTCACATATTGACCTAGCTCCAAACTTAGCTCTAGGCTTGGACTTTGCGTAGGTATTAGACATCAATAAACATACTTAAATATATAGACAACATAGAAAACATCCATGACTCAACATACTCGCGCTCATCACACAAAACTATAATCTCATAATAAACCTCACTTGCAGTCTTAAGGTCGTATTAATAAACTGGTCTTCTCTGAGATGGCCGTCTGAAGACACGTCAACGAAAACTTCAAACCATGGAAAACTGTCACTGAACGTACGACAGAAAATAGTCTCAAAAACTTCGACGAGGCAAAGATACAATTCACTTCCCTTTTATAAAAAAAAGTTGCGACTGAAAGCTCACAACATACAGACATCAATTGTGACGTTCTCAATATAAAGGGACATGGAGGAAGGCAGTTGCGCTCTTCTTATTCCTGTAACTATACGAATACTATGGTAACAGTTCTAAAAATGGCGTAACCGCATGCCTCCATAAGGTCCCTTTATATTGAGAACGTCATAAATTAATATGATGACAGATGATTATATACCTTCCTCATGAATCACTACGTCAAATCCGTATGAAAATCCGTTCAGTCGTTTTTGATTTTATCGAATTCAGATGACAGACACGGCGGGGGAACTTTGAACTTTATCATCATCATCAGCCGCAAGACGTCAACTGCTGGACAAAGGCCTTCCCCAAGGTTTTCCACAACGATCGTCCCTCTACTGCTGTCATCCAGCGGTTTCCCGCGACCTTTATCAAATCGTCGGTCCATAATTGTTTTATATGTAGTAATTCTAGATCATCCTCCCGATTCTTTTTTGTTATTTCTTTACGTATATCATAGTTTTTATCTAATATTTAGGCGGATCATTTAAAATGCTTCCAGTATTTTGTTCTATGAGGATGATGTATTTTTTCAATGAGTTTAGATATTTCTGTTTTCGTGTGTCATATCGAATACTTCATCGTTAATTTTACTATGACTAAAATGTCATAATATCATATTAATATTCTGCAGCGCATTTTATACATACATACATATAAGTTAAACTACACTATTATGCAAATAAAGGACCGACGCCCTTTCCCAAACCCAATTTTCCTAACAAAAGAAAACAACGTGATTGGTCAGTTTTCTACCCCTACCAGATTTCTTCAATCCGGTGAAAATATATTACGTCTCTCTCAAACGCGCAGTCCGTTCCAATGACTGACTCTTTCGCACGCAAGGGGCTGAATACAACGAGTTTTCGCCAGTGCCTTCCATATTTGAAAGACAAACGGACGTTTTTTTGAAATTAGAACAAAAGTGTTAGCGGCCAGTGTGAAACTCGGACATTTGTAATTGTGTTTTATTTTTTATTTTTGTGCGTGCTTCAGGACCATCATCGTATTTAAGTTAAAAAAGTTGATTGTTTTTTTTATTAGACTAAGGTTTTAATCGTGATGTGCCACTGTGGATTCGTTTTGGATGCCACGTAAATGCTGTATCGAAAATGATGAAGTTTTAGACGTTTAAAATGGAATATTCGTGGCATATAGAGGACGGTGTTAATAGTAACGTGAGAAATAGAGTGCAGACGAGGAATCAAGGTATTGTATAAAAATACAATACCTACAGGGTGTTTGGCGGTACAGGATTTTATTAAACAGGCTCATTTTGAGGTATTGGTTTTGCAATTAACCTGAAAAGTTTCAGATGGCATTTTTTAATACCTTTTGTACGTTTATGGTATTTAAAAAAATCGCACTTGTTCTACTCAAGTTCTACCTCCTTATAAGATGAACCATACATAGTACTTTATCGGGGGTAAATCGGGCGACTACGGTGGCTATTTCAATTATCATTGAATGCGACCCTAGAGATTGGTTTGGGATGTAGTCAATTTGTGTAAGATTGTCCCTCTATATAAGTATATATTATATATACTTAATCATCGAAATTATAAATCGCAAGAAAACAATTTCCGTTGAAAATTTTAGGCAAAAATAATCGTTAAATCGGAATAAAAGTTTTTGTGCCAAATGTATTTTTTTAGAATGGGAATGAACTGAAAATTTTGATAGAAACTTCTTTTTAAAAACTTGATTTACGGAACCTACAATCTACCTTTAACGGAACCGACTTTAACGAACAAACAATCGTAAATTTATCGCAAATGTATTCAATTTTTTGCGGAAAAGTATAGATTCCGCTACTTTCCTCGTGAAATGTATAATGCAATTATCCAACAATACATGACAGTTTAACACGTTTATGGTACTAGAAAAACTCTACCTTTCCGGCTAAAATTAGCACAGCGTACTTTTCCCGCCAGAGTGGAAAAGTAATTGCAGTAGAGTGGAATCGAAGACTGACTGGAGCGAGAATACTAAACTTTTCCGCTCTGTTGTAAAGTTTATGCATTTTTATATTTTTTAATTATGTTTTCTAATTTTTAGTTTGATAGCTTTGTCTTTTATTTTTATATATAGATTAGTTCTGAATTAAAGTCGATACGAGTAATTGTCATTTGAACCACACTTGGAGAAAGAAAATAGGTTCCAGCCTGAACAAGAACCTAATATGCTCAATGTAGAGTCATACAGTTAAAAATAACTTTATGAATCATTTATTGTTTATTTTTACTGATTGGACGACCTTGCGCGGGTCTGTCCGGATTGCTATCATTATATTACCCGCTTAGGCTAAGCAACAGTGTTCACACTGTGTTCCGGACCTTGGCGAATATTCAGCTCCAAAATTAAAAAATCCTCCAAGTGTGAGGAATGTTTAATAACTATATACAGGGGGTTTATATCGAGTGGCATGGTCATTGTTTGTCTTATTGTATTATTTCGTCGCATTTGGTCAAAAATTGAAAACGCTTTTTCAGAAGTATTAAATAGAGCTAAGTTCACAAGGTGTGGTAGCCTGGTTTGACCTGCCGACTCTTTAGCAGAGGGTCGGTTCAAACCCGGGCTCGCACCTCTTAAGTTTTTCGGAATTTATGTGCGAAATATAATTTGTAAATTTACCATGAGCTTTTCGGTGAAGGGAAACGTGAGGAAACCTGCACACACCTGCAAAGCAATTTGACGGTATGTGCGAAGTTCCCAATCAGCACTGGGCCCGCGTGGGAACTATAGCCTGAACCCTCTCATTGTTAGTGGAGGCCTGTGCCCAGTAGTGGAACGTATATAGGTTGTTTTTTTTTAAGTTTTCAATATATATTATATATACAATATATATTTTCTCCATCTCACCATCAAAACATTTCTGACCGAAGAATGATTAAAGTTTCCACCATCGATAGTACCTAACCAACTTAATTTAAAAAATGTGACGTTGTCTTTATAAAGGGACTTTATGGAGGCAGGCGGTTACGCCGTTTTTAGAACTGTTACCATAGTATTCGTAAAATTACAAGAATAAGAAGAGCGTAACTGCCTTCCTCCATAAGGCCCCTTTATATTGAGAACGTCACAAATGTAGGCAAACGACATTTAAATCACCCAAGTCACAATCGGATACGTGAACAAAATACACAAGCGGCGTAACGGGAAGGTCCAAACGGACGTTTTATTGCCGTAAGGCCGTAGACTAGGACAGAATGCTTTCAAGCACTAGGAGGAAAGGGACAGCGATACGCGCCTTGAACTATAGTGAAACATTCCGTTTTGACATTTGCAATGAGAACCTAACCACAAAGTATGTAGCTAAATGTGACGTTCTCAATATAAAGGGACCTTATGGAGGCAGGCGGTTACGCCGTTTTTAGAACTGTTACCATAGTATTCGTATAGTTACAAGAATAAGAAGAGCGTAACTGCCTTCCTCCGTAAGGTCCCTTTATATTGAGAATGTCACAAATTACTGTATTACGTAAACGCCAAAGGGCTTGCTTTGCCTATTTTTAACCGACTGCGCGAAGCAAAAAGAACGGTAATGTGGTTAACAGTCTATGTATGTGATCGAAAATCGGATGTTCGACTCTCGCTCCTCTATTGGACAAATTTTAATAAACGGAGAGTCATGTGATACGTCAATAACGAACGAGTGTCATACTGCCGCACTCAGAGACGTCAATTAAGTTTTAAGTTTCATTAAAGTTGCTGCGTCTTATTCTATTGCTATAGCAAAGAAAGTGACAGCAGCTACTTTAATGAAACTTAAAAGTTGATTGACGTCTCTGAGTGCGGCCGATAGGCTATGTAAAAATCATAAGGGTGCATCATACTAATCGCTACTCGGGTTTTTGAGGTTAGGTTAGGTTAGGTTACGTTTATTTATTGTTTATTTACTTTTCGTTGGCTTCGTATAACGCACAACAAACCTATTTTAGTAAAAGTATGCTTTGTCACTTTCTGTCAGATTCAATTGTCACAATGATAGATAAGGACAATCTATACTTCATGTTTTAGTTATTATGCGATATATGAATAGCGATTATGATTATGAGTAGTGTTGGGATAGGCTGCCGCCATATTTAATCCAACATGGCGGCTAAACGCGCCGTCAAGATATCCAGCAGAAGACGTGTTTCGGCTGAAAAATAATGATTATGACGTAGCTATATTCAATACCTTAACACTATTATCAGCCATATGCTAAAAATATCTAAAATACGCTATATTATTATGTAACCCGACGCCGAGATAGCGCTCTCATTCGGCGTATACGCAGGTCGTACGTCAATTGCTGAATAACAGGATTTTTGCCAGGGAATTCATGTAAACAAGGTTTTTTTGCGCTGATCAATTACTTATTTAGGACGTTTGTCGTGATAAATAAGTCAATTGTGACGTTCTCAATATAAAGGGACCTTAAGGAGGCAGGTGGTTACGCCGTTTTTAGAACTGTTACCATAGTATTCGTATAGTTACAAGAATAAGAAGAGCGTAATTGAGAACGTCACAATTTATATCTGGGAGACAGGAGGTCGCTCGGGTCGAAACCGAATTTTCATCGATTTCTATAGGTACAAAAACAAAACAATAATAAACGATTTACCCAAAAAACAACCGGGCAATTTATACCTCGCATACATGTGTGTATGGGAGGTAAGTAGGTAAACGCGGTTTACTTTAACATTGCCCATCCAAAAAAACACTTTACTTTCTTATTTTTATCAAAATAGATTATACAGACGTTCACTAAGTATTCTAAAAAAGTAATTGTTACTTAAAATTGTAAAATATACAAAGAAACTTGAACTATAGGGCCGGACAATGTTTCCCCCCACTCCCCAGGCCTTAAGTAACCCGTGTTTACGGTATTTGAAAATATTTTTTTTCAAGATTTTATTTTACAACTTTGTTGGCGTTATTTAGATGTATAACTATGCCAAATTACGGGTTTGAATTACGCTGCGGACAGACAGACAGACGGACATGGCCAAACTATAAGGGTTCCTTGTTGACTACGGAACCATAAAATAGAACAAAACGACAACAAAGATAATCCCATCCATAGCTGAGGTTCGAACCCGCAGTCTTCGGCTTAGTACCTACGCAGCATATTGCGCGGGCAAATTTTCGCGGGCGTCGGAACCGAATTTTCCAGCCGAATGACTTTGACAGCCTAAGTATACTAGTATATAAGGTATAGTAACTTTACTATACCTTATATACTCGTATACTTAACCAAAGGATAAAAGTGATCAATTGTACTCCAAATGCCTACGAAACTAGCTGATGAGCGCGATTAGTTCCAGAGTCTTGGATGTTTTCTATATATTTAAGTACGAGTATCTATCCTTACATGGTATAAAATAAAACCGCTATTCCGCGTCTGTCTGTTTATTCGCTAATTCCTCCTAAACCACGCAACGGATTTTGATGCCATTTTCACCATCAGTTAGATAATTTTTCACGAAAGGTTTGTGTATACAATGGTGCCCGGAGCGAAGCGAGGGCGCTAGTTTCTCTATAATACTTATATAGTTAATCGTTGTCTGTGCCCATGATACATTGAGCTTAGTTTAGGACTAGGGTCAATTTGTGAGAGATTGTCCACTGATATATATTTATTTAGGTTTTACGAGCGCTATGAGAGCGCCTATAGTTTAACCTAAGGCCGCTTGTACAATATAATGTACCTACATGGCAATGCGGCCATTGGAATAAAGATCCATTACAAAGGAGATAGAGTGGAATTTCTTTTGGTTTTATGACTGACTATTAATTTTGAAAATAGACTCTATTCTATTTAGAGTTCATATTCCGTTGGCAAATTTCGTTGTATGGTGGGTCTTAGGAGGCTATGGGTACAGTTGATACTTTCAATCTAATATCCAACGAACACAGGGACAGATAGTGAGTCACCTCTATTCAAATGATCTGCCTGCTCGTCTGCCTCCTTTTTAACTCCCCACGCAAAAAGAGGGGTATTATAACTTATAAGTGTGTTTGTGTATCTGTCTGTGGCATCGTAGCTCCTAAACGGATAGACCGATTTTGATTAAATTTTATCGTTTGAAAGACTAGAGACGGTCTCAATTTTATAGGATTTTATCTATTTAATTAGTTAATATAAAAGAAAAAAGCTTATAAGAAAATATTTTACCTAATACAGAACCCTTAACACCCTAATGTTAAACTGTCTGTAATTAAACCGAGGTTTAAACTGCAGTTATCGAGTAAATCGGCTATTTGTGTGGGGTGCTGTGATCAGTGGGGCGTGTTATTGTTTACTGGTAACCGATATGTGGGGGATGGGGGGTGAAGGGTGGTTCTAGGGGCCACCGGGATGGTAAAACCTGGTTATTTTACGGATTTGGGTTGTGTAGTAACTGAACGCATATTTTCTATTTTAAAATGTAAAATTACTGGCAACACTTTTTCCCCGCTCTCTCTTCCATTTCGGCGAACTAGCCATGTGTAAGTGTTCCGTATAAGTTAAACAAATAAACAGTGAATTCATTAATTTCGCGTGTTTTGCTTATGTTAGTTTGAATCGAGGGGACCCCGGGGTTAGTCAAGGGTAAAATAAACTGTCGGAATTATCAGATATTACAGGTTGTTCCCGGTTATTTTACATGTCCGGGTAAAACTAGTCAATTTACGTGGCCGGATAAAACCATGACATCCCAGCGGGCTTAGCATACATGCACAAGATAAAAGTTATATTATAATATATTTATGAAAGTCGTAGAGATATAGTATTTTTTCTATTTTCTCTGCAAGCAAACGAGTTTTGCTTAATGGATCTTAATAAACATGAAATTTCGTGTTGTGCAGCGTAACGATAAGGTTTTGATTCTCTGTTGATGTATTGACACAAACAAATAATCAATTTTTTTGTTAAAATGGCGTCTGTCCATGAGGACAATTCTGCCAATGTCAAAGTTTGAGATTAAATGTGATCGGTTCTTGAAAATGTTATTAAAACATAGAGTGTTATATTCTCCGAGATCAGAGGCAAGAGTGTCGGCCGCCGCTCGCGCTGACCACTCCACCGAGCTCTTCAACACCACTGAGGCACTAAAAAACGCGACAAAATAATCGACACGTGCAGCAACCAACACTCTTGTCACAGAACTCCAACAAACAAATAAATAATTTTGTTTCACACGGAACCCTTATGTCAAAGGGCGACTCCGATTTGTTGCGCACGCGTACCCCAACGCTAATTTGTTTAATCAATGCAATGGTGAGAACACGACCTGTCCGGTCATCCATGTCATACACCTGGTGTATGTAGATCTGAATATATTGGGGAGGCAGTCAGACGGCTTATTTGGCGACCTCGTCCGCGTGGAAGTCGTTTATCGCGATTCCCTGGAGAACTATTAAATTTTCCAGGATAAAAAGTGTCCTATGTCCTTTCTCGAGACACCATATCCAATTTCATCGAAATCGGTTCAGCGGTTTAGGCGTGAAGGCGTAATAAGCAATCAAACCCACTTTCGCATTTATATTATTAGAAAGGATCCCCGGTTTGAATTCAGTGCCGGATTAGCCCATAAGCAAATTAAGCAATTGCTTAGGGCATCACGTCTTGGGGGGCACCGTAAACTGCACCAAAAAAATTTTTTTTAAAGACTAGGTTACTTATGAATGTGCCTCCCCCCCCCGGAAGGGGGGGTCACAGGTGTGGATTGCCTAGGGCATCAAGTAGTCTTACTTAATTTTCAAGTTTCATTAAAGTTGCGTCTTATTCTATTGCTATAGCAAAGAAACAGCTACTTTAATGAAACTTAAAAGTTAATTGACGTCTCTGAGTGCGCCCGTGACTCCGGCACTTGAATTAGGAACGGCCTTAAGTCGTTAACTCAAACCTTGTCGCGTTTGTTGCGTTCGATCTTCTACTGGCCAGGGCGTTGTCCTCGTGCGCAGACGCACGCGTTATCTCACGTAAATTGCCGGTGATCGAAGCAGCAGTCGTTCACCCGGCTTTCCCTCTCGTCGGCATTTGACGACAGCGACGTCGGCGACGCGTGAGCGTCTTTAAAATAGCCGTTTATTAAGACAGTAATTTACACTACTTAGCTTCTGCCTTTTTTATTAATAACTAGTGGACCCGGCAGACGTCGCCCTGCGCGATCGCAGAGCCACCTACCGGGTCCAATTGTTAATATATAAACCACCCCTGTATCAAAGCGAATCAAACTAAAAAAAAAATATTCAAATCGGTCAAGCCGTTTTTGAGTTTTAGCGAGACTAACGAACAGCAATTCATTTTTATTTATATAGATGGGTTTGCTCTTGACTAACTCTTGCCCTTGGAGGATGAAGATTCAGTCTACGATGTAGCGAGCTCACCCAGAAGATGCCTATTCACCCTAGCTTTAAATAGGTTCAGATTGTATGCACTCGGAAATACAGACGCCGTAAGTGCATTCCACTCTTTTGCAGTGCGCATTATGAAAGATGATGCAATGCGCTTTATGCCATCCGACAGGAACAGTGATTCGGGAAAAAAGGCTGTGTTAAGTTAATCCAGGGCATAACCTATCTCCATTTCAAATTTCATC
The DNA here is from genome assembly GCA_963241965.1 of Tortrix viridana. Classification (NCBI taxonomy): domain Eukaryota; kingdom Metazoa; phylum Arthropoda; class Insecta; order Lepidoptera; family Tortricidae; genus Tortrix; species Tortrix viridana. The sequence continues at coordinate 1,695,941 of OY725201.1, forward strand.
AAAATCCATCCAGCCGTTTCAGCGCGAAGCACAAAATACACAAAGTAACGACTTCGTGTAACGTGTTTCCCTTGGGAATTACCCCCTTTTTGAGATAAAAAGTATCCTATCTGTCAATCAAATAAGGGCTGTCTAAGTGCCAAATTTCATTAAAATCAATGCACCCGGACAAACATGGAATCATCGTTTAAACATTCACATTTATAATCAACAATTCACTATCAATGCTGGTTTCCGATATTGTTTTGAATAAAAAAAACTACAAAATATGTAAAATTTTTAGCTGAATCACCAAATCAATACACGGTATAAATATTGGGAAATTATGAAAAACTACAGAAAACATAAAGAAAACTAGATACACCCTAAACTCAAAAACTAAAACTCGACCGGCGTCTAGTATGACGCGCCTTTACAATGTTTATATAGCCTATGACACTCGCACGTTTTTGACGAATCATATGACACCCCATTTATTAAAATCGGTCCAATAGTTTATGAGCTAGAGTGAATCTTCCGATTTTTGGTCACACACATAGACTGTTAACCACATTACCCTTCTTTTTGCTTCGCGCAGTCGGGTAATAATTACAAATTAAAGAAAACTGTGACGTTCTCAATATAAAGGGACCTTACGGAGGCAGGCGGTTACGCCGTTTTTAGAATTGTTACCATAGTATTCGTATAGTTACAAGAATAAGAAGAGCGTAACTGCCTTCCTCCATAAGGTCCCTTTATATTGAGAACGTCACAACTAGTTAAAAATGTGCATGCCGATGTCGTTATCGCACTGTTTGTCTGTCCGTCACTTTCCCCCTACTTCAAACATTTACTTGATCTGTTTATTTAAAGCCAACAATGTTAACTCTGTCAATACGTTCATTTAATTAACACCTAGTTTAAGTATGAGGTTGACTGTGGCCACATCGTAGGTCATTCATACACGTCGACTTATTTTATTATTATTTACTTACCACCTTTTACCTGTGGAGCCGTCACCGTAGAATTCGTTTATCGTTTTTCTGGTTTCGTATTTACGCAGTTTTACACCTGACCTTTTAACAATCATGATCAACTTGCTGATAATGGTGATGACCTAGCTGATAATTAATTGGATGATTATAATGATGACGAAATCACTTTTCTCATGATGATAAAGTTACTGATGGTGATTACCTATTATAGCTGACAATGACATTTCTTATGTAACAGAGTGTCCAAACCATGGAACAAACTACCGGAACATGTAGTATCAGCACTGAATGTCAATCAGTTTAAAAACCGACTAGATCATCACATTAGAAGTACAAAGAATACTTGACCAACGAATAGCCGGATACAGGCATCTATCAGTTGTCACAACTGCCTGCCTGATAAATAATAATAATAATAATAACTTAGCTGGCGATGACAATGACGAAAGTAACTTACGATGATGCCCTTACTGATAATGATGATGCTCCAGCTGATGATATTGACATAACTGACGATAGCGTTGACGAATGTGACCCTTCTCACAATGATGAACTTATTGAGGATGTTGACCTAGTTGTTAATGACATGACGAATGATGAAAGTGATCATTTCTACGATGCTAATGAACTTACTGATAATTACTTAGCTGACCTTTCTCACAATTAAGATGAACTTATTGGTGATAATTATGATGATTTAGCTAATGGTGATGATGATGCTTCCAGGTCCGGGGCTGATCGACGAGCTGGAGGCCTACATGGCGCCGGTGGGGGAGTTTCCCGAGCGCCGCCTCGGGTACGAAGACGAGTGGTAACGAGGATATTCCTCTAGACGACCTGTAACATACGAAACATATTATAATCATGGTAGAGGCCCGTGAATATATATTTCCTATGGTACTTTGTTAGCCTATCTTGCTTCGGAATCATATTGTTGAGATTATGGTAGCTCTAATTCACTTGAGAATAAGCGCTATGACGATAAAGAACAAATTGAAATAGAGACGTTTGACTTATCGTAATGATGAATAGCATAAGCTATTTGCTTGTCCTAAGTTTAAAGTGCTTTCAGACATGTAATATCTGACAAATTATGTATGGTATGAACAATCATATTAAGTGTAAACTTGAAATTAAATGTGCATAATTTAAATCTAAGGAGCACAGCACTTGCATAATGATGAGAGCCATGAAGTGTCAAATAATGTTGACACAACTTGTAACTTAAGCCAAACTAAGTGTAATGTTTAGTCTGCAAAAAAACTCCGTTCTTTTGCCCCAATATGTTACAATATTTAAATCTTTATAACATTTAAATTTCATTGATTTGCCAAGCTTTGTCAAATATGACTGACTGCTCGTGTTAAGAAGATCTCGGGCAATCATAAATCCATCTTTACACAGAACCTTCATTTTAATTGTAGCCAAAAGAATAGTGCATTGAAATCATTGGGTTTGAAATATTTTGAAATACATACCTAAAGGACCATTAGTCCATAAAAAGAATCTGAATGTAATGTTGTGAATGTTACTGATATAAAATAAGCTAGTAGGTAGCCGCTTAAGTATAGTATTTTCAGTTCACGACGGTCCGCCCCACTTTGTTAATTCTACAATTCTACATACATTGATGCAACCGCGCAGCGTCGATTTGAATGGCGGGGCGAGCAGTTTTTTTATGAAGGGACCTAAGTAGTTAGCCTCTGACGGCTTTGACTACTTCACCGGAGGAAGGGCGAGCTCCCGAGGCGAGCTCAGCTGGTGCTAGCCGTCGTGATCTGAAAACACTTAGGGGTTCTTATACGCAGGCGGCATACACCTTATTCCAACCTTCTGTTCCAGGAATCACCAGCTCCCCGAAAGCCCGCCAGACTCCGGATCAGAGAACCCCTACAGCCCAGACACACAGGTCCCCCATATAGTCTCACAATCAGTCCTGGGTCCAGACTACGTGCTCGTCCACGACCACCTCCCGACCCATGAGCTGATCAACCCTGGCGGGGATTACATGTACGAGGAGTTGAAGTCAGATAACCTGGAGCATGAGGTGCTGAGGAATAATCTGAGTGAGGTGGTCGTGATGCCGCAGGATGTAGATCTGGGAATCAGGGGTGTTAGGCATGATTTGGGGCTGGATCCAATTTCTTATCAGAATAGGTGAGTACGGTCTTAAGTGTATAAAATAGACCTAAATAAAAAATACTACGGGAAAATCTTACACAAATTGACCTAGTTCCAAAATAAGCTGTACTCTTGTACTATGGGTATATAAACACAGTCTGTCAGATCTGTCACAGTCTGACTGGCATCTGTCAGTATAATTGTTATGTCAGATCGTGCGACGGCAACAGTCAGTCGAGTACCTACAATTAATACTCTCTGTACTATGAGTACAAGGCAACTACCAACGTACTTATATTGAGAAATAAATACTTAAATTCCAAGCACATACACAAACTTACGATACAAATATTTAACCTTATCGGAAATTGAACCGGGACTGTAGCTTCGTAGGCAGGGTCACTACCAACTTCTAATAATATGACTATGGTCTCGATTACCAGGTACAACCAAATGAGGGTAGACCTCCCAGAGCTGGATCAAAGCATCATCAGCCCGCAGCTGGTGACACTGGGCCGCGAGCTGCCGGTCTACACTAACCTGCCCGAGCCCAAGAAGAGGAAACTTGAGGACTCCCAGGTCAAGTGTGAACCAGGTTCGTTAGTTTTTTATTATGACGTCGAGTTTAATAGGGACGAATGGCGGAGAAGAGGCGTGGCCTTTGCCTAGCAGTGGGACACCCAGACAGGGTAAAAAAGCCGGTCAAGTGCGAGTCAGACTCGCGCACCGAGGGTTCCGTACAAACTTGTAGGTATGCAAGTAGTTCGTAAATCACGGGAATCGAGTCTCGAAGATTTTTCCCTCTTTTTCTGAGTTTTCCTTTGGAGCTGTGAAAAAGCCAAAAACTTCTAAGCTAACGCAATCTATCATCATCACGGGAATCCAAACCTATAGGGTACTTCCCGTTGACTTAGAATCATGAAATTAAGCAAGAAGCAATATCTTAGGGCACAAGTAAAGGAAAAAATCCGAAAATCGTTAATTTGTAGTTACATCACATAAAGTAGAGCGTCCCCGTACAACCAAAACTACAATTACTAAAAATCTGGAAGATATCTTTAATGAAAGCGCATATGTGACGTTCTCAATGTAAAGGGAACTTATGGAGGCAGGCGGTTACGCCGTTTTTAGAACTGTTACCATATGGTATTCGTATAGTTACAAGAATAAGAAGAGCGTAACTGCCTTCCTCCATAAGGTCCCTTTATATTGAGAACGTCACACATAATTTAAAAAGAAAACTATCACTCTTGAGTTACAGATGATTAAAATGTTTATACCTACCGAAAATCAGCTAACATAAGTTTGAATAGAAAATTAGCTAACATGTATGTTTTTTTTTGGAAATTGTTGTTTGTTTGTTGTAATGGCGACGGAACCCTACACTACGCATGGTCCGACATGCTCTTGCCCGAGTTTCTAATTGCCAACGCCAGAACAAGATGCCCTTATATGTGACGTTCTCAATATAAAGGGACCTTGTGGAGGAAGGCAGTTACGCTCTTCTTATTCTTGTAAATATATGAATACTATGGTGACAGTTCTAAAAATGGCGTAACCGCCTGCCTCCATAAGGTCCCTTTATATTGAGAACGTCACATATTGCCGGCTATACAGGCTATACAGAACAATGTAGCTCGTTCAGAAGCCCCTTTAGGAAGCTATGCAATATTAGTTAATCCAGAGACAATGTTTTTTTTTTCAGCGGCCCTGTCCCCGGAGACGCACCCCCGCCCCGCGCCGCCCCCCTCCGTGGACGGTTCCGAAGCGGGGGACGACTCCTCCCTCCAGTGTATCCGGTTCGGACCCTTTCAGCAGACCCAGTGGCACGCGCTGTATGACTGCAACTTGAAACCACTGTAAGTTTAAAGACTTTTGAAATGAAAGCTCTTAGACATTACACATTCAGCCTAATATAAATAAATAAATATCAGGGACAATCACTGAATGTCAATCAGTTTAAAAACCGCCTAGACCAACACATAAATGGCCAAATTGACCAATTAATGGCCGGATACAGGCGTCTATCAGTTGTCACAACTGCCTGCCTGATAAATAATAATAATATAATCTCACACAAAGGGACGAATGGCGGAAAAGAGGGGAGGCCTTTGCCCAGCAGTGGGACACTAAAACAGGCAAAAAAAAAAAATCACTCAAATTGACCTAGTCCCAAGCTAAGCTCTAGGCTTGTACATTTACACCAAGGGATTGTTGAGCCACCATAGAACTCTGTCATAATGACAACGTCAAGTCACGCAAAAGAAATGACGTCAAAATTTACCGTCTACTTTCTGTGAGAGGGTTCTATAGTGGCTCAACAATCCCGTGTTAAGACTGTACTATCGGTAACAGGCAACGATATACACAATTGTATAGAGAAATACATACTTGAATATATAGAAAACATGACTCATAAACAAATACTCGCGCTCATCACACAAATATTTCGCCATACCGGGATTCGAACCCGGGACCGCTAGCTTCGAAGGCAGGGTCACTATCAACTAGGCTAACCGCGTCGTATATGTGCCTCTATTGTAGGACACATGCTTTTGGAATATTTCTATTTTTAAAAACTTTGTGGCTGTAGAGCTGTAAATAATAAATAAATGTTAAAAAAATCGACTGCAAATTATTAAGTTCCGTTGATTTCCCACGGAACCCATGACCAGATCTTGACGAAATTTTTATGGAACCGCCGTTGAGAAGTAACCTATACAATAAAAAAAGAATTATTAAAGTCGGTCCTCAATTGACGAAGATATTGCGCAACATACACAAAAAAAACTTACAGCCGAATTAAAAACTTTCACGTTTTTTGAAGTCAATTGAAAATGTTTCACTAACTAAGTAAAATTAAAGTAACTATTTCCTTTTGTTTGTATATTTGATAGAAAAGGACAGAGCTAAAAATTATCAGACAAGATTGAAATTTAATATCGGCAGCTTAAAGTCGTTAATTATAATGTTATTCACAGCCAACCCCCCTCCTACGTCGTGGGCGCCGACAAAGGCTTCAATTTCTCTCAGATCGACGAGTCCTTCGTCTGCCAGAAGAAAAACCACTTCCAGGTATTTTATGCGCAAGAGAGCTCCATGAAGTTTAAGCAGGCTAGCACAAGTTTCCCACGATTTATTGTCGGTCCTTCTCTACTATACAGGGTTAAATTAAATTCAGTAACAAAATTTTGGGGGTTCAATCAGTAAGTTATATTGACCAACTTTCACTACAGGACCAACCACGAAATCGCGATAAATTCACCCTCCATCGTCGCTGACTAGCCATTGTATGGGAGGGTCATACGCGACATCTTGTGTCAAGTAGAAGAAGTTAATCTACGACAGCGCCTCCAGTGGCACATAGCGGTACTACTATTGACAGCAATAATCGCGCTTACGGAGTTTTCCCACTGTCCTTACATGATGTTTGGTAGAGTGATAAAGTCATCAAGAATTGGCCCGCGACTTCGTGGATTATAAACACTGTAGACAGGTACTATTAGAATTGTAAAAGTTCAAGATATTTGGGTCTTCGCACATTTTCTGGACGGATTTAATAAAGTTTGGCTCACACCACACCGTCTACGTCCAAAAATAAAATATAATGACGTTTTATCCAAAAAAAGACTACAGTTCCAGCACTGACACTCGTAACGTATACACGGAACTACGAATATCCCAAAGGACTTCGATCTCCAGTCACTTAGTGTAGGTACACCCGAGTACAATGGTGGATAAATAATGTATATATGTAAACTAAATAAAATAAAATAAATGTAAATCTATATGTGACGTTCTCAATATAAAGGGACCTTATGGAGGAAGGCAGTTAAGCTCTTCTTATTCTTGTAACTATACGAATACTATGGTAACAGTTCTAAAAACGGCGTAACCGCCTGCCTCCATAAGGTCCCTTTATATTGATAACGTCACATATAAAGCATCCATCACTCTCGCACTTACATACTTGTCGGATAGTGACGAATATTTTATCCACATTCATCCACAGGGATAAACACGACCATAATAAGCCTGTTATAGGGAGATCTAGCTATATTAGTCACTCTTTCTACAATAAAATTATTAATAATTACTTACTAGCAATTGCCTGCAACTCGTTTTTCGCTGGTGTCTCAGGAACTGACAAATTTTTCGGGATAAAAATAAGCCTATATGCTATTCCAGACTATCTCTGTGCCAAATTTCATCTAGTACAGTTCAGCTGTTCTGCAGTGATTGAGTAACAAACATCCATCCAAACTTTCTCATTTCACATGTGGTACTTTCATATTAGTAGGATTATTACTCGTTCTGCTTCCAGGTGACCTGCCAGGTTCACATCCAAGGGGAACCGCACTACGTCAAAACAAACGAGGGATTTAAGAAGATCAGTGGGTTTCGGCTGCATTTCTATGGGGTCAAAGTGAGTTACCACAAAAAGAGCTTAAACTGCATCACATCATCATATCAGCCTAAAGACATCTACAGCTGGACACACTTCTCCAACGATCTCCACGACGGTTGGTTCCATCGATCATCATCATCATCCATCGGCTTCCCCCGATTCTTACTATTTCGTCGGTCCTCTTGTGTCCTTATCAGATCGTCGGTCTACCAACACTTAGCTTTACGGTACGTGGTCGCCATTCTAGAATTCCAAAATTCTAGAGCAGAACAAGAACATACAAGGAGAAATACTTATATCTACACGATGTATCGCTTAACCTCATACGTTCCAATGAACTTGATGGCGACTTATACACAAAAACCCCAACAAATCTACCTCTCAGACTTCGCCCAACTTCGAAATGAGGGTTCAAAACTTTTCCTTTAACGGATATGATGTTTTTGCAGGCGGAAGACCCAAGTCAAGAAGTAAGAGTGGAACAAAGTCAGTCGGATAGAACAAAGAAACCATTTCACCCAGTGCCGTGAGTATTAAAAATATATAAAGATAAAAGATAATCAGTAAGTAAGAATATACTGAAAAAAATAATTGGTTACTTATTTCAAGATTGCGATTGTTGTAAATAAGCGTCTTGATTCCATTCGAGCCTGACAAGACGTCAAATACAGCAACTAAGATGTAAGTTGAATCACAAAAGACCTTGCTGTTGTGACTACCGGCTTTGGTTGATGTAACTACGAGTAATATTGTGTATATTTTATTTTATTTATGTCAACTAAGTGAAAAGATTTCTTGATTGGCCCGTATTTTTTTTCAGTGTAAGATAATGGGTGTAAGTAATATATGTAGTGTAAGGTGCGACAGATAGCGTGGTGCCGTCATGCTCTCTTAACAGCCAATCGAACCAGGCTCCGTCATTGAGCTGGTCTTCGTTGATGCGGGTCGGCCACTAGTTCCTATATTCTGCGAGCCTTTCCCATTTTCCATTGATTTTAAGTACGGTATGGTCCGCTTGACGCAGTCTTTAAAGAGGAGCAAGGTCCAACCGTCTCCTTTGCACCCCTTACTGGGGCAAGCTTGACTTTTCCCACCTCCAACCCATGGTCATACCGCCTCGCAGCATAATGGACTGAATCACGGGACTCTTTCCCACGCGCCCTTTCTACTCCCTACAAAAATCTATTCAATGTCTTCCACGAATCACCTCTCCCCTTTTGGGGCCCCAACACAACACAATAACATGACGTCGCGTTCGCAAGCAAAATTCACATTCGCTCCAGTTCCTCGATCTGTTTCCAAATGCCAAGCCCAGTCACGACAAGCGACGCTGTTTAATGACCTCTAACACAGCGTCGAACAAAAATAATCCCAAATCCATTTCACAGCGTGGAGCTCCGTCGTGAAGGCACCAAGGTCACCGTCGGCCGCCTCCACTTCGCCGAAACCACCAACAACAACATGCGCAAGAAGGGCAGACCTAACCCTGACCAGCGGCACTTCCAGCTGGTGGTGGCTTTGAGGGCCCACGTGCCCAGCGGGGACGTCATGATCGCCGCGAGCGCTAGCGACAGAATCATCGTTAGGGTAAGATAACAAAAAGTTGAGAGGACTTCAATCATCATTGACAGAGTGAACTGCAGATTAGTTTGACGCCAGTCGAAGAGTCACTCGGCCTGATGTTAAGTATGTATCAAAAGTATGGAAAGGTAATAAGGGGGAAGCGGATTCTTCCGATGCTGTCACTAAGGCAATAATGACACTATTTCAAGTCGATGATGACAAAAAAAAGTATAGTCGGCAACAAAAGCTTATCCATTTTTTTGACAGAAATGCAGCTGTTATTTAAATTCTTGACCTCCAACAGGCCTCAAACCCTGGACAGTTCGAGTCGGACTGCACAGAGAACTGGTGGCAGCGCGGCGTCTCCGACAACAGCGTCCATTTCAACGGCAGGGTGGGGATCAACACTGACCGCCCAGACGAGTCCTGCGTCATCAATGGTAAAGAACTAATAGTCATCATCATCATATATGACAACGCGATTAGCCTTGTTGGTAGTGACCCTGCCTACAAAGCTACCGGCCCCAGGTTCGAATCTTGGGATGACCTAGGATGGACATCCATGAGGATATTTTCTGTTGTTCCTTTTCTAAGTATTTCTTTACATAAGTATGATTATCGTTGCCTAGAGCTTCAAGCACAATCGATAAAATGGCTTTTAGAGTCGTCTCACAAAACCTGTGCTGAGAACGTCGCACTTTTTAGTTTTCATTAATTATTGGATGAGGATTTGAGTGAAATGCTCAAATTTAGATTAATAAAATAAAAAATGTGACATTGGCAGCTGAGCTTTTGTAAGAGGCCTCGTCAAACCCATTCTAGAAATTGACATTCCAAAAAATATGGTCAATATTCATTGTCATCCTCTTCTTCCAGGAAACCTGAAAGTGATGGGCCACATCGTGCACCCATCAGACGCCCGCGCCAAGCACAACATCGAGGAGCTGGATACCGCTCAGCAGCTGAAGAACGTGCAGAGCATCAGGGTAGTCAAGTAAGTGCCGACTATTCTTATTTCCTATCAATACATACATAAAATACATCATCATCAATCAATCAATAAATTTTATTTGCGATAACAAGGGTATAAATAGGTGTTACATTTCATTGTTTTCCAACCTTATTATACAGGGTGACCTCGAATTGGTAATACAAATTCAAAGTACTACAGAGAGCTTCCCTAAACCAATCGCTTCTACGAGGTCTCACGCTTAATTTTAAAACATAAGTACTTTTTTTTAAGTTTTCTAATTATCCCATTTTTTTTTGCTTAAATTGGTTACCCTACCATTACCTTTAAAATGAAAGAGGTTTAAAGTATTTCAAATGAACACTTTCCTCTTTGGTTCGTTATCTGACACATCATTTATGATAATAGCGTATCTTGATTAGTAAATTGTCACTTGTCTTGTCAAAGAAAGTAAGAATTTTCGTATTTAATTAAGATAGTAATTAAACAAAATGCCCCGAGCTTATCCTTATACGAATATTCAGCGAATGGATATGTTATCTTTTTATTTTACGTCACGAAGTACCGTACGAACTCAAGCATTGTTTCATGAACGACACCCTGACTGCCCAACTCCTACTCGTGTTCTAATAAACTCCATTGTCCAAAACTTAAGAGATTTTGGACAGTTTACTGTCCCAGTGCACGCTCAAGCTCCGGGCCGGCGGCCGCGGTACTCGCAGACGTTTCGGAGACGAGTTCTCGATTATTTTAGCCACCACCCAGAGGCGAGCTCAAGGGACGCTGCCGCAAGATTCGGAACGAGCCAATGGTTTATTTGGCGATTACTGAATGCTGAAGGAAAGTATCCGTTTAAATTCCAAAGGGTGCAGGATATCATATTAGCCGATTATCCTAGAAGAGTGCAATTTTGTCGTTGGCTGCTGCAAAATCTACACTTGAACATTTTATGGACCGACGAGGCAACATTTACAAGAGTAGGCATGTTCAACGTTCACAATGAACACTGGTGGTCTGATCGTGAAGCAAATCCTCACGTAACTCGCAGGGACTCCTACCAGACACGTTTCTCGGTAAATGTTTGGGCAGGAATACTGAACGACTGTTTGATTGGTCCTCATTTCATTGACGGAAATTTAAATGGACCGAAATATGAAGAATTCCTGAGAAATGTGTTACCGGTATTGCTACGAGAGGTGCCGCAGCAAAATTTGGAGGCTCTGTATTACCAGCAGGATGGGGCACCAGCTCATTTTTCCCTGCGTGTGCGAAGCTACTTGGACCAAGAGTTCCCTGGGAGATGGATTGGACGCTGTGGCCCAGTCGCTTGGGCTCCTAGAAGCCCTGATCTCACACCTCTCGACTTCTTTTTGTGGGGCGAAATAAAAAGGAGAGTGTACGCACGGGAAACAGATACTGTGGGTGAACTTCGCCAAAAGATAGTTGAGGCATTTAATAATGTAAAAACCAATGAATTTGTTCTCCACAGATTGAAAGACAATCATAGGCGACGGGCAGAGTTATGTATCCAAGAAGGCGGGGGTCATTTTGAGCACATTTTAAAAGTTGTTTAAGTTTTACAATTTTGTATTTTGTACTGTACGTTATTCAACAATAAATTATTTTTAATAATTCACTCATTATTCAGTTATTCACTTTATCAGATAATTTATTAGGGTACCTACTTAAAACTAAAGGGTTGGATGGATATCAGCACCTAGTTTATTAATAACATCGAGTGATAGATACAGGAATGGAAATTGAGACACATTTTGTTCCTTGTCGCTTTGGGTGGCAGTGCGTCACGTTGAATGTCCACTGTCATTATCTCCGTCGTTGTTGTGACAGAGTACAAAATGGTGCGAGAATCAATTTCCTTGTCTGTACGACAGATATGCATGACGTCATGTAGGTTAACCACACTTGGGATTTTAAATTATTTTTATTATTTTGTTTTGTTAGAAAATTAACGATAATTAAGGAAAGCTAACTTTAACAACTGAGTTAATGCAATACACTATTAGTGATTAACTGAATCATAATCAAGTATTTTGTATTACCAATTCGAGGTCACCCTGTAGTATGGCGTACAAATATTTTATAGTTAAATTAGCCTAATGTCAGGGATTAACATCGAATATTTAATGTTAATTACTGTCTTCCTAAAAATACAATTAGTCATAACAATGATAAATAATATAAAAAAGTACTTACAATTTGTTAAAAGTTCTTCAATAAAGGAATTGTTTTCCACAAAGAGATTAAATATTTTTTTCTTAAATAAACTAATAGGTAGTAGGCAGTTCCTTAAAATTATCAGTCAGTTAATTTAACATGTTCACTGCCATCCCGTGAACATTCTTTTTGACCGGGGCGAGATTTATCTTGAGCATAGTAAGTTTACGGCGTTTTGCGGTTTTTGTTACAGTTTTAAAGAAGGATGAGTGTTTCCTGACAAATATGCACATTTCGAAAATGTACATGGCCAGCAATGACAATATTCTTCTATTTTTTAACAATGGTCTACAATGTTCGCGGAAATCGGCTCCACATGTGGCCCTAATGCATTTTTTTTGGGTCTTAACAATTGTGACGTTCTATTATATAAAGGGACCTTATGTAGACAGGCGGTTACAACTTTTTTTAGAACTATTACCATAGTAATCGTATAGTTACAAGAATAAGAAGAGCGTAACTGCCTTCCTTTATAAGGTCCCTTTATATTGAGAACGTCACAATTATGTTTGCATCCACTGAATTTCCCCACAAAATGATGCAGTATCTTAAAAGAGACGCCACATATCCATGTTATGCTGTCACAGCCGCTGCTTCCGACACTACATTTCGAATACGATGTAAAACAATACAAATCTATCCAACTTATTACGTAAGATATGAATGTGAGCCTTCCAATTGCAAAAACAATAAATCCCAAAAATGTGGTCGACTTTACTTCCTCTACTCGGGAGTCCTGTTGTTTAATGCCCAGCGCAATATATTTACGTTTATATTTATGTCTGACATTGAATCATTTTTGTCTTTCTAAGATTAATCTGTAAATTTTTATTATTAAGCCAATTAACTATATCTACTAAGGCGTTATTAATAGTTTCCTCATCATCATTAGCCTTGATGCCGCCATCTCCCTTCACGCCTGCACGCCTTTCTGCATGTCATTGGTGTTTGTCCATTCAGTGCTGTTCCATGCAAGTGCGTGTAATGGGATCTAAGAAAAATACTAGCAACCCTTGAAGAATAAGACGATCTTTCATTGTTTTATTGTCACTTTGTCTCTCACCAACTTCAGCCCATTCTAATAACGAGAACTTGACTTGCTTCAAACTAATCATACAAATAAAAGCTTGTACAAATATTTCTGCATCCTCAGATTCAACTACGACCCCTCGTTCGCCGAGCACTCCGGTCTCCTCGGGTTTGACCCCACCTCCCCCACCCCTCAAGCAGACACGGGGGTCATCGCCCAGGAGGTCCGCCAGGTCCTGCCTGAAGCGGTGAAGGAGGCCGGCGACGTCACCCTGCCGAATGGAGACACCATCCATAAGTTTCTCGTCGTTAATAAGGTAAGGAAAATCACAACCTTTTTTTTTACGTGACTATGTGAAGCCCAAAAAGGGGTAAAAGTTCAACAGTTTTGAAGACGCGATTAGCCTAGTTGGTAGTGACCCTGCTTACGAAGCTAGCGGTCCCGGGCTTGAATCCCGGTATGGGCAAATATTTGTGTGATGAGCGCGAGTATTTGTTCCTGAGTCATGGATGTTTTCATATTTAGAGCTTAGTTCAGGAGTAGGTCAATTCGTGTGAGATTGTCCCCTAAGTATGACAGGAAGACATCGTTATCATAATCACTGACCCTGGTTTCTTGTCCAGGACCGTATCTTCATGGAGAACCTCGGGGCAGTGAAGGAGCTTTGTCGCGTGACCGGAAACCTGGAGTCCAGGATCGACCACCTGGAGAGGGTCAACCGGAAACTGTGCAAGATGAGCATCCTACAGCGGCGGGACAGCGCGAGGTCTAACATGAGCAACGGTAAGTTGTTGATGATAATAAGATTAAGATAGTGGTGTAGGTAAAAACTGGCGAATTAAATATGAAAAAAGTAGTAGTGCGCACTGTTCTGGGTAAAAACATTTTTAATAGTGACTTTGGCTTCGCAAGATGACGATCCATAAGTAACGCCATTTCAGTACTCATTAAACATATTTACTTACATGGGAGAAATCTTGTGACTCAAAGAATTGTTGTGACCTTTCCAAAGCGTTTGATTGCGTGGATCATAGGGCCTTATTAGGAAATTTGAACATTATGGTCTGTCTAATAATGCCCTTAGATTTATGTTTTCATATCTTAGCAATAATACAAACACTTGCGGTACGTGCAACCCTGTCTCATGGAGCTACAATTAAAATGGGAGTACCACAGGGCTCCATTTTAGATCTTATCATCTTCTTCACGTTTCTTTGTGTACACTAGCTATCTTTTATCATGCCATTACAAATTGTTCCTTATGAGTATTTATTTAAAGTTCATGTTTTTTCAACAGCGTACTTTCCCTTTCCAATAACTGCAATATTTAAAAAGCTACAGTACAATCAGTACTGGTAAAATGGAGTGATTTACAAACAACGGGGTGACTTTGTTTTTTTTTTAATCCTGATTCTGTAGGTACTATGTGTCATTTAACTATAAGTAGTTTAAATATTTCCAGAAAAATAGGATATAAAAACTTCAAAATAAAAAACCCCTCATTTTTTACATGCTGACTTTGATATTGTATTATATCATAAACACAGGGTTATCAAAGTAGCTCCAGTTTTTTTTCTACTGAGCCGTCGTAGTTCACCTCTAACTGCTTTAAGTTACTCCAAATCAGTAGTCGCCAATACAATATTATAAACATTTTACTATGTGAATAAATACAGGATATATAGGAAATACATTTTTGAAATTAATCAAAGTTTCTAATTGTTACAGAATCCCACTACTCAGCAATCTCAACCTCTTCAAAGTCATTCTACAGCGACGGTAACATTTCCATCGAACAAATAAGGGACATCGCGCGCAACATCAAAAAGCACGAGTGTTGTCACAAACTGAGTCACAACTCCCCAAAATACACCCGTAGACAGTGTAAAAGCTGCCATGATCCTCGAAACTACTCTAAATATGGCAAATTCTACAACTACAACAAAACTTGCGTTCGGTATCACACACACACAGATAAAGAAAAACACGAATGTAATTTCCCATCGTATGTTGGTACTGTTGAATCAGACATTCAAAAAGTCGATGAGGACTATAGCACTATTTCGAAGAAAAAAGAGACTTGTCTATGGCTTAAAGATGAAGATAATTTCAGATGTGGCAGCTCTAAGCTTGCGTTTTGTTGCCGTAAGAAAGATTACAGTGATGGGAGCAGTGAATTGATTTCAAATAAGTTTTTACAAATTGTCATCACCATTTTGATCTTCATTATGGCAGTGTGGTTAGTTCTTCTATTTCTTACTTTTATTATTGTGTTTAGTAATATTTTGGTTAAATATTTTTTACGGTTATATTCCTTTTATTAGCCTTTCAACTGCTCTCGATGATGTTTGAATACTTATGGACCATTACGTCTCAAAATAAGTCACAGAATTCTCGTGACGTACATTTTAAAACAACTTTTTTGGCACACAGTTTTTGGTCACAACCCCACTGAAATCCGAAGTGCAAAGTAACTGTGATTTTGCTTTTGCTAAAAACGTCCATTTGTTTAAATGTAAACTTATTTCAATAAAAAAATTAGAAGTTTCCGAAAAAATGTTGTTTAGTACAGTCAGCATCAAATAGATAGGAGCAACGAAAGTGGCCATATATATCGCAACACCTCTTTATTACTATAGGAATAAGGATGTGTTGCGATGTATTCAGCCATTTTGGCTGCTCCTATCTATTTGACGCTGACTCTACAACTCTTTTCAAACTAACAAAATTTTAGTCCTCTATGCTCTTGACTTAAAAAGCCTCAATTTTCTACTTCAGCCTGGTGGTGATGTCAGCCCTGTACTTCCGGGAGCACCAGGAACTCCTCAATATGAAGGAGAGCAGACAGCACGAGAAATACAACACCTACTATAACTATAAGAAGTTGGAGAACACCCCGTATAGGGCCACGCCGCCAGACTTGAATCAGATACAGGTGATGAACCAGTAGTTTATTAAGTGTATTTAATACACTTATTAAACTACTTAACGATGATTAATGATGATGATGACTGGAAACTTGATAATGATGATGATCATGATTATAACAATGATAAAGCTACTTATCGAGACCATTTTAACGAGTCAAAACTTGATGGGTCTAGGTTGAGTACAGCGGAGATCCTGCCACCTTCCGACTCCATCATAAGATCAGCTCTTTGACACCATAATATTGCATTGTCATCGGGTTTACATATGGTATCCAAATTTTACCCCATTCTAACAACAGACCTTGGTTCCAATGATAATTATGATGATGATGCAAGGTTTGAATCAAACATACTGAAGGTAAATAAAGGCTTGTAGAAAACATTTGAGAAATCAAAAACTAAAATCCACATTTTTATTTAAAGAAAAAGTTTAACGGCTAAACAACTGAACGATTTTTATGATATTTCGATACGCGTTAAAGCTATTGACAACTATCATTATCATAAAAACTCATCAAGTTAGTGAAAGGGAGAAAAGTTTAATTTATAAATGTATATAAAAAAAGTTTAACGAATTACTCGTTATTTTCAGAATTTGAAACCATCACAGCATGCAACTTCAAAGAAAACTGCAAAAGGTAATATTATCTTAATGTTTTAACTTATGATAATAATTATTATTATTATAATGACTGCGAAGTTAATGATAATTATGGTATCCTGTCATTTTACCAAAAAAAGTTTCACAAGCTAATCCATTTCACAAACATATCATTTGGAAAACCGCTTTTTTCCGGAACTAAATAGATCGGGATTTATTTCAGGACCACCGTGTAGAACCCTATAGATTAGGTTAGGTTAGTATTACTAAAATCCTGAAATATTTACAGTTTCGGAAAAAAGTGGTTAACCAAATGATACGTTTGTGAAATAAATAAGTTTGTGAAACGTTTTTTGGTAAAGCATTAGTGAACTGATGATTATATTGATTGTGATGATAATGATGATTATGATCATGTCTGCTATAGTGATAAGAAGTATGATTATCACGGTTATCGAGTATTGATCCATATTGCACACTAGCATTTTGCGGTAAAGCTTAACATTAGAAGACAATGCGTTTGTTCACCAGATAAACCTTAAAGATGATTCAATCATTAAAAATAATCTCTACCTTCACGATTACAATTACAGTGATAGCGATGAGTAAGATGATGACTGAATTTGATAATGATGATGATCATATTGATCATAATAATCACTATAATGACAGTGTTCATGATAATGCTAATGATGATATCAGTAATGGTGGTAATGATAGAGATAATGATAGTGATGATTTTTGCAGAGAAAGGCCCCCACAAGACCACTCAGGAGTTCCCGACGATAGCCCCAACGGAGTCGCCACACACCTCGGCTACCACGCTGCACCCCTCAAAAAATTACGTTCTCAATGTCCTTAGTAAGTTAAAAAAAATACTATGTAATAACTCAAGGGCACGGAAACACGTAACATTGTTCGACATTTTAATCCAGACTGACTCAAGGGACAGTATAATCCAAAAAGCAAGCTTATATAAACTCTACTGCTGTCTTCATCTTCTTGTTTAGACGGTTTAGACCAACGGTCTTATTCATAAAAACTTATAGGAGGCTTGTAGGTAGCATGCTACAAGTGTCTGTACTGAAAATCGTTATTCATAAACGCACAACAACGCTAAAGCATGCTACAAGTGTACTACAACGGCTTGATAAGTTATAGTTGCCTTGACCCTACTACAACGGTTCAACAAGCCTTCAACAAGGAAAATCAAAATGGCGCGGAGCTAATTAATCAGCTGTTTTCGTCAAAGTGTGTCATGTCATGTCATGTCATCCTAAGACTGGCGGTAAGTACGAACGCCCATATAAAACATTCACGATTATTTTTTTGTAAATATACAATAGAATAATAATATACATCAGTATAGTGATTTTTGTATGTGTATGTACGTGTAAGAAATGAAAAATATTATAATAATATAATTAAAACAAAATGAAACCAGTGTAATGAAGGAACAAACAATTTGAAGGAAGACACTTGGTTCGCGGGAATAAGTGATCAGTCATAATTCGCTTTTGTAGGGAGTGGATGCTTGTCTTTTTGCCAAATCCACAGAACGACAACATAACAAATCTAATCTGTCCAACAACGGCACTACAGTTATTGAACGCTTGTAGTGTGTTTATGAATAATGTTTTTTAAAAACGTCAAACAAAGCTTGTTGAACATTTTAGCTAGAAAACACTTGTAGTGTACTATAAGCATTTTTTATGAATAAGACCGCAAGGTTGTATTTAGTCTAGTGTCAATATTATATACCCTCCATTTCTCTATATCCATTTCCACTTCTTTTACCTAATATCTCTGACATGACCTAATGTATTTTTTTTTTCCCCGACTGAGCGAAGGCCAAACGTAATGATTTTAACAATCTATGTATGTATGTTATACAGGGTGTTTTTTTTTTCGTCATTTTGGCTAGTCAGCTGACGGTGTTTTGTATAGGAGGGTCAAATTTTTTTTCGCGATTTCGGGGTTGGTCCCATAGTGAAAGTTGGTCAGTATGACTTACTGATTTAACCTCCTAAATGTTTAAGACGAATAAAAAAACACCCAGTATAAGTATGTATGTATGTGACCGAAATTTTGATGATCTAGCTCCTAAACTATTGGACTGATTTTAATAAATGGGGTCTCATATGATTCGTTAAAAACGTGCGAGTGTCACAGGCTGTATAAACATTGTAACGGTGCGTCATACTAGACGCCGGTCGGGTGTTAGGTTGCAACTTTTGAATTATTCCTTAAAATACCTACAATGACAAGGTTTTATTTTAAAATGCTTTAAAAAAGTGGTATTGTACTTAATGACTAAAAAAACATTTTTTGTCCAGATATGGACGCGACGCCTGGTCCCGCGCCGCGCGCCACTGCCGTCGCCCGCGCAGCCGCGCTCGTCGGCGGCGCCTGCGCGTTCGCCAACGCCGACAACGAGCTCGCAGAGTGCCAGGTGAGCTCATTATAGAGTAGTCTACGATACGACAAGTCGTATTATACTCAAAAATATACAGAATAACCTACTTCTTCTTTTTCTTCATCCCAACAATAAATATACTCGTCTCCTGCTGAGCATATCGCACGTTTGAAAGTAAAACGCAATAACTTTAATTATCAGACCATTCAACATTGAAACCTAAAGTAAAGCATTCAAAGTTTGAATTAATTTAACTTCAAATGACACTTGTTCCTTTTTCCTTTAAACATGCGATATACGTCTATGTACTTTGACATATTTATCATCAATCACATATTTTTTTCATGCTGCTTTATAATTAGGACTGGAAAAAAGTTTCAAGATGGATTAAGGATCTACTGGTAAGACAATAGTTTAAAATGTACAAAAAAAATGTTTTTGTTGTGTTTAATTAATGAAATATTTTCTATAAATTTAATTATGTATTTCTCTATATAAGTATGTATATCGTTGCCTGGTACCCATAGTACAAGCCTAAAGCTTAGTTTGGGACTACGTTAATTTGTGTGATTGTCCCTGATATTTATTTAAAAAAATATCAAGGGTTTTTATCTATTTAATAGTATTAAGTTTTATTTATCATAGGGCGTATATGAACTGAAAAAAACCTCACAAGTTCCAACCAGTGAAAGCGACAGAGTTAAATTACTCTACCTCTTTTACTAAAACTTCAGCTCAGACCCACACCATGCTTAGGTCTAATCAGTTAGACTGTGTAATGAGGCTGTTTTTTTTTCAGTCATCATGCAGCCTAGACCCACCACAGACCTACGACAACCAAGAAACCCTGGAACGTCTCAAACCAGAACTAAACGACACATTTGTCAGACCGCTCGAACCACTCACCCATGACAAACTACCCACCATACCAGTCATCCCAGAGAAAAACAGTTCAGAAACTCTGAAACAAGAGAACGATTCCTTCAAAACTCAGCCACACGATGAAATATCGGCAGAATCGAACCTTCTAGATCCAAATAAAATAAATATGACGGATAACTTGAGTAGGGTGAAGAGAGACGCAGATAGGAAAAGGGTGAGGAAGAGGGAGACTAACGAGGCGATGTCGAAGAGTAGTTCGGAAGAGATGGTGCTGATTGATCATTCATATGAGATTGGGCAACAGCAGAGTGGTAAGCTTTTTAGTAGATGTTCTTTTTTAATTTTATTTTTAGTAACACACAGTTGCCGACTGTACTTCTGAAAAGACGAGTCAAACCAGGCCAAACTTGGCGGATCTACTATTAGCCATTGAGGAGTTCCTATAACCTTAATCACCTTCCGTCTCCATAATTATACCAGCTCAATGGTATCATATTATTGTATTGTCAACGGAATTATATAAGTATACAACATTTCAAGTCTAACAAGTAGTTTCATGGTAGTCTAGTTGATAACATCTTTAGCCTCATCTGCACTTTCCATCAGGTGAGATCGAGGTCAAACACAGTTCAATGCAGTATTATGTAAAAAAAAATGTGTCCACAATACCATGAATGATTATATCATGCGTATATCACAAAACCTACCATCGTGGAGATCCTTAGGGAAGGCCCAAGTCAGTCATCTTTCGACTGTTATGATGATGACAAAGTATTATATTTTTCCAGAAACACAGCAAATCTACTTCGGCATTGCGACAAAGTCGTTCACCAACAGCTCCCTGTTCACCGAGCTGGTTAGCACGCGTGCGCCGTACAACTTCTCCTACGACGTGCCGTTGTCGCACTGTCTCCATAACAAGCATATCGACATCACCATCAGGTTTGTCGAGTTCACAATGAACACCACATTTCTGTAGCCCTCGCGAAAACGGAGTCAACTAGTCCATTTAGCTCGTAATGGAGTAATCCGCTGCATGCGACTGAGTGGACTTAGGCTGCCTTTCTACTGCTGCTCTAGCCTCTGTGTGCTATGCGTTAGAGTGGGTATTGTACAAGGTGATTGGTCCTTTTCGCACCGCTCCGCTCGTCTCCGCCTCAATGGAAAGGTAGCCTTAAGCACCGTTCATATCTACAGACAACGAGCGTGTCAGACTAAAATAATATTCTCCTATACAATGTGTATGAACATATTCACATCTAGTGAAAGGAATGAGTCATCCGAATATTCGAAATGGGCTTTCGTGATAAACATTCTGAACCGAATCCTGATTCGCCCTTGGTCATAAAATCATAGTTATCATTAAAACATTTTTTCTAAAGGTCCCCCCGCCTGAAAGAAGTCCGTCTCTGCGACCTCCAGTGCAAGTACGACACGGAGAAGAACTGTCAGCTGAACCGAGAGTCCGCCAAGCCCCTCACCGTGAACGGCGCTTGGACCTCAAGAATGACCCTGGAGTGTAACTTGGATCGAGCACTTAAGATACGAGCCTCCTTCATGGCTAACAAGGTATTTGTGACGTTCTCAATATAAAGGGACCTTATGGAGGAAGGCAGTTACGCTCTTCTTATTCTTGTAACTATACGAATACTATGGTAACAGTTCTAAAAACGGCGTAACCGCCTGCCTCCATAAGGTCCCTTTATATTGAGAACGTCACATTTTTTTATTTCTTACAAGCTTTTAAAACTGCTGAATTTTGAACCACTTCGTGTCCAATTGAGCGGATATTTGGTATACCAATTCAATAACATGGTACCATGGAGCTGGTCTGATCAAGCAGTCGGAAGGTGGCCATAGGAACTCCGCAACGAAACAAGATGGCCCCGCCGCGTTTGGGCTCGTTGGATTTGTCTTGATGAGCAGAACTGCACTTTTATTGCACAGTCAGCTGTGCAATAAAAGTACAGTTGGCAAGAAAAGCTTGTCCCAAAAATGTTTTTTTTTACAGAAACTTACTTATATTACCAGAGACAGGTAAACATCCTGGATTCATAGGGGCACGGTGTACAATCTCAAGTAAACATTTTTTTTATAGTTTGCCAAGACGCACTTTTTGATTTATAGCCAAAAATGTACAAAAAATTACCATCCCCCCCCTTATCTCCGAAGTTTAAGAACCAAAAATCTGAAAAATTCCTGTCGTAGTAATTATTTATATTTTACGGGAAAAATAAAATGAAGTGTTCAAAATTTACAGTTTTTGAGAAATAAATAAAAAACTTTGAAAAATTATGTTAAATTTAACCTCGGTGCGCGAGTTCGATTCGTACTTGACCGGTTTTTTTAATTGCCATTTTGTCCACAGAACCTCTGCCTCTTCGCTCCGGAGCACAAAGCCTCTGTCATTGAATACAACATCCACGTATACAGAGATTGTCATAATTAGCGTTTCACATAATAAACCGTTCACATAACTTTGGTAACTGAATTAAAGTGACATACAAAAATATAATACCTACTTATTGTGCATATCATATTTTCAAATAGGTTTTTAAAAGCATTTTACCAACATGCAGCCTTGGTTCTGAGAATTAAAAACATGAATGTAAAAAGCGAAACTTTAGGATTATTAAAAGATATTCGTTGTAACTTTTCATAGCTAGAAATATTTTAGTAATGAGACTTATAATACTATTTAAAAGTTGAATCTCATTCGTATAAATTATTCGAAAGAAATAATTTTTTGTATACTAAAGATATAAATACTTTTGATGTTTGCATTTAGTGTTCATTTTAACGATTACGTAATATCAGTCACTTGATTGAGATTTTAGGTGTTTTTATTTAAGTATATTTTATTTTAATTTTGTCGTATTTTTATATATTTATTATGAAAACTTATAAGATAATTATTTCAATACATTCCAGAAGTGCAACTAAATTATAGCCTGGCAAAAAAATCGAGCAAAGAAATGAGGGTGCTGTTCGGAATGAAATTGCAACATGATCCAACGCTTACCTGTGCTGGTTGCCATTTGAAAATATTGTAGTTCCAGCTATCACCACTGGCACGACTTTTTTGCCAGGCTATATGTAATGGCATCCGTCCCATAAATTTTATAAGAATTTATCGGAGAGAATTTAATTCAGTATGAATTATAACCTATTTGGAAGTAATTATACCTCATTTGTGCTCACTACTGTAGTTCGAGAAGCGCAACAATATTGCTTATATTTTCACGGTAGTAATTTTAGCATAAATATATTTTATAACACATAATGTAGTAAACTGTACAGCACTATGTGAATTGATTTTAGATATAAATTAGAAACCGCCTAAAATACTGGCTTTATATAATCCCACTTTCTTATAAATAATGGCAAATATATTATTTTTTTATTGGAAATGTATTATCTAAATTACTTTAAATCGATCAATATTGAGTATGCATTTTTACTTTTCTCATAAATTAAGATGTCATAATTATGTGTTTTTGATGATATTGGTTCGAATTATTAGAATATTGTGTTAAATATATATGTTGTGTATGCAATTTTAAAGTAAGTTTAATTTGGTGGTAGCTACTCGTATTTTTGTAGTACATACAATTAGGTTATGGTATATTTTGTTATTAGTTTTTTCTATTTTTAATCGAACCGTATTTTTAAAGCTTTATTGTTATTTTTAATGTATTTTGTTGTAATGTAAAGTTGATAGATTAATATATAATACTCATTTCTGTAATGGCAGGTTGATTTTCCTTTCAAGATCTCGGATAATCACATTAAAATAGCTATAATTTATGTATTTCTGTGTCTGACGTGCTATGTCACTGTCACAAATCATTCCGCTATTAAGATTGTAACATACACACATTCCAAGCCAGTACTTAATTAGTAATAAGTATATTAAGTCTCATCTCGTTAAAGGTAGTAGTGTCACTAAGAAACCTATCACACATTAATTTATTAGTGTTTTGTCATAAAACTTCTAGATACAAAACATATTCAGATGAATTAAATATAAAATGAAATAAAAAGAAAACGGTGTTAAGTCTGTAAATTCAATGTATCCTCTATTTAATTTCCAGACTTATTTTTCTTTCAATTGATTTTAAATTCAATTATGGAGAATATAAGGACACAATTAATACGGCGATCGTCAAAGCACTTACGCCGTTCACTGAGAGTATTTTATTGCTTAATCGACGCGCAATGTTAATTTTATCCTCCTATACTTTTACAATTGAAACTCCTGCAATTATTTTCTAAAACATGTTTTTATGTTATTTTATAAGTACGGATTAATTCTTCCTCGTACACTTGGACCAGTAGGGCAAGACAAGTTGCATTCGGTTAACGTTACCGATTACGTCACATTAGAAAAATATTTATGGAATTGACATTAGCGGCCGACGCGATATATTGGCAACTTAGGATAACATTTTGAGAATACATATATACAAATAAAGCACAGTCTCCAAAAAAATGTTTTTAACATTGTAAACACAAAAAAATCTGTAAAATTTTATCCGTGTATGTGAAAATCAAGCAACCAATATGACTGCTATACAATATTGATATTGGAATTGAGGAAAATATATAAAGTACATATGATACCCATATAGACATGAATGGTTATTCAATTATTTAATGTATGATAGTATGTGCACGAGCCATTTACTAAGAATTTTTTTTTTGTGAAACATGATTCTATTTATCAACTGAAGCCTAAATAAAATGGGTCATTTATACGAGTAAGAAACTCCTTTTTCTTCTTTTGGGCCCTAATGTACTAGAATTATGTATGTAAACTCTTTATTGCACAAATAACAGATTATTTATTTGTTTTATATTCTCTGATTTTATTTTATAAAACTTTTATTTTTATAACTCGTTTGACATTATTGTGACTGTAGCTATTGAGCTATATTTTTATTGTTACTGTTTCTTTGTTCTATTATTAATATTACTTTTTACATTTTGACAATGCCAATGATTATTATTTTTATATTAACTATCTTATTGTGAATTCTGAGGTAAGTAGATAGTAATTTATTTCAGATTGGAATTTTGATTGTCACATAATAATAATGAGTTCACAATAAGATCGTCAATAAAAATAATGATCATAAGGCAAAAAGTAGTAGAAGTGGTTCGTGGTCGATTAGGTATACCTATTTATTTTCACCAGAACCTTCTTTCATTGCTCTAAAGTCTAATTGTAATATAGCTGCCATTCTTGACTTCATATGTTAACTTTATATTACAGTTAAATTAAATAAATCACTTTTCCTAGTACCTTTAAACAAATGCGTAAATCTTTTTTATCTCAAAACTTATAAGATTTAGTAATACGTCTTGCCATATTTTAGTCTTTATTTATTAATATTAGGTACATCACATAGTTTTTTATTATGTGTGAGATTTTGATCTGAGTAAATATTATGTCAAACAAAATTATAGGTTATAAATAATTATTAAAAGTTGACACGGAATTGGTTATCTATTTTTTTATTTAGGTTTTTTTTTAGTAAATCGTAGTAATAATAGTTCGTAGATTTATTTATGTAATTATAAGAAATGTAATGTCTTTTAGAACTAAGTGTCCACAAATTTGTAATTTTTAAGTGATACATAAATAAAATAGTAGTACCGATACCATTGTATTTTCCTTTATTTAATATTACATATTGCATTTTTATTTTTTATAACCTGGTATTCATCACTATATTAGGTATATATATATATAATAATCCAGCCTATACACGTCCCACTGCTGGGCACAGGCCTCCACTCACAATGAGAGGGTTTGGGCTATAGTTCCCACGCGTGCCCAGTGCGGATTGGGAACTTCGCACACACCGTCAAATTGCTTTGCAGGTGTGTGCAGGTTTCCTCGTGATGTTTTCCTTCACCGAAAAGCTCATGATAAATTTACAAATTATATTTCGCACATAAATTTCGAAAAACTTAGAGGTGCGAGCCCGGGTTCGAACCCACGACCCTCTGCTTAAAATATATATATTTTTTATTTAATAGCCTATTTGAGTGTCCCACTGCTGGGCAAATGCCTCTTCCCTTGATCTCCACGAGTCCGTATTTTGAAACCCTTCTAAATATTAATATTATTTACTAAAGTAGTGAATCACTCACATTAACTACAATACATTCGTTCATTTTTATTCATTCAATAAGTAACATCATTATTTTATACACCAACAACTGACAACACCGAAGCTGCCACCCTACTGCAGTGAATTAAAAGTTCAAGTACCCGTAGTCCGGGGACAAAGTGCACAAAGGAAGAAGGGTAAAACTACATGTGTACAAAAATCATATATTTTATTTTGTTTTCTGTGATAAAAAAAAAAATTAAAATTTAAACTGTTTATTTCAGTAATGTCCGGTTGTTACATGCTTACTTAGACTCTAAATCTTAATTAGGAAGATTTTTAGGTGAGTCATGTCATAATTTACTTATTATTTAATTGTAGGTACATTATTTCATGCTTATAAGAAATTACAATTGGGTCCTTATACAATTGACTTATTGATTGAGGTATTGGGGAGGCCATTAATTAGCATTCTCTTATATGCGCTAGCAACCTGCTTGTCCGTCTTTTTATCTATTGAGTCATATGGAAGTCTGTTCAAAATCCGAGGTAGTGCTCGCGTGCATACTCTCCTGCCATACTCGTTAGTGCTAGATGGCACCACAAATGTTGGGATAAAATCACGAGTATCCCTGGACCCTGTATATGAACGTATCACCGTTACGAACGTACCACAGTACATTAGCCATAGTAATAAATACCCGTTTCGGGATGTTACGGGAAACAAAGGTAGGTTAGTGCTAACGGCGTTTTTTTTCATACTACGATGGTGGCAAACAAGCGTACGGCCCGTCTGGTGGTAAGCGGTCACCGCAGCCTATGGACGCCTGCAACACCAGAAGTATCACATGCGCGTTGCCGATCCTTTAAAAACCTATTTACTCCCCACTTGAAGAACTCCATGTAGTCCTATCTGGTACTTTACCGATTTTAATTATTCTTTAGACAATATAATCCTGATACTTTATTTATGGTTTTAGTTGACAATAAACTATACATAGATTTCATGCGTTGCTCAATGCGGCAAACTTAAAACATTCTAGATTCCGCGTGATTTCGCATCTTCGCGACGATGATACCTAAAACGTATAAAATGAAAATTAAATGTTTTAAAAAACAAACAAACGTAAATATTTGCCCATTTGAATAACGAAAACTGGTTCTAAAATTATGTGCAACATTCATTCATTATAATTAATGAATGATGCATGCAGGCAACATTAAAAAAGCGAAGATATTTCAATTTTAATTTGCACTGCTAACACCCCTTATACGAAAAGACTTTTAAGTGACAATTATGTAAAATGTGCACACCATCTTATTACGTACAATAGTCTAATTTGTCTATGTTTTTCTTACCACCGCTAAATTACCTTTCTGACATACCTTTCTTTCTTTTCTGATAGTTGTAACGCAAACAAGTTATTTCATATGCAAGAATTGCTCGACTCCAGAAAAAATGCATATATGTATTATTATTGTATGTCAAAGCATATTGGAATCTGCTGTGAACAACAAGGTCGCATTTCCGTTTGTACTGTTACGCATTATTTAGTCGTTAAAAGGCTGATGAAGGCAATTAGCTATTGAATGACAAGTACTGAGATTTTACAATGTGACGTCATTACAAAGATAACTGGGTAAGGCTGGGTTTGTAAAGTAGCAGGCTTATAAGCGTAGCGATTAGCGGAAGAGGTGTCGCAGTGTCGTTATCTATACAAATATTATAAAGAGGAAAAAATTGTAGGTTATTTGTAATCGATAACCTCTGAAACTACAGAACCGATTTTAATAGTTCTTTCACCATTAGAATGCTACATTATTCAAATGTAACATATTTACCTAGTATAAAACAAAGTAGCTCCCGCTGTCTGTACGCTTAGATCTTTTAAACTACGTAACAGATTTTAATGCAGTTTTCAGCTATATATATATATATATATATATATATATATATATATATATCAGGGGACAATCTCACACAAATTGACCTAGTCCCAAACTAAGCTCTAGGCTTGTACTATGGGTACCAGGCAACGATATCCATACTTATATAGAGAAATACATACTTAAATATATAGAAAACATCCATGACCCGGGACCGCTAGCTTCGTAGGCAGGGTCACTACCAACTAAGCTAACTGCGTCAAATATAATAGTACCCGGAGCGAAGCGAGGGCGGGTCGCTAGTAGACTATATTTTCACTTATTTTACCAAAGCTAAGCGAGGACGGGTCGCTAGTACTTAACTAAAGCCTGTTATGAAGGACCCTTATTCTAGATTAATCTAGATTCTACCCAGTGCTATAGTTTCGTTAACGGTATGATAGATATAACTTTTAACTTGACAGTGAGAGTCGTAAACAATACAATAGCAGGAGGTGTAAAGGCATCTTTGCAGATTTTGTCTCATAAAATTATAATTATATAGAGACCAAAAAAATATTAAAGTTTTAAATTAGGTCACCATAATTCTAAAGATGCGAAAGCACAATAAAGGCCATGGTTGCTTATAAAGTAAATGATATTAAAGGCTGGATACTATAATGCGAACTATTTACTTACTTTTTAGGGTTCCACAGCCAAAATGGCAATGGAACCCTTATAGTTGCGTCATGCTCGTCTGTCCGTGTGTCACAGGCATTTTAATCAAGAACTACAAAATGTATATTGATAAAATTTGGAGTATAATCTGCTTCTTAGTTTGGTAGTTAGGTAAATAATAGAAATAAATATTTCTAGGGGGGGCACTTCATATATGTAACAGAAGCTGAATTCTTTTTCCAGCATACATCAACGTGTGCACTTATTTCGACAGTTCTCTTAAAACCACTAAGGTTTCTCTGCAATTTTTTTGATTAAGTGAACATTTTCGGAAATAGTCGCTTCGAAAGTTGCATAAATTGTGTCCCCCCTCCCCTTTATCTTTAAAACTGTATGTCCCAAAATTAAGAAAAAAATTACAAAGGTAACGCCTAATAAATACTTTCAACCAAAATTATTTTCAACATGATCGGTTTTACCGTTTTTGAGTTATATCCGAAAAACTGCGCTTCTCAACAAAAAGACGTAAGTGCCATGAAGATACGCTCTTTCTCGTGCACTTTATTGTAGTAATGGCGACGGAACTCTTCATTGAGCATGGCCCGACATGTTCTTGCCCAGTTTTTTTATGACATGAAAAGACAAACTAGCACACAGGTCTGTGATAGTGAGTCGACTTTGACGAGGCACATGGATATGTGACGTTCTCAATATAAAGGGACCTTATGGAGGCAGGCGGTTACGCAGTTTTTAGAACTGTTACCATAGTATTCGTATAGTTACAAGAATAAGAAGAGCGTAACTGCCTTCCTCCATAAGGTCCCTTTATATTGAGAATGTCACATATATGCAATCTAAAGATAGTAAATCGTTGCTAACCCTGAGAACTAACATTATAATATTCTATGCTACTAACATGGAATATATTATTATCTATTATGTGCTTGTTATTACACTTCGGAACAAAATAGAGCGATCATTGCCGCTTGGAGACGATACTAAGATAGTATAGTTCGTCGATTATGAAAACTTAAAATTTCCTGTTACATTTACCCATGTTATTTTACCCTACAATAAAAAATCTCTGATTGACCTTTTTATTAAATTATGGCGATGTTTCATCTTTATCCAACGACTAAATTTCTTGAGCGCGAGCGTATTGGCGACTCGTAAGGAGCGTCCCCACTGAGAGCGTTCGGCGTCGAATATTCGAGTGGTGTGGACGTTGAGCCGAGCGTACAAAGCTTACAAATTATTGAAATTATTGCTCGTTTAAAAATGCTCGGGTAAGAAGGCTCTCAATGAGAACGTTCCTTTACGGTTACTTGCAAGAAAGTCGAGATTTAGGGCCGCTTGCACCATCTGCGTTAAATATGTTTAAGTCTTAAATCAGTTTAAGTTGTGTCAAAATGTATGAACATGTAGAGTCGTTAAATGTGTTTAAGACTAAAACATATTTAACGCAGGTGGTGCAAGTGGCCTTTATTTCGAATTTCACCAACAACTTAACAGACAATTAGAGTGTTAACAGCTGTCAAAATGTATGAACTAACAGTCGATTAACATTTAACATCGTTTGGTGAAATTGGTACTAAGTCTTAAATCTAGTTTTTGTCAGTTGCATATATTTTGACACAACTAACTGTACTTTAGACTAAATTTAACTTTAACTTTTTCCTGCTAATGACCCTTATGCCATTTCACCAACCAATTTAACAGACCGTGTAATCTTAATCTGTTGTCAGTCAATACACAGCTGTATTTAGACAGCCGTTAAACCTCTAATCGCCTGTTTAACTGTTGGTGAACTCCACACTTAGTGAGCCTGTTGACAATATTAAAAAAAGCTTATAAACATGTCAATACCATCTAAATTAATCTCTAATATTAATTGATAAGAGATACCAAACTTTTGACGATTATTTACAACGCCTGCTTGACAAATTCATTTTGAATGAACCCTGTTAAACACGCTACATAATAACCACAGCCTAAACTACAACTGACCCACTCGGTCGCTCACGCCCGGCAGTGTTCACAGACATCGCGTAGAGTCAACACGCATCACGTCAAAACGCGACGTCAACTGAACTCCAAACCGGTTGACAATAAACCTAATCAAGTCCAAAGGTTTCCAACACAAGGTAAGACAGTTTATTTAACTACACAGTTTGAATAAATATAGGCTTTAGTTGGTTATGCATGTTACCGTTAGGCGGTCAGTCGTTGCGTTTTTGTGAGATTGACCAATTGAACACGCAAAGAATGTGGTTTTATGTTTTTAAGGGCTGTATACACGTTATAATAATCTAAACACACATCAGTTCCTAACGATGATAAAGAACCTCGAGGTATTTTTTATGTTTTACATACGAATATGTACGCTACGTCATGTCAACAAATCAAGATATTCTTAGCACTAAGTATGTAGCAGTATGTACCTTACACACTTATAAATTATAAGGTTGCCTTTCCATAGAAGCGGAGACGAGCGGAGCGGAGAGAAGCTGTGTAGGAATCGACCAATCATTAGTTGTAACAATATCTCGTCTCCGCGCCGCTTCAATGGAAACAGTCAAGCGGAGATGACCCGCCTCAGTGGAATCACATACCTCTTTTCACAGCTCCGCTCCTCTCCGCTCGTCTCCGCTTCTATGGAAAGGCAGCCTAAGGAGGAAATATTTGCTTGTTTGTAATCGATAACCTCTTAAACTACTGAACCAATTTTGATAATTCTTTCACCTTTGGAAAGCTACATTATCCAGAAGTGACGTAGGCTATATTTTAATTATTAGGCTATTTTAACTTATTGTACCGAAGCGAAGCGAGGGCGGGTCATTAGAGTATTAAATGTGAAAGTTTATGGAGATGTTTGTCTGCTATGTGCGAAGCCGAGGCGAGTCGCTAGTGGCATATATAATAGTTATTTTGTTATGCAAAGCTGCAAAGTTTTTATTGGCGCGAGAGCCATAACTTTACACACAATTTTTCACCTCAATATAGCGAGGAAAACAATTGGTGTCGGAAAAACAATTGCACGAGCGCCATATCAGTTGTGGCCGTCGTCGTCGCACAGCACCAACATTACTTTCCACGCTAGCGGTTAAAGTGGACTTTTGCGCGGAGATTTTGACAGAGAAAGCCTTCCCGAGCTGGTGAGGTGACAATATATTTATTTATTTTCTTTTAGAATCCTCGCTTAGTACTCGGGAATGATTCAGACTGGCTCTCGCGTCTAATAACAACTTTGCAGCCTTGCATAACAAATAATTATTGTTTATTTGCATAACTAGAAATGAAATGCGGAAACGGACACATCTTGTAGTAGGGTACTATTTAAACAATACACATAAAAGTGTGTTTTTATTTATGAGTGTGGATAAAAGTATATGACTCAGCGGCTGTTGCAACAGCTGTGCAATTCTGCAAATGCATCATAGCAGATTTATAGCGACGACGCGGTCAGCCTAGTTGCGACCCAGCCTACGAATCTTGCGGTTCCTGATTCGATTCTCTGTAATGGAAAATATCTCGCACCTTTAGAATTAAAGTGACCTAATTACAAAATTTTTAGAATCTGAGTTAGGTCTCTATAATAATAACTTTTTGTCTCGAAGTAAACTTAACATTTTGAATTAGGTCACTTTAATTCTATCCATCCATCGATCGACGATCGATCGATTGGTGTCGTAGGTTTGGCTGATCGATGAGTA
Organism: Tortrix viridana; assembly: GCA_963241965.1. NCBI lineage: Eukaryota > Metazoa > Arthropoda > Insecta > Lepidoptera > Tortricidae > Tortrix > Tortrix viridana. Next base: position 1,728,447 of record OY725201.1, read on the forward strand.
TAGTAGAAAGTGTAGAAACTATCGATCGACGTCGACGAATCCATTCTACCGTCGATCGATCGCATCGATCGACGATCGATCGATTGGTGTGGTAACACCCTAAAGGTGGGATCTGTATGATGAGCATGAATATTTATTTCTTAGTTTTGGATGTTTTCTATGCAGGTAATTATTTAAGAGTTTATAATACAAGTGTGTTTATGGTTGTGTAGTGCCCAAAAGTCAATTTGTGTAAAGTCAGACATCATTTTTGTAATAAACCTACATATTACGTAAATATGCGTATTTCTAGTTTATTACGTCAGTCAGATGGTACATACATACATACGACCCGAATTCACCGAGTTTCTCTTATTTCTTTCCATTAGGTAACAACAGTTTATATTTTAATGTTTAACGTACTGTTATGACTACACCGTAGCTTCATTTACCGTCTGATGACCGTAAAACAATTACTTGATAATAGTTTTTTACGCAAAGACCGCAAAATGGTTGCAACAATATTGCAGTCAACGTAGGATCGGGCCATTCATTTGTGACGTTCTCAATATAAAGGGACCTTATGGAGGCAGGTAGTTACGCCGTTTTTAGAACTGTTACCATTGTATTCGTATAGTTACAAGAATAAGAAGAGCTTAACTGCCTTCCTCCATAAGGTCCCTTTATATTGAGAACGTCATATTTTATTACGTAAATATTCTGCCCGCGACTTCGCGTAGAATTAGTAATTTAGCCATTCCACGGGGACAGGGTGTAAGCTCTCTCTTTTCTAAATTTCATCCAAATCCGTCCAGCAGTTGTAGCGTGAAGTAGTAACAAGAGTTTGTGCGTGTTAGTACATACTTTCGCATTTATAATGTTAGTGTGATTATTACTTTAGGTGTTTTTTTTGGACCCTTCCCCTTCGCTTGAGATTTCCACAATTAAATCCATACATCATCCAAGACTCAGAAACACAATCACGCTCGTCACTGAAATATATGCCTCTACCGGTATTCAACTCGGGACCGCTAGCTTCGCAGACACTACCAACTTCACAATGGGGGCCTAGCCAAGATGTTACTATTTAACTCTTTTCGAAATCAAAGAAAATGAAACTGACTCAACCTGAACATCTATCGAATCTGAATCTGAATACATTTTGACAGTTGTCGAAAATCGCCAACGTTGGCGTTATGCGTCGACAGGCCCCTAGATCTACCGGCGCTAGCGCTAAGTAGATAAGTGTGATTGACTAATCACTACTATTAACCTATCACAAGCCTTCAATACGTCATCAGTATTTAACACAATCATTTAAGGTGATCATTCACGGTAATCAATAATGCATGTGTTTGCTTGGCATCTTGCCTAATTTGATCGTGAATGTCCATCTTCAGTTTGAATTTTGGATTGATGACAACGCGCCGAATTTTCCATCTTGCCATTAGTTAATCGTGAACGTAAGTGCGAAAACCTTGCGGCATGGGCTGTGGCGTCACGCCGCGCAGCCTGAATGGACAAACCCACATCACTTGCGAGTTCATTGACCGAGAAATGAAAGCTACTGACGCCCTGAGTGGGCTAAAATTTCGGCGTCCTTCCATTTGATTGCCCATTATTGGACTGACCTTGAATGTCCTCCTTTAATCTTGTTAATTACTAACAAGAGAACAGACTGGTCTACACGTGTTTTCCGTTGATTATTAGGCCGCGGAAATTCCGTAGAAATACGTAACAAACGGCCGCACTCAGAGACGTCAATTAAGTTTTAAGTTTGATGAAAGCTGCTGCTGTCACTTTCTTTGCTATAGCAATAGAATAAGACGCAGCCACTTTAATGAAACTTGAAAAAAATTGACGTCTCTGAGTGCGGTAGAAAGGGAGCATTAACAGCCGCACTCAGAGACGTCAATTGGGTGAATTTCAGGGCGTTTCAACCGCCGTCATTAGTGTCACCAAATATATTGACGAATTCAATTACGCCTACCAGCAACTCCTGATGTAAACAGAAGCAGAACTGGGGATGTAGTTTCTATCTGCATCACAAGTTGCTGTAGTGTCATTGATTTCGTCAATATATTTGGTGACACTATTGACGGCGGTTGAAACGCCCTGAAATTCGCCCAAATTAACTTTTAAATTTGATTAAAGTTGCTGCTGTCACTTTCTTTGCTATAGCAATAGAATAAGACGCAGCAACTTTAATCAAATTTAAAAGTTTATTGACGTCTCTGAGTGCAGTCGTAAGTGTTAAGTATTATCATAGAAAAAATGCTCCATATAATATGGAGCCTGCCATGTTAACGTTCTGATAAAGCATCCGTCACTCTCGCACGTACAGTCAAGGTCATAAATATGTGTACACAATTAATACCTTGTCACTTTAATCGCTGTGACATTCATATATGTACTAAAATGTACACATATTTATGACCTTGACTGTACATACCTAATGGTCCGAAAGTGACAAGACGTTTTATCCACGTTTATGGTGATATTTTACCCAAAATATTTTTTTTCTGGTAGCAATCTTTCCGTTCGAAAATTTACCAGTCTTAATTTTTTTCTGTAGCTTATTTTGCCGAAGATTTTTTCTCAGCAGAAATAATTCAAGTCTCATAATTTCCCAATTTATATTTATCTGAATAATTAATGTGTCTGTCTGTGGCATCGTAGCTCCCGAACAGAAGAACCGATTTTCATGAAATTATTTTTGTTTCAAAGGTGACTTGATCGATAGTGTTCTTAGCTAAGTTGGTGAAAGCTAAGTTGATGAAATCGGGGATTTATCTTAATTATTGATTATTACAGAATCCAAGATGGCCGACGACTCGGAAGTCCGCGCGTTCTACACAGGCAAGAACTTCTTCATCACCGGTGGCACTGGGTTCGTAGGGTTGTGCCTCATCGAGAAGATTCTTCGCAGCATCCCTGACGTGGGGAAGGTGTATCTTCTGATGAGGCCGAAGAAGGGCAAGGAGATATCGCAGAGGTTGGACGAGTTTCCGAAGAATCCAGTAAGCGCTTTTGATCTTTAAAGATTTTTTTAGGTTTAAAAGGCGTTTGAGTAGTTGTTGAAAAAATATATAACAAGATTGAGCTGAAATTTAGTATACGTACGTAACTTCGGTGACAATGCAATAACATGGTACCATGGAGCTGATCTGATGATGCAGTTCGAAGGTGACCATAGGAACTCCACAACGAAACAAGATGGCCCCGCCGTGTTTGGGTTCGTTGGATTCGTCTTGATAAGCAGATGATGACTGTGCAAAAAAAGTACAGTTGGCAAGAAAAGCTAGTTCCAAAAATGAATGTTTTGACAGAAACTTATTATTAATTTCAAGTAAGTATTATTTCAAGTATCGCTTTTTTCTAGGTATTTGAAGCCCTTCTCCAAAAGACCTCAACAGACATCTTCAAGAAACTGGTTCCTGTATCCGGGGACGTGGGAGAAGAGAACCTTGGGCTCAGCCCTCAGGATCGGCAGCTTCTGGTGGAGAATGTGAACGTGGTCATCCATTCTGCTGCAACCCTGGACTTCCAGGATAACCTGAGGCCCACTGTGAAGATTAATCTGCTGGGCACGAGAAGGGTTATGGAGCTTTGTCAGCAGGTTAAGGATTTGAAGGTAGGTAGTAGGTGGTAGAGCTGCTTCTTATTAGTTTATGATTCGACTATTTACAACTATCCGTGTATTCTAGTAATATCTTTTTTCTGCATTTTTTTTTTCCTTGCCATATGACGCAGCAGTTTGTTTGTCTGTTTGTTGTCTCACTTCCTACTAGGGATTTGTTAGATCATTCACAGAAGCAATTTCACAACTAACATATAATTCAGCTAATAAAATAGTCTACCTGGTAATTTAGGCGATTAAAATAAACAAAGACATTAAATATCGCTATGTAAACAATCGCTAGGTACATAAAAAAAAGCGTATAAGACCGACCGACCGGCGTATGACCGATTATGAAAAAATTGGCTGTAAAAATTCAGTAGGTACTATGAAAAAATGGTTTCTGTGAAAATTATCTAACAAACCGTTGTTCCGCTATACCGCATATATTTTGCGTGATAAAATAACCCTGTCTTCAGGCTATGAATTATCTCTGTACCAATTCACGTCGATCAGTAAAGGCATTTCATTGCCGGCAACGCATAAAATCGTTGCCCTGACCTCCACACAGCAAATATGTGTTTTTATAGTAGGTAGGTATGTGAGCTGTCACAGACACTGTATAAAACAAAAGATATGACACCTGGGAATAGACCTTGACAAAAGGTCGGTTCAATACATTAACGATCTCTAGCGTAGGTAATTAATTCACAAAAACCACAAACATTAATCACCGACGCCTTTTTTCTCCAGGTAATGATCCACGTATCATCGGCCTACGTCAACGCGTACCTCAACGAAGCCCGCGAGAAGCTCTACGACGCACCAGCCGAAGCAGAAAAGGTCATAGCCTTAGTAGAAACCTTATCTGATGAAGCCCTAAACATCATCGAACCAAAACTCCTCAAAACTCACCCAAATACGTACACATTCACCAAACATATGGCGGAGCATGAAGTTGCTAAATATGCTGATATTTTTCCTTGCACAATCGTAAGGCCTACCATGATTGTAGCTGCGTGGAAAGAACCGGTACCTGGATGGACTTGCTCCAAAGTTGGTCCTCAAGGTTTCCTAATGGGCGCAGCCAAAGGAGTAGTCAGGAGGTTACCTTTAGCAAAGGAAAACATCGCAGATTATATTCCAGTAGACGTTGTAGTCAATGAGTTGTTGGTAGCTGGTTTCCAAGCAGCTAAACAGAATAATGGCTTATCTATTTACCATTGCTCATCATCAACGCAAAAGCCTTTCCGTTGGGCGATGATTGAAGATGATATTTGTGGGATCATACATAAATATCCTTTGAAAAGTGCGGTGTGGTACCCACACCTGAAGTTTGTAAACTCATTGCTACTATTTAGGATATCAGCTATTTTCGTTCACTTTATACCGGCAGTGTTGTTGGATATGCTACTACGCGTTACAGGCGGTCGGCCAATATTGTTTAGATTGCACAAAAACGTTTGGAATTCACTGAAACGTTTGGAGAAGTTCATTTTCACTGAATGGAAATTCCATAACACAAATTCCGTGGAACTTGCTACCAAGTTGAATAAGACTGACAGTAAACTTTTCTTTATAGATATATCCGACATAAATTGGAAAGATTATTTCACTATTCTACATTTAGGAGTAAGGAGATATTTGAATCATGAAAAAGAAAGTACTTTGGGTGCCGCAAGAAGCAAAGATATGGTTTTGCTTGTGGTACATATTATATGGCAGATCATGGTTATAACTCTTTTTTGGTATTTGGTGGCTTCTATCACGGGTTTATCCATGACCGGAAGCGCTTGGGTCGTCCCAGCGTTGTACATTCTTTACAGTTTTTTGTAAAATATACGTTATTAAGGGACAGGGGTACATTTTATGCAACCAAAGTACGTATATATACAGATAATTCAACTCCGATACTTTAAGAGATCGAGTTACGCACACACAGGCGGCGCAAAAGTTGTCTTAATTCATGATTATCAGTGTGAGCTCACGTTCACACAGGCTTGAGGCTCGTACGTGTGGCGCACACATATAAACTGCTCGATGTACCTTTGTTCGAAGACCTACTGTGACTCAGCTGTGACTGCAGTAATGGGCAGAAAAGTGAGCAGCGCGATTATGTAACGGGTCACTTCTCATGCCGCTGCTGCCCGCGCTGCCGGCGCTCCGGTGAGGAGCGGCATGTGAACACGCACTACCCTCGGAAGAATCACTGCATGTAAACGCGGCCAACGAAGTTACAGAAACTGTTGTTTAACGTATTTTACAGGTCGATTCACAACACTGGCACGAATGAAACTAATATCTATGATTGTGTGCGCCGGCCCTCGTTGCTCGAATTTCAAACCGAAAAACCTGTATTTATTTTACACACATGTAAACTTTCATTCACTTGTTCGATCCATTCGTGCCAGCTCTTGTGAATGACCTGTAAGAAAAATACTGTGGAATTTGTGAGATGATTCTCAAGAATTGTAAAGGGCAATCTCTTTACAATGCTTTTTGTACCTACTCTTTTAACTGCGATTTAAAAAAGGTTACCTGAGTAGGTAGGTACATTAAATGTTTGTAACAACAAAGTCTGAAGATTACTTTTTATATTTATAGGTACAATAATTTTATACTTTGTTAATATACTATGGTGTATGTGAAAAAATATTTTTTTTTATTTTATTACCCTAATTCTATATCCTTTTTATCTATTTCTATATCCTCTAAATATTTACTAGGTAAGAAAATCTATTGAGCCATTCTGCACAATTCTTCCTAAAAAGGTAAACAATACAAACACCAATAAATAAAACAAAACTTGATTTTTAAATATATTTCAGTAATCAAAATATAATAATAGGCTTACACGTTAATAGTTACAAATCGTATCTCTTCGCGTGAAGTGTTTTACAAAAACTGGGCGAATCGCTGGGTTCGGAGCGGTAGCAAACATTCTATACAACAGGCGGCCGAAAAACGCCTAAAAAGCCGCCATGACACCGCAAAACGGCGGGAAAAAACACGACCTGGATTCTAGTGCTTTAAGCCAAGCTGCCAGTATTTTTTTACCGCCATATCGCAAATATCCATGGCATGCTGTAAATTACAAATAACAGTGACTAAACCACATATAGCCCGATTAAAAACATAATGTATTTACAAGCCAATAAATTACAATCCCATAAAGTATTACATTTTTTTTACATAAATCCTTAGTGCATTTATTCACATTGTATCTCGCGAATCAAAACGTCGTAAGTGCTACACCGTGAAGTAACTTTTTAATGTGCACTTTTTTAACAGAACCAAAATGTAAGACAGTTTTTTTTAATCTATTATAAATCTATCGCTATTTATTATCGTCAGTTAATTAAATTAATACTTTCGTCCTGTAGTTTAAAAACGTGTTTATACTTATAAAATATGATTGTATGTATAGTTATATAAGTTATCCAGCTAGGTATTTACAATAGTCTTTTGGGCTACATATTTTATATTTTTAATCTTTTTTTTTAAACATTAGGTTCATTGTAGGCAAGCATTGACATAATCAATTCAGTCATTTGACCGCCAAGTACATACAGAAAAAAATAATGATTTTATTTGTAAAACTTCATTTAAAAATGTCAACTTTAATAAACGTCATTTTTGTGAACTTCACGAAAAAATGTGACGTTCCTAAAAATCGCCAATTTTTTTTCCAACATTCGACTTTTTTGCGTGTATTATTTATTTAAAACTGTATGTACTATAGCTGTCATAAGACAACTTAAAACTATTAACCAACCAAAATTCAGAGTATCACAAAATCCGAGTTAAATTGAAATGAAAGTCAGGAACTTGAGTCTAGCGAATATTTACAAATATCTTAAAATATTTTTTTATCACAAATAAAATTCCGCGCTATTTTTTTTTCAATAATTATGAGCAAATAGGTATATTTTTAACTACTATTGGTCAAGATTCATGAAAAGTAGCAATGGTCAAGAAAAAATAACTGGTAAATCAAAAAGATCTAGTAATACTATTGATTTCACGATTTTGTTGTTGACAAAATCATTCATCGAATTAAAAAAACGAGTTCATCTATTCATCTACAGACAAGTAAAACAAAAGTACGCATGCCAAAAACTGATTAGTCTCGTTTCATCATGAACTGTCAAACTTCAAAAATGCATGCAGTAATGTGACGCCTGATTCTTTATTTTCGATAAATATGGTTGGTATAAAAAATCTCATGGTAGCACTCACTATACTTCGTAGTACATATTTGCCAAAAGTTTTTTTTTATTTATTGAAAGAAACCAAGTTTATCTTACATCTCTCTCGTTTGACATACCAAATGAAAGAGACGATTTTTTTTTGTTATATAACAAAGTGAAGTGCTACCATTAATTTATTATTTTGCAATAAATCCGACCTATTTAGGTATTTAGGTGATGGTAAAATCGACTATTACATTTTTTTAGGCCAAACGATAGACAAGCACTTTCATCACCACTTTATTAAAAAATAAAAAAAAATGAGACGTTAAATCAAAAATAAATAAGGACATTATAAAGATCAATTTGATAATGTTTCAAAGTCCATGCTATTTAGTTTGAAAACATTATGTTCTTGAATCTCAGTGTAGGTAGGTATTATTGGCTGATTTTGACATAACATTAAAAACCTTTTATTTTACTTATCCATACAATCGTCTTAAAATAACACTAAAAAACGTACCACGAATATTACTCGTACAAAAACATTTTACAATGCATTAAAATAAGACCTTCGTGGTTCCAATTTTGGTGGTCATTTCTGACAGCTGACGCTTCACTGACTTTTTTTAATGACGTAAAAAGACATTACCTATTTATTTATTACTTCTGTTTCGATGCTTTAATCATTTTATATTAGTAATAAAATTATTTAGCATTGTACATTCTAAAAATAAATATAAGTGTAAAACGGACACAACTTTGCATGCTGATTTATAATGGAAGCAAATATTCATATTTGACGTCAGTATAAATTAGTTTGCAAAATAACAAAAAATAAAAATAAAATTAAAATTTTCTCACTGGATTGAACATGTTCAAAATTATCTAAAAAAGCTTTTGCATCCATGTTTAAATATTTTAAAACTTAAATTACCGCTAAATAATTGAAAAATGTCTATTTTGGCATCAATAATGATTTTTAGGAATAATCACCGATAAAAAAGAATAATAAAATTGTAATACGATTAAAAAAACGTATAAACATAGCGTTCTGATTTTTTTTATCTATTTGATTCGTAACTATCCATACTTGATTGTTGTTGGATTGTTTGTAAGATACGCTCTCATAATCGTCGATTTCCATGGTATTTTTATTTATCACGAATCGGTTACCGGGTTTGAATGCATTATCGTTTTTAAACCGGCTAACCGGTCACCAAAAAATCCAGGTTAAATTATTTCATTTTCGTTACCAGTTACAAAATAAGAAATAAATAAAAAAAGAACACGCAAAACTGCATCCGTTTTTAAATGGACATAAAAATATCTGGACGTTTGAATAAGCAAAATTAATTACGGTAAGTATGAGCATTTTCTAAATTTATGCCTATCTATCATTATATTACGCTTAAAATCAAATAAACGGCTAGCCTTTTCTCACACCGGGTTAAAAGGACACTGTGGATGTAACAAACTGGTCTTGAGCTGTACTCAATGCATATCTCAAGACACGTCAACAATGACAGCTTTCTATGACATGACGTTTACTTTGACATAATCTTGAGACGGGCATCTCAGCTAAGATCATTTTATTAACACGACCCATAGAAAACGGACATTTCTGACTTGTTTTGATCAAGAATGAGATCCGTTTTTAATACGGTCTTATAGGCCGTAACAATAAACCGATCCTTGCTGAGACGCCCGTCTGAAGATGCGTCAAATATGACAGTATAGAGGTTTGACGTGTCTTGAGACGGGCATTTATTAATACGGTCTTATGAACCCATATAAGTATACTGTTCTGAATATTGATACTGTAGAGTACTTCTAAAGGTAAGTATACACGGCGACACTTGAAGCTGGTGTCAACAATATACTTTGTTCGATGTTGTACACAAACAAAAAATCAAAACCACGTGACATACTTCCACAGCCAATGGAAGTAAATGTTTTTTTTTTTCATAGGTCAGATTTGGAAAGAAATTCGATTGGCGGTTTTACAGTCACGCGGTTCGGTTATACAGAATGAAATTAAATTCAGCGTCCAAATTTTGGTCCAAATCAGTAAGTCATACTGACCAACAAAACAAATCGACCCTCCCATACAAACATACATTGGCTAGTCAGCTGACTAGTCAAAATGTATGGGAGGGTCGATTATTTTCGCGATTATTATTATTATTTTTTATTTTCGACTTACTGATTTAACCACCAAAATTTGGACACTGAACTTAATAGAGTATAAGTGCTAAGCTTGCATTAGACGGCACTATATACTCAGTTTATACACCAAGTGTATCTAGCGTGAACTTTTAAGCTGGCGGTTTGCGCCGCGACAGAGACAGGAGACCGAGACGAGAGACTGACACGGGAGACCGAGACCGAAACTTGACATTAGGCTTTCTATAAAGTTCGCGAGCGCGACAGGAGACCGCACTCTATAGAAAACAACGGTATCGGTCTCCCGTCTCGGTCTCCTGTCTCTGTCGCGTCGCGAACCGCCAGCTTTAGACACTCGGTGTATATATTAGAGACAGCCGCTTCCATACACAAGGTGTATATTTAATGTACGGTGTAGTGTCGTAGCGTAAAGTAAGCTTTATGGTGTGTGAACATCGTCGATTTAAAACGAGTATCTTTAAGAAACACACGACACTAATGTTGAGAGTTGTGTCTGCTGTCTGTGTCACAGTGTATATTAACCTTAAGTCAAGGTAAGTATAAATAAAGATATCAGAACAGTGTGTGCGTATTTGAAAGTCGCATGTGAAAAATATAATTTCTATAAAATTTACCTAAGTAAGTTAACTTGTAAAACTAAGATCTTTAACTATTAATGTTGTATTGGTTATCATAACTAACAAATTCAAGAAAGAGGAAAATGTACTTTACAAAGTAAGTCAGTAAGGTGCATTATACAACCTATTGAATTTGTTAGTATCACCGACGATATGCAGCAATAATGTTCTGTTCAATGTTGCGTGCGACCTTCACGTCACGTCAACTACAAATGTCCGTCACCTCAGTAGAAATAACTAATCAGCTAACCGTTCTGGTATATCAAGCATACATTACAATCGTATGCTTAAAGCGTTTTTTTTTTCTATAAATAAATAATGTCATAGAATAATTACACGTCGTTTTGTACCGACCCAAAAATACTGCAAGACTTATTTTTTAAACACTAACATAAGTTTAAAATGATCTAAATGCGACAACGACAATTTTTACAAATAAAAACTTGCCATTTTATTTTCTATCTAAAATTATCAAGTTTTCCAGTATTTTTAGAAAAAGTACGAACACTCTTAATTTAAAAAATAAACCATCCCATTACAATACAAAGGACATAAGTAACAATATTTAAAAGTCGCATTTTTTTTAAATCGAACTCTATACCTTTTTTATTTACACATTTTTTATTTTACTTCGTTTCTGTTCAACATTGTATTGTTTGGCCTAACCTAACGACTATTATATAGAAAATTACATAATAATAGCGTTTAAAACGAAAAAAATACTAAAAAACCGTTTTTATTATTCCGTATATTTTTTAATAATTCATTCAATTCCCTTACCTAAATAAAATATTGTAAAATCATAAGATAATTCACAAGACAAGAAACTAAAATCAATAATAAATAAAAACTTTAAAAAATTTGTATTAAAACTATTTTTTATAATTATTAAAATACCTACGGAACCGTAAAAACGTTGAAAACTGCCTAAAAAAAGAAATACGCTGCCAAAATAAAAAGTCCGCCTCCGCTATCACAAAAAGCAGCCCTACTCGATACCTACAAGATTTCTCAACCTTTTTACATACCTATAGAAAATACAGAGTTCTCATACCGATACCTAAAAAAAAATTAAAAAATATCCTACAGTTTGTCGATCGCTACTTGTGAGTCGAATTTCCAAACAAAAAATATATAATTTTTAAAAGATTCTCGAATTAAGGGACGTTCTTGGAATGAAGTGCAAGGATTATAAAAAACCAAAAGTAAATGTACTTCTGACAAGAAATTGTAATAAAATCTTGGATTCCTGAGATAAACCTTATCAAAATTGTCGAAGATATTGCGTAACATACACACAACAACAAAAAAAACTACTAAACTACCTCCATTCCATCTTTTCGCGCGGAAGCACATAAATCCATCCCTTTCGATTCTCATGTTGGCGTGGCACAATATGTCACCTCTTCACTTCCTTATCCTTACATAATATAAAAATTCGCTTTCCGCGTCTGTCTGTCTGTTTATCCGCTAACTCCTAAACCACGCTACGGATTTTGATGCGGTCTTCATCATGTTAGATAATTTCGGGGGGGCCGAGAAGACATCACGTGTTATTTTTTTACACACTTATATCAAAACAATCCGATCTGAGCGCGTTTATCCAGATAATACTCGTAATTATTCATTGTACCAACTTTAAAACATTAATAATGAAACATTGGTCCTAAAACTACACGTGATCTTAAATGGAGGGGGGGGGTTAGCGTTATAATCACCAAATATCACCAAGGGGGAGGCCTATCAGGGGGGAGGGGGGGGGGGGGGGTCAAAATTAGGCCAAATATGATCACATGATTTTTGGACGAGCCCTTATTGGCTAGATTGTGGTACCCATGCGAATCCGGGGCGGGTCGCTAGGTTATAATGATGGGGAAGCTTTGGAACTTTATGGTAGGTAGCACAAGAACTCTGTATTTGCGTGGTCCACTACACAACTCCCTTATCATCTGACGGCGAGGGTGACCGCGGCGACGAGCGCCAGCGCCGGCGCGAGGCGGTTCGCGAGGCTGTTGTACTTACTGCTCTGCTCGCATGTGCCTGGAGAATAAATGAAGTAATTATAAATATATGTGACGTTCTCAATATAAAGGGACCTTATGGAGGCAGGCGGTTACGCCGTTTTTAGAACTGTTACCATAGTATTCGTATAGTTACAAGAATAAGAAGAGCGTAACTGCCTTCATCCATAAGGTCCCTTTATATTGAGAAAGATCTATAGTCAAGTGTGTATCGTGGAAATCAGAACAGAGACGAGAGTCTACATATATATGCGTATATAAAGGAAGGAAAATATCAAATTTCTTCGACAATAATTTATCAAATTATTAATTAAAAGGTGCAATAAAATAATTGTTACAAGGTTAAGATCACATTCGGGTTAAATGGGGGAATCCACTGTGAAGCAACATAGTTGAAATTTGTTGGTGAATAAACTCTTTTTTAGCATGCAAACAAGAAAGACAAATCTATTATGCCGTGTATCGACTACGATACGACAACGTGTCGTGAACTTTACATCGTAGATTTCCACGACGCGACATCATGGCGTGTAATTGTAGCTAATAAACAAAGCTTACCATTGATGGTGAGGTTGTACGCCTTGTCGGGCGGCTGGCCGGGCAGCGCCGCGCGGTCGCACGAGTGAGACACCACGCTGAGCGAGAGAGTCGGCGCGCCGCGGGTTTCTGTGTAACAAAACATTGGTTTATAAGGAGTGACATAAATAAAGAGATTTAAATTAAAAAAAAATCGGTATTATGCCGCTCGTAGACGACTGTTACCCGTGTAATAATACAAACCATCGTAGAACCCGAGTACCGTACCATTTTCGTACACGATGCAGGAGCCAATTATCCGTGTATAATGTATTCAATATTTGTGACGTTCTCAATATAAAGGGACCTTATGGGGGAAGGCAATTACGCTCTTCTTGTTCTTGTAACTATACGATTACTATGGTAACAGTTCTAATAACGGCGTAACCGCCTGCCTCCATAAGGTCCCTTTATATTGAGAACGTCACATTTGGTGGTCTCCTGCGTTGCTAGATATTCGCACTCCACTACTTAATTTTACGTACAGCCAGTAAACATTGAACCTTTTCATGATAAATATTATTGACTAAACCGTACTTTCTTTTGAAGATTCTATATTTTGTTTGAAGTTATGACAATTCATTTTAGTGCAACATTTCCATGAGGGTATTTTATCGTTAATTCGAATTACGAATCTTGTATCAGTCAAAGTTTAAAATCACTTGCTAAATTATACCTGGACCTCGGGAGGACAAATTGACGCAACCGTGCCACGTTAATTTCTGTGAAATTATGCGCACTTTCATGGATTGAAAATAACCTATAATAAACTAATGTTGTACACGTGTAACGTACCGTTAGTGTTGTAGTGTTCGTACACGATGCAGGCGGTGCGCGGGCGCGCGGCGCGCGGGCCGCTCGGCGCCGCCACCACGTAGCCCGCGCTGCCCGACGTCCAGCTGCCGTAGCACGTGTACACTGTAACAACACACGGGTACAAATTAATACGACTAAGTTTTAGTCTAGCAGATACCCTAAAAATTTACTTCTCTATTACAACAAGGACGCTTTAAGACACAACATACATAAAAAAAGTATTCTCAGGTTCATAATAGCGATCGGCTGGCTATCGCTATCGCACTTGCACTCAACAGTACTTTGTCACTCGTGTTTCATAGAAAAAGATTATGTCAAAGTATTTATTGCTGTTAAAAACACTTGAAGTTAACTTTAATGTGATCATGAGAATGGTGCCCGCTGGAAATCATTGAGGGAGGGCTATGTTCAGCAGTGGACCGCTGTGAGTCGAGATGATGATGTGGTTGATGATGGTGGTGATTGTGATGATGATGATGATGTGGTTGATGATGTGAACGCACCAATGCTGGAGCAGGCCGACTTGAACTCGATGCTGTCCTGCGCGGCGCCGCAGCCGATGCTGGCGCTGTCGAACACCCCGGCCGCGCACTCGGCCTCCGCGGGGTCGGGCTCCACGCCGCCTGGAAATAGTAAGTAGATTTTATAACTAGAGATCAAAAACTAAATAAGACCTAAAAAGAAAACATGATAGGCTGTCTACTGCGTTACATGTAAAATCAAGTAAGTCAAAAAGTATATCCCATCCAATTCAAAAAAAATATAAATTTATTTTAAATTCAAATTGAAAACTGTATTTGAGTTCAATTAAAATTTAAGTTGAAAATTCAATTAACTCACCCATAGTGATCTGCTGCCGCCGCCTCCTGGAGTCCGCCAGCGAGCTGACGACGCTGTACCTGCCGAAGATCGGACACCGCTCCGGCGTGAGGTTCGTGGCTGCAACAATACACTCGTTCAGTTCACGTGAATAGAATTGCAGAAGGAAGTCTATACTAATATTATGAAGAGGTAAAGTTTGCAAATTAGTTGTTTATTTGTATGTAAGGGGTAATCTTCGGAACTACACATCCGGTTTTAAAAATTATTTTACCAACAATAGAATGGTCTTTCAGTGTGGACATAGGCTATATTTTAACTCACGAAAGTACTGACTTTCCGCAGACGAAGTCGCGGGCGGAAAGCTAGTAAATAATATGACGTGCGAATTAAGTAATAATATGTTTCAATCAATAGCGTAAGGGCTTTGACGCTACCACTAATACCTGTCACTTATATGAGATTTCATCAATCCGTCTAGTGGTTTTAAATTAAATTTAACAGAGTTAAAAGTTAATTTTCAGTTTAATAATTCAATTTATTTCTTTCAATTTATGTTGTGAACTGAAACTTACGGAAATCGAACTTAAGTTTAATTTTGAGATTGCAACCCAATTAGAATTATAATGGCTGTATAAGCTCTTATACAGCTATTGTGCTACTTGGGAATGTCTAAGGGCTTCAGAGTGTACGTAACATCAGGTAGCCGGGCGGATTTCAGAAAGATTGTCACAGTTAAGAAACTGATTGAATAAACTCTAACTTTTTCCATTACGTCACGAAAATTAACCATGTAAAGTGTATGACTAAATTTCGTTACGTAATGGAAAAAGTTAGCGTTTTTTAATTAGGTTCTTAACTGCAACAATCTTTCTGAAATCCACCCAGAGCCCTTAGCCAAGATGCCCATCGCTAACTAGCGTTTCTATTCGTTTCGTTTTTAAACCAATCGCGTCACTGGTAGATCACGTGACTCTCCGTATGACGTGATCTACAAATGACGCAATTGGTTTAAAAACTAAACGAATAGAAACGCTAGTTAGCGATGGGCGTCTTGGCTAAGGGCTCTGAGCTGTCTACATGTGACAAGTAGAGAGTTTGCGAGAGCTACACGAGTGTCATTGTGTAGGTGGAGCGTGTGCCGCGGCACTGACCGACGAGCGTGACGGCGCGGCGCGGCGCGCGCGCGGCGCACGCGTCCTGCGGCGCCTCCCACAGCGCGGCGCCCGCGCGCAGCTCCAGCACGCCGGCCGCGCGCCGCTGCAGCACCAGGCACATGTGCCCGGACTCGCTGCACAACACGATGTTTACCGATTACATATGCCCGCGCCCGTGCCCGCTCACGTCACGTCACATGTCGGATCTCTGTCTAATGGTGGTTTCACACGGGGGCAGGGAGTGAGGCAGGACAGTACATTTCCATTGGTCGGTAGAGTAACAACTCTGTTGCTTTCTTCATCACTCCCGAGGAAATCTACAGTCCCGCCTCACTGCCCTGCCCCCGTGTGAAACAACCATAATTAGTAATTTAAATGCTTATATTATCCTTATTTTTTGGCCGATTTTAATTTAAATTTTACTTTTTGGCATCTCTTTTACGGTATTTTCATATTTTGTCAAGAAATGCGATAAAAAATTTCATACGTATTCCCTATTAGCCATTAAACAATGTAAGCGACTGCTTAGGGGATCACGGGTGAGAGGGTACCACCGAGAGACCCCAAAAACACAGATCAAAATTGCCACAACGAATTAACAAACAGACACTGTAGGCATACGACCCTACGGGCAAAAATGTCTAGAGCTCTGTGAAAGCTTAATCCGGCACCATATTTAAAATAAATACTAATATCTACATTACAGAGTAACAGATAATTTCTATCACAATATATCCTCCTTTTACTAAATTATTTATGTGAGAGAGCTTGTCTTGTCTGAAGCGCTAAGCGGCCATGATGTGGCAAAATTACATTAAATAATGATTTTAATTTTAAATTATGGCAATGCATAAACGTCTGAAAGGACTTTGATACAATCCGACACATGAATAATCCAAAAATGCCAAAAGATCTACTTTTATCCCAAACATTTTAAAGTTCTCGTAGAAAAACCTAAGTTCGACGCGTTTAACATAAACAACTGAACCAATTTGAATGAGATTTGACAAACAGATAGCCCATTTTCTGTGTCAAAACATAGGATTCATCTTGTCCCAAAACAATGAATAATTATTAAAGAATAAGCTGTAAAACAGTTAAAAACAGACGAAATCTAGTGTTAATATGAATGTGTGCACGTCTTACCATCCTTTGGTGACATGCGCCACCAGCTTAATGTGTTTCTTGTCTTTTTGCTCGAGTATCGAGTGGCACACTAGCCGCTTTTCTTCTAGGTGGCCGTCAGAATCTGTAATCTGAAAACAATAAAAATCTGGTCAAGTAAACCATCCATACAAAGTCATATAATGTTAAAGGGACTAATATTGTGGTATCTCCGCCGCCGTCATTGTTGTCTTAAATATATTGATTTTATGATGAAATGGATAAACATATTTATGTATACCTCTCACTGCCTGAGACACAGGATCATCCTAGTTCAGGCAAATGTAATATTAATGTGAATTTCGTGTATACAAAAGCCCTATGTCATTGTTATCATTAAGTGTTTGACGACGCGGTTAGCCTAGTTGGTTGTGACCCTGCCTACGAAGCTAGCGGTCCTGGATTCGAATCCCGGTATGGACAAATATTTGTGTGATGAGCGCGAGTATTTGTTCCTGAGTCATGGATGTTTTCTATGTATTTAAGTATGTCTTTCCCTATATAAGTATGTTTATCGTTGTCTAGTACCCATAGTACAAGCCTAGAGCTTAGTTTGGGACTAGGTCAATTTGTGTGAGATTGTCCCCTGATATTTATTTATTTATTATTTTATTTAAGTTTTTATCAATAAAGTTATTCTTATTCTTATTGACGAAAGTAATAACTACTATCAACTTCTGGTGTAAATAGAAACTGAATTGGGAGTTGTTTCCTTTTCTTTCAAAAGAAAAGTGCCAAGGGATGTGCCATGCTCCTCATGATGCTGACGTCTGTGGAAGACGTTGACCGTTTTTCATCATATCTGTACGTTTGCTAATGGTTATTAACAATAGTTATTTCGTTACACAAGCCTGCAAAGTTGTGGTGTGGCGCGAGTGCTGGTATTGAACCCAGAACAAGCAAAGGATCCTGATAGGAGAAACACTTAAACTTTTCATCTCACCGTAGCGAGGAAAACCCATTTACCCAACCCAACGCAAACCCATTTATAATAATAATAAAAAAAAAACACTAGGTGCTAGAAAACCAATTCCACGAGGGTCACTGATGTCTGGTTTTGGACAACTGATGTTGTCGTTCGCGCAGCGCCGCCCTCCGCACCGCACAACTACAACTTTCCACGCTAGCGTGTAAATTTAACTTTTGCACGTAGATTTTGAGCGACAGTCCTTTACGAGCTGGTCAGGTGAAAAGATTTTGGAGTGGATACCTTGAGCGTGGCGTTCTTGGTGGTGAAGTGGTACTGGTGCGAGTGGTCGAGGCTGAACCACTTGTGGTGCTCCACGATCCAGCCGGGGAAGTGGCAGCGGTTGTGCTCGTCATCGCCTGCGCAAACAAACAAAATTTTAAAGAATTTGAATTTTACTTCAGTTGCAATAACTAGAATGTGCCGTTGACATAGGTAGGAAAGAAAATCTCAGAAGCGGTATATCTCTTCTATATATTATCTCGTGTTTATTTGGCCTCGATCCATTTTTTCAAAGTACAACAATTCTGTGAGATGTGGAGCGCTCGAACTATAATCAATATAATTTATTGTACAATGAAAACATATAATGTACTGGTAGACTAAAGGTTAGATGTCCAATGGTATTATGGCAATAGCCATGAGAGAGTGAAGAGATACCCCATCTAGGAATCAACAGAGAAAATTAGAAGAGACATGTCTCTGGTCCAGAGACATTTTGACAATAGCTGAAAGGAAGTAGCAAGAGTTTTAGGAATCAATGGAAGAAATTAGAAGAGGCATGCTAAATGCTTCTGACTGCTTCCCAAGAAGAGACCACTATAGAAGTGCATGAACCTCAACTAGATATGGTAGATGCACCACTTACTGTTGGTGAGCCTCATGGTCCGACTGCCGTCCGTGGGAGAGGACAGCCCGTTACACGTGGCGTCTCCGGACTGGGCGATGTAGTACGTCATGCTCTTGTCGCTGTGCTGGCCCTTGTAGATAAAACATCTGAAAACGTTTAACTATTTAATCTAGAGGCATTAGGCAGTAAGACCCCGCGCAGACTGTAGCCAATTTAGTCGGCCGATTGCGTTTTGTCTCCACAAACGTTGTGAAAATGAAGAATAACCGTAGAAGCAGAGCAGGAAGACCAATTTTTGATGTTCTTTTCTAACTTAGAAGTTAGAGTAGACAGCAGTCAAATTCTGCAATGTTTAACAATCGCGTGGTGATAGGGGCAGTCACCTGTAGGTGTCTTCGTCAGAAGCGAGAGCGGTCCTCCGCTGGACCTGCGTGATCTTCCCCACCAGATATCTCGTGGAACCTTCCTTCCACGTCGCGAGGCAGACCAGCTCTTCAACTGAAAACGCCACAGGGACATGGTTAGTGAAAGTGCACATGCAGAATTTGCTGTTCGACGACTGAGAATTTGGAGTGTCGCTACGATTCCAGGCATTTGCATTTTTATACCCCCGACGCCAAAAGAGGGGTGTTATAAGCTTAACGTGTGTATATGTCTGTGGCATCGTAGCTCCTAAATGGAAAGACCGAATTTGAATTAGTTTTTTTTTCGTTTGATTTAGTTAATCGAGAGTGTTCTTAGCTTGGTTTGAAGAAAATCCGTTAAGCCGTTTAAGAGTTATGAGCTCTGAAAGTAGAGGTCCCGATTTTGTTGGAGGTTCTTTAACTCGTTAAGTTGTTTAGTGGTATACCGATTAATTGTGACGTTCTCAATATAAAGGGACCTTATGGAGAAAGGCAGTTAAGATCTTCTTATTCTTGTAACTATACGAATGCTATGGTAACAGTTCTAAAAACGGCGTAACCGCCTGCCTCCATAAGGTCCCTTTATATTGACGTCACAGTTACGTTTTCTCGGGTGTCAGATACACACGTCGTAGGAAAGTATTTGACTTCAGGAAATAAAGAAAATACACTTTTAGGCTGACCCCACACGAGCGTCTTTTGAGCGTCGGCGTCCTGCCAGTGCCCAACGCATAACGCAATCCCCTCGCCCCGCTACATTACGCCGGCAAGGACTTACTTAAAAACCCCGTTCATTTTATAAAATCGGCCTTCTTGCCGTTCAGAGGGCCTCGCGAAATCCCACATCAAAGGTCTCGCTCCGCCACAGCGCGTAGTCAAAGTTTGTTCTTCATCTGTCCCATTTCTAACCTCAAGCAGTTCTCTTACCATTGCTCTCCGTGGCCTGGACGTCCGGGCACGCCATGTACCGCAGCAGGAGCCGAGAGTCGTCGGT
Organism: Tortrix viridana; assembly: GCA_963241965.1. Lineage (NCBI taxonomy): Eukaryota > Metazoa > Arthropoda > Insecta > Lepidoptera > Tortricidae > Tortrix > Tortrix viridana. The sequence continues at coordinate 1,748,807 of OY725201.1, forward strand.
GCACGACTCGGCTCGCGACGGTGGATTCGTGCAGTCACCCGCTCCGCTGCAATAGTACAACATGATATTAGTATAGAAGTGAAGAACCGGTCTAGTGCGAAATACTCCAAACAATTATAATACAATGTAGAGCTTATGTATTTACCAAATCAATTTATTGAATAATGCGTAACGTGAACAGCTTAGACGGACGGACGGGTTAGTAATAGGGTCCCGTTTGGCACCCTTTCGGTACTGAATCCTTAAAACGTTTAATTGGATAAGTATACTCTAGAGCTTCTAAACACATTTGTGACGTTCTCAATATAAAGGGACCTTATGGAGGAAGGCAGTTACGCTCTTCTTATTCTTGTAACTATACGAATACTATGGTAACAATTCTAAAAACGGCGTTACCGCCTGCCTCCATAAGGTCCCTTTATATTGAGAACGTCACATATAGGCATAGAACACATACCGCACGCGAGTATACACGCAAACGTGAATGACACTAGGTCTGATCTGGAACAACAGTCACCCACGAGCTCTTAAAACACTCCAGAAGCATCTAGAAGGATCTAGAACTTACAGATTTACTGAAGAAGGAACACTAGCCTGATCTGGCAACACGTCGTCCTCTTGCACTCTGCAGTTACCACCACAGAAGCAACTAAATGCATCTAGAAAGATCTAGAACCCACCGGTTGTAGGTAAAGGTGAACGGTGCCGGTCTGAACGGGCAGGGCTGCGGCGTCGGCGTCGGCTCCTTGCGGAACATCGAGTAGAGCGCCGCGTCTCCCGTTATTGACTCGCAGATCGTAGCGAGGGACTCCTTAGTAGAGCAGTATGCTGAAACGGAGAAAGGTTAGAGGTTATAAGACTTGCTATAAAAAAGGTTGGTCTGGTGTGCTGACAGGCGCAACTACAATATTTCACTCCGAACACGGCAATTTTTTTCCAAATATCTTTTTACCAAGTATAAAAGACCTTCGGCTTCGGGTTATATCGGTTTGACTCGGTTCTCGAGCGCGCAAGAGCAAGTGAGATACCAGTCCTGACGCCGTATTATGAACTGAGAAAACCTGACTAGTTATCTAAAGAGACAGATATATATGACTCGTATGGCTCTATCCCATTCACTAGCTGAAATTTGGCAGATTTTAAGTTTAAACTTGACTCGAAAAATAAGATTCGAAGTCGAAAAGTGAGGTATGATCCCATTTAACTACTCTTGAGTGTTGAAGTACACAGAATAGGAGATAACAAAACATAACAATACCAAAAACTTAATAAAAGCAATATACTCACTTTCTTTATACTGTAGAACATATTTGTGCTTTTCATGTATCACCATGCATCTGTAGCAGTCTTCGCTCCTGAAATAAAGAAGACAATATCATATTAATATTAAAAAATAACCACATATTTAAACTGCCAAAACTCGAAATTTCGGATCTCTCTTGCACGTCATTTGTCAGTAATTCGAGAAAAAGGGACGGAGCTAACATAACTTCACATAGCACAGAATCAATTCTTTAAAAATATCAAAGTTGCCCCGTTGTTTGAAAGTCACCCCATTTTACCAGTTTGTCGTAGATTTCCACGACACGACGTCGCATCTTGACACGACGCGACATCGTGCCACGAGCCACGACGCGTGTAATTGTGTTTTGGCCCAATGTCCATCAGCAGTTAATGATGATAATGATGATGATGGCTTACCTATCGTGCAGAAGGAACTTGTCGTAGCTGTCTGTCTCCGTGCACTCGCCCTTCGACTGGATGTGCGTGGAGTTGATGGCGATCAGCATCGGGACGCCGGACTGGAACCAGCTGCCGGTCCAGGACTCGGGGAACGTGCAGCCTCCACCTGGAAATAACGCTGGTGTTAGCAAATTGTGATTCAACGGAAGAAAAAACATTTATGCGTGACAAACAAGATGTTGGCACCAGCGTTGAGGTGAATGATTAGTATGTTTACGCACACAGCTACATGCAACAAAGGTAGTGAATGAACGAAGGAGTGAATGTGAACAAAATTCCGCTGTCAATACATGACATGATGGTGTGTGCGTGACCTCATCCCTGGTGCCGATACCTATACCAATAATTAAAAAAATAAAAACTAAAACCCGCCTGATAAACTGTAGTTGATTTTTGGTTTATTTCAATAGTCAAAAAAAAAATAACTTTTACCAAAAAGAACGACTCGTGCAGCGACTGTCAGCTCGTGTCAGTTTACTTCGGCTAAAAAAATATGTCTGTCTATACTGTGACGCACCCTTATAATTATTAAATAGTCTACTAGCTTTAGCCCGCGACAGTCCACGCAGAAGAATTAGTTTAAAAACGACTTCCGCGTTAACTCTCTTTAAAAAAAATGTCGATGCTCCGATGATACGTTGAGAAGGACAAATCAACAAGTAAACTTTCGAAAAATAGAACATCCTCCACGAACCATTATAATACCAATAATGTAGGAGTTTAGCGTACAGTCAGCATCAAATATATAGGAGCAACGAAAGTGGTCAAATATATCGCAACACATCATTATTACTATAAGAATAAGGATGTGTTGCGATTTGGCCATTTTGGCTGCTTCTATCTATTTGACGCTGACTGTACAACTTTGCTCACATACATAGGTAGATTTTTTTAAACTCAAGAGCCAATGTTGGCTTCGCGCAGTCGGCTTCCACAAACGAGTTCTAAAAGCTCATGTTAAAAACGTTCATTCTTCCATAATAAACTTCACAATCGATAATTAAATCAGCCAGTCTTTCAATGGCGTCCTAACACAAATCACATATTGTGTTGAAAACATTTCAAAATGGCCGCCCATTGTTTTCATTGTTTTATGTCACGCCAGGCGTAAAGCCAGGTGTTTAGAGGGCTTAATAATTTTCGAAATCAAACAAAATATGTGACGTTCTCAATATAAAGCGACTTTATGGAGGAAGGCAATTACGCTCTTCTTATTCTTGTAACTATATGAATACTATGGTAACAGTTCTAAAAACGGCGTAGCCGCCTGCCTCCATAAGGTCCCTTTATATTGAGAACGTCACATATAGTTAAGATTTTGACAAATTTTTAGCTAAAATTACTAAGAATCATTCGCAAATCATTTTACATCTACGAACAAAACGACAATTCCATTTTATAACAAACATCTGTCACATTAATCATTAATTATTGAGACACACTCGCAAGACATCAATAACCTTCCAACAAAGCAATAACGAAATCAATTTAAATAATAATTAATTGCAATTGTTGTTAGAGAATACAAATTGAATGATTAAAATTCACAATTAGTTTGGAGAGTTGCAGCCAAAACAATTTCGAGGTGACAGACAGACGGACAAATTAGATTTCGAGTCTTTTGTGCTTGGGGTAGAACAGAAAATGTTAAGAGTCATGGTAACTGGAAACGTCATGATGTATTTGGGTGAATCTATTTTTTTGTTCCTTCAAATATGTGACGTTTTCAATATAAAGGGACCTTATGGAGGAAGGCAGTTAAGCTCTGCTTATTCTTGTAACTTGTAACTATACGAATACTATGGTAACAGTTCTAAAAAAGGCGTAACCGCCTGCCTCCATAAGGTCCCTTTATATTGAGAACGTCACATTATGTCCTATTTTTAACGACACTGTTCAACCAAAGTCAAGTATAAACTATATTTTTATTATTATATTATGAGTACAAGTGCTATCATTCGCCGAGGTATGTACGTATTGAGTATTAAGTAACATGGAGGATGCAGCAGTTTTAAATAAATAATCACGAAGTTACGAAACACAGAACCTACTTTTAAAAGGAAATAAGCATTTTAAAATAATATGCTCAAGTTCTACCGACTTTAACATAATTATAGTTGTTCTAAGGCGTATGTCAAGTGACTGCTTGAAGTAATTTCTCTAACTAAGGGTTCTTATACACGAGCGGCAAGCCGCCAATGAAAGAGGCAACGGCAGCCGTCAGCACGCCAATGACCAGAAGTACGACGATGGAATGTGGACGATGGTACCAGTTTAAGCAGTTCCCTAGAACACTCCCCATTTCACTAGGTAACAATATCAAAATCAAAATATTTATTCAGTAAATTGGCCACATACGGGCTCTTTTACACGTCAGTAATATAGAGTGAATCTACCAACGCTTCGGACAAGACCATGATTGCGGAGAAGAAGCGCCGCAAGAAACTCCAGCAGAAGGTCATTTAGTCATATAACATAAGTAATAGTGTATAATTAGTTTTTTTTTCTTAATAAATATTTTAATTATAATTTAATAACGGCTGCATCTGCCTCTGCCGTTGGTTGCCGCTCGTGTATAAGAACCCTAACATAGCAATAACATAGATATTAAACGTATGCGAATGACAGGTAAACTGGTTATAATAACAGAAAATTATGGATTGTGCCTTTCAATAACTCTGAAAATGAAATTTAATACAAGTAGCTACTAATGCACATAATTATATAAACCGTCTTAAAATTGTGCAAAGGTAATGCCTGTCAATGAAATGAAAATTCGGCGAAGTAAAACATTCTATGAAATGAGTGTCGGTGATTCAAAGGTAAACCATTATTTTGATAACTGCAACTACAATAATCCAAATGTTATAACACCGTAAAATAATGCCATATCTACCTACTGCAACTCCCCGAACGAACTACAACCATCGCACTCACACACGAGCTTTTATTATCAGTGCGAAAGAGACAGGGGAATGCGGCGAGGAAATGAGCGAAGTTCATTAGGCATTCATAAAATGAAATTCAATCATATTATTTCTCGACGCGTTTAGAAAGGACGGGTTTATGCAGAAAGGGAATATTTTATGAAGTTTCCTCGTTTTTAATATTAAATTACGAGTATAAAACAAAGGAAAGTCGGTAAATTATAAGAGCGCGAGTATTTGTTCCTGAGTCTTGGATGTTTTCTATGTATTTAAGTATATATTAGTATATATTCTCTACAGAGGGTGAGCCATCCAAATGAGTCAGTGAGGGGAAATCTGAAACTATAAGATAAAGGAAAATTTGTTCTTAGCAACCAGGAATCGAACCCGGTCAAACCTCTGTAAATAATCGCAATTATGTTTATCCTTGCCTAGTTCCCATAGTAGGTAGGTACGTTAATATTTAACCGGCGCATCAACCAACATTGCCAAATATTTTGACAATGTAACAAAAAACTGGCTTAATAACAGAGTCAAAATCCCCCGACACCAGCGCCTAAAATAACCTTTGAGCAATGAGCAAAAACTTCAACGGGCTTCGAGCACGTACATTTTCACTGGAGGGACTTGGTCACTAGAAGTATTAAAACCTCCCGACAAAATCGGGATCGGAGCTCATAACTTTTAAACGGCTTAACGGATTTTCATCAAACCAAGCTAAGAACACCTCGATTAAGACAACTTTCTAATAAAAAATCCGTTCACCCGTTTAGGAGCTACGACGCCACAGACAGATACACACACAAATACACACATAGATACACACGTCACACGTCAAACACCCCCTTTTTTTGGGTCGGAGGTTAAAAATAGAAGCTTGTAAAGATTATTTTCGTCACTCGATAATATATTTATGATCGTAAAACTTCACATTATAGCGCTTTACGGGCGTTTTGCTATATAACAGTTTATTGGATACTTTACCTAGATACGACAATCCGTAAATGGCTCGTACTCTTATAAAAGACGCGAGATAAAAATAAAATTCACAAAATCTTTATTTATACTTTTATGCACGGCAGTATCTTTGCGGACTATATTTGAACCTACCTAAGAGTATATTTTAACTTTATGTTAAGGCTCGGACAGACGTTATCGACAAGCGAGAAAATACTGATGATTATCACCTGATTCTTACTTATCCTACTAATATTATAAATGAGAAAGATTGTATATGTATGTGTGCATGTGCGTGTGTGTGTTAGTTTGTTACTCTTTCACGCTGCAACGGCTGGACGGATTTGGATGAAATTTGGAATGTAGATAGCTTATACTTTGGATTAACACATATGCTACTTTTCATCCCGGTGAATGTGATAGTTCCCGCGGGAAACGCGATAAACGACTTTTATGCGGACGGAGTCGCGGGCAGAAGCTAGTTTAGTATATATTCTGACGACGCGGTATGTGACGAGGCGGTTAGCCTAGTTGGTAGTGACTCCGAAAGTAGCGGTCGTAGGTTCGGTTCCGATCACGGTATGCGTAAATATTTATGTGATAAACTTGAGAATGTATGTATGTATGTAATTTGCGTAGGCCTCCAACATGATGGACCGACGACGTGGTTAAGATTGCGGGAAACCGACCGGTCCTTGTGGCAAACCTTGGGAGGAGGCCTATGTCCAGCAGTCTTTTGGCTGAAATAATGATGATGATGATTTATTTATTTACTTATTAATATTTACTATCTTGATGTAAAAAAAAAGCCGTGGTAGCCTAATGGTTTGACCTGCCGACTCTTAAACAGAGGGCCGTGGGTTCGAACCCGGGCTCGCACCTCTAAGTTTTTCAGAATTTTGTGCGAAATATAATTTGTAAATTTACCATGAGCATTTCGGTGAAGAAAAACATCGTGAGGAAACCTGCATACACCTGCAAAGCAATTTGACGGTGTGTGCGAAGTTCCCAATCCGCACTGGGCCCTCGTGGGAACTTTAGCCCGAACCCTCTCATAGTGAGTGGAGGCCTGTGCCCAGCAGTGGGACGTGTATAGGCTGGATTATTATTATTTATATTTATTACTATCTTGGTTCTCTCTGACTCACGCCCGTTCACGCGACTTCGTCTCCAACGCGATTAACTAAAGCTTTGACGAGTGAGACTCGATTACGCGAATAATAAAATAACACTCGCACCGTGACAGAGTATTAGGTACAGTATGTTACACTGCCTTTACCTACTTACATGTGACGTTCTCAATATAAAGGAACCTTATGGAGGCAGGCGGTTACGCTGTTTTTAGAACTGTTACCATAGTATTCATATAGGTACAAGAATAAGAAGAGCGCATCTGCCTTCCTCCATAAGGTCCCTTTATATTGAGAATGTCACATATAACTTAACAGTATAGTGCAATCGATTTTAAAACGATCTTCGCGTTTGTACAGCACGACAGAATTAATATGGCGCGCGTCGAAGCCCTTACATCGTTGACATAGTCTAATATTGCTTAATCCACGCGCCATATTAACTATGTCCTGTTGTACTTGAACTCTTGAATCACTTATCCACATAATTATGTTTTTTATCCCTTGCTTTCATCCATATACATTAAATTTGTCATCTAATGCTTAGAGTTCCGTACCTGAAGGGTCCGTCCGTCTGTATAAATGCCCAAGATGCCATAAACTACACACCTCTATGCCACTAGCAATAAGGTTGTGTATATAGATATTTGAACGCGATGTCTGTATAGAATAGAATAGAATAGAAATAATTTGAAATAATGTATAGATATTTACGCCTTTGACTGTACATACATTCAGTGCTCAACTTCCTGAATTCTATTAAAAACTGACCTGTTATGGAGTCAGCATTTCTATTAAATTACCGAGGAAAACACTTAGCGCTGTTTTCCAATTAACCTATAATGGTTGTTGACGCCACTATTTCCAAAATGGCCGCCGGTATCCAATGAGCCGAATTGTTTACCTATTAGAGGAAAAAGGTTTTCTAAAAACAGATCGGTTTCGATCATTTTGCTTGTTTTAGTTTGTTGAAAACCCGCTGTAATATTTATTCAAATTCGCTCAACCGTTCATCTTATTTTTTTCTTAAAAACGCCCCGTTTTAATCATTTGACTTTATTTTCTAACACAACACCAAGATCAAATGTTTTTTATGGTTTTCTAATGATTCGCAATCTGTTTCATTTCGCAACCATTTAATTTGGCCAAACGCTTTTTTTTTCTGAAACTGTAAATATTTCAGGATTTTTATAAAACTAACCTAACCTAACCTATAGGGTTCTACACGATGGTCCTGTAATAAAACATGAAATATTTAGTTTTGGAAAAAAAAAAACCTTTTGGCCAAATGAAACGGTTGCGAAATGAAACAGTTTGCCAAACATTTCTCGCCCGAATGGAAGGACACCGTTTTTTATTTACCCCATACGTCCGTGATTGTCACTTAACTGTATATTTAAATAAATAAATCAATATGAGGGACAATCTTACACAAATTGACCTAGTCCCAAACTAAGCTTAGGCTTGTATAAACGTACGATATACATTCAGTCAACAAAGTATCGGGAATGGATGATTTGTTTATGGTTCCAAATTCAAATTTTTGTTTTTTTTGTTGTTGTTAGATTGGCACAACTGTTTTCTATTTTGGCGCGGAGTTTGAGTTGCATCTGTTATTTATATTAAATACAGTGCTGTTTTTAGTTATATCATATCTAGTGTGTATTGCGAATTTCATAATGGACAAAAACATTGAACAAAGAGTTTGTCTTAAATTTTGCATCGCCAATGGAATTTCGTGTTCGGAGTCACTGAAAATGTTACAGAAGGCTTACGGTGATTCGACTTTATCAAAAACACGTGTTTATGAGTGGTACAAAGCGTTCAAAAGCGGTCGAGATGTGATGGAAGATTTGCCTCGCTCTGGTAGGCCATCAACGTCTGCAACTGAAGTTAACATCGCAAAAGTGAAGGAAATAGTGACTGAAAATCCTCATTCAACTTTGAGAGAGATAGCCGCCGAACTTTCTGTATCTCACGAGTCGATCCGTACTATTTTAACTAATCATTTGGGTATGAAACATGTTACCGCTCGGCTAGTCCCAAAAGACCTGAATTTTCTCCAAAAACTCAATCGCATGAGAGTCGCTGAGGACATGCTAGAACGAGTCAATTCCGACCCAACATTCATGAAACGCATTGTTACTGGTGACGAGACGTGGGTTTACGAGTTTGACATGCAAACTAGTCAACAAGCTTCGGAGTGGCGCTTCGTGGCACCCGTTTTCAATCGGTAGAAGACATAAAGGAGAATTCGCGCCGAGAACTGAATTCAATTCCGGAAACAGCGTTTAAAAAATGTTTTGATGATTGGATTATTCGTTGGCGTAAGTGTATCGTTTCTGAAGGAGCATACTTTGAAGGTGATAAAATAAATTTGGATGATTAACAAACAGTTTGTGTATTATTGATCTTTTCCCGGTACTTTCTTGACAGAGTAGTACATACTTATAAAGAGAAATACATACTCTTAAATATATAGAAAACATCCAAGACTCAGGAATAAATACTCGCGCTCATCACACAAATATTTGCCCTACCGGGATTCGAACCCGCGGGACCGCTAGCTTCGTAGGCAGGGTCACTACCAACTAGGCTAACCGCGCCAAACCAAATTTCAACTTGTTGTCGTCGTAGTCGTAGTGAGAGAAAAGTTTAAAAAACAATGAAATGACCCGACTCCAAATTATTTCGGAGTTCCGTTGATTTCCATGGATCCCATGACCAGATCTTGACGAAATTTAAATGGGTACTTTACCTAAAATTGTATACAATAAAAAAACCGGTCAAGTGCGAGTCGGACTCGCGCACCGAGGGTTTTCTTAATTCGTATGCAATAAGATCTATTTGGAGTTGCCTAAATTTAACACAAATTTTCAAAGTATTTTTAGTTATTTCTCAAAAACTGTAAATTTTAAACACTTTATTTTATCGTTCCCGTAACATATAAATAATTAGCTATACGTCAGGAATTTTTAGGCAAGTAAGTTGATAGCATCTGTAGTGGCTGAGAAAAACTGCCGTGACATACAGACTGGCGGACGGACAGACAGACAGACAACGAACTCTCACCATAAGGGTTCCTTTTTACCATTTTGGTACGGAACCCTAACCAGAATTATTAAAATCAGTATACAATTGACAAAGATACTGCCTAACCTAGGTACAAACACAAAAAAAAAACAGAAATGTCGAATTAAGAACCTCCTCCTTTTTTGAAGAATGATTCTATGAAAATCCCGAGTTTCCAATATATACCTCTCTAAAAATCTAGCGTCATTATTTGTCAAGCAACAAAACGTATCATGTAACATAATGATTCATTTGACATAATGCATCTTTGACTATACCTTGATTAAAAAACGCTTACTATAATTGAATAATTGGTAATTGAATGCAGCAATCGACACAATGATACCTAAAACAATTAAACTGACTCTAATGATGACTAAAGTGATTGTGTGGACAAATGACACCTATTCGATCATTAATGATACATGGGAGCGTTAGGACGACACGCAACGTGTAATGTTATTCGTTTGATGATTAGATAGATACACGATATCGAAAAAGCAAGAACGCGGTTTCCTATTTACCCGAGTGAGTGAAGGCAAAAGAAGGGAAATGATTTTAACAGTCTATGTATGTATGTACAGTTCGTTCGTTCAAATAGTGTGCATGGCGCCCGCGCATTTATTATTCGCGAGCTTTTGTTACGCAGCGAAGCACACCCACTTGCAGACAGGCTTCTACCTACACCCAGAGTTGGGAATAAATTTTTATCTAAATAATCATTCGAATAAACAATCATTCGCGATAAAATTATTCGCGAATAATTTATTCGCGAATAAATTATTCGGCCACTTCTTCGCATAATAAATGAATTATTCTTTATTTTATTCGAATAAATACCACGAATAATATTTAAGTACACTTTCAAATATATGTGTATTTTACGAGTGATTATTTAATAAAAACAAGTCTGATTTTTGTGTGTTTAATTTCTGAGTTTTAGTTAATACCCTTGTCGATCTTATAGCCATTAACTTTTAAACTAGGATAATTTATTCGTAGTATTTCATTCGCGAATGATTTATTCGTGGTACCATTCATTCGCGAATAATTTTACATGGAATAATTCATTCGAAAAAAATATTCTCAATCGTTATTCGTCATTCGAATAAATTTTGCCCATCTGTCACCTATGCGGTGGTAAGTCGCGGCTAGTGGTTGTTTCGCTGCGAAACAAAAGCTCGCGAACAATAAATGCGCGGGCGCCACGCACACTATTTGAACGAACGAACTATAAGTGACCAAAAATCGGATGTTCCACTCTAGCTCCTAAATTATTAATCCGATTTTAATGAATGGGGTGTCATGAATGTCAGGATGATTCGTCTAAAACGCGCCAGCGTCATTGGCTATATAAAATTATAAGGATGCGTCATACTGGTCACCTGTCGCGTTTTAGTTTGCAACTTCCGTAAACTGTAAGCCCAGTAACTGGCGAGCGAAGCCGAGCGTAAAAGCTAGTTATTTTTATATTAAACCTTCCCAAGAGTGTATTTCATTGCCCCACTATCTCGTATACCTATCCCATTTGTACGGTAGCTTCTGAAATTGACCCATAATTGTATTTGACAGTCACAATTGTATAATGCGATCCCGACGATGCTTTAACGACTGCCTGACGTTGGAACGCGTCTCCACGGACACACGGCAAAGTTTAATTTAAAATAGTATCAGGGGACAAATCTACACTCAACTCAACTAAAATGTAATTTGAACCTAAAGCTTTGTGTAATTTATAAACATAATATGACGTACTGACCTATATGACGTACTGACATATATAACGTACGATTGTATATGACGTACTGTCGTATATTAAGTACTGACGTAATATGACGTACAGATATATATAACGTACGCTCGTATATGACGTACGGATGTATATGACGTACTGACGTATATGACGTACTGACATATATGACGTACTTCATTAAGAGGACTGTGAACCAATAGCGAAATTTAGCCTTTTCATACAAGCGTCGATAACGTTTTCCACCCCCTAAACGTTAACCGAATTCGACCAACTTTTGATATGTGGTCAGTCGGAACAAAAACTCTGTCCGTATGTTTCGATCAATCGTCGATTGACGCATAGGATGTTTTTATCCTGGAAACTTTGATAGCTCCCGAGTTAAGCGATAAATGACATCTACGCGGCGTGTAATGACTTTAAAGATTTATTTGTGACGTTCTCAATATAAAAGGACAGTAGGCAGGCGGTTACGCCGTTTTTAGAACTGTTACCATAGTATTCGTATAGTTACAAGAATAAGAAGAGCGTAACTGCCTTCCTCCATAAGATCCCTTTATATTGAGAACGCCACATTTTACTAGCAAAAGGTAGTATAATAAAACAAGAATCAGGAACAAATACTCGCGCTCATCACACAAATATCTTAAACCGGGAATCAAACCATTTAACTTGACGTTTCGAAATCCGTCACGGTACAATGCGAACAAATTACCTTTGATAAAGTAAGAGATATTTGATTAATGGTCTTTGTAAGAGGGAGTATCATATATTACGAGTATAAATTAGGTAGCTGGGAAACGTATAGACGAATGTAGTGACCCTGCCTACGAAGCTAGCGGTCCCCGGTTCGAATCCGGGTATGGACAAAATATTTGTGTGATGAGCGCGAGTATTTGCTCCTGAGTCATGGATGTTTTCTCTGTATTTATTCCAGTTATGGCTTTTGAGGAAGAGACCTCGTCGTGTTGTTCTCCTAGTCATTACATTTAGTGTAACGTATTTGACCTTACATTTGTAATGTTTTCATTTGTGCTAGTTTTAATAATTAATATTTGTTACTTTATTACCTTGTAATGTAACTTACTTTTAAGTATTATTGTATTTTATATTTGAAAAAATGACCTTCTGCTGGAGTTTCTTGCGGCGCTTCTTCACCGCAATGATGGTCTTGTCCGAAGCGCTGGTAGATTCACTCTATACTACTGACGTGTAATAGAGCCCGTATGTGGCCAATTTACTGAATAAATATTTGACTTTGACTTGACTTTGACATTTGAGTTATGTGTTTCTCAATATAAGTATGTTTATCGTTGTCTAGTACCCATAGTACAAGGCTACAAGCCTAGTGCTTAGTTTGGGACTAAGTCAATGCCCCCTCATACCAATTTATTTATTATCATCTCACACATACCGACCCAGTCCCAAACTAAGCTCTAGCTTGTACAGTCAGCATCAAATAGATAGGAGCAGTCTAAATGGCCAAATATATCGCAACACACCTTATTCCTATAGTAATAAAGGTGTGTTGCGATATATTTGTCCACTTTCACTGCTCCTATCTATTTGATGCTGACTGTACTATAGGTACGGTCGGCCTTATAAGTAGCTGCACACGCCAGTACTTTGTCACTTTAACGTCATGTTTGAACTGCTGCACTAATCTGTCAAAGGCGTTAAAGCGACAAGGTACAAAAGTGTGCAGCTACTTATAAGGCTGACTGTACTACACAACGATAAACATACTTATCGTCAAAAGGTTATTCTTCTCGCGAATCCTACTTAAATTTACTTAAAATCAACTAACCAACCGAAACCACCCAAGTAATACTCCTGTTGTACAAATAACCACAGAAAACAATAAAAACCAACCCCACCCATTTACATGCAACGCATTAAAGGCAAATAAAACAAATAGCAAATAAATATAAATTAATACAAGGTAATTGTGTCTGTACACCTGCGCCTTAAACACTATCGCTACCAAATACACGAAACGGCGTCGGTTTTGTAAGGGAATTACAACCCTGGCAATTTGTAAATAACGTCTTCAAGCGACGGTGAGGTCTTGGTACTTGGGCGTATTTACTTAATTGCTTCTGTAAAATTTTATTGGTCGTAATGATCATGAGTTATATCTCGATCGTCTTTATTGTTTTTCTACTGGGCTACGATATAAACGGGAGAAACTAGAACGTAAAAAAAAGATAAAAGATGTTTATTCAGTAAGTAGGCCGCACGGGCAATTTTACTCGTCAAAATCTACCAGCGCTTCCCAAGAGGAGACCACTATAATATGCGTAGATATATATCTACACATATTACACGTCTAAGATAACCACATAAAAGAGTTTCGACATGTTTTCCTACATAAATCGTGTCCCCTAGACAAGATACAATACAGTGTTTACATGGTTTTACGAGTTATTTATGAGGTAGTAAGCTATTAGTTAATTTTATGATTTAGAACAAGCATTTTGACCTACAAATGATTTATATACTTTACGGACACGACATTTTCTTATGGCAATTTTATTTTTATTCCTAGTATAATTATAGTAGAAAGAATTCTTTATTAATAAATAAACTTTACTGCTCGCCCTTTACCAGCGCCGTAAAAGTATCAAGACTACAGTCTCCGCGGACCAGGTGCGTCTCCGAGACGTTTTTCTTTGTCTAAGCTCTGCACGCTTACTAGTGACGTTATATATTTATCGATAGAGGCGAACATAGTCGATAAACAAATAAAAACTGATATTTTCCGTGAACCTGATCAATTACTTATTTACAAACCTAATTACTTATCTATTTATCGTGATCGTGTGAATATTAATGCCAACTCGTATCTAATTAACAAATATCAAATAGTTATTCATTAAAAAAAATTTTACGCAACGCCATGACAATGATTTTTTAATTATATTTTATATACCTATATCAATGAGTTTGATTAATATATTAAAAAAATAAAATTAACAACAAGAACTTTACAAAATACGCCTCTGACATTTACATGATTTCTTGTCATCCTAGATAGAATAAGGCGCTCATTTTATTTGCCGCTAAAAATGACTACTTACCTATCCTCGTGCATACAAACATCTAAGAAATTAAGTTATAATTACAACGCTATTTAATTATAATAAGGCTTTATATTACTTAATTGTTATGTACTTTGTAAAGTACAAATGTAGCCACGAAGAACTGCGTGTGGCATAAAAATGTATACCTACCAGGCATCCAGTCGTATCGATATCGATAATTTTCAGTTTTATGTATAAACTATCGATATCGGTGTCTTTCCTAACTGCGCAAAGCATTCTGTCAAAGTATGACAAATATTATTTTTACTATACACCGGTGGGGCACGGATTTATGGGCAGATTGGCGCAGTCGGTAGGATAGAGACAGTACGACAGTTTATGACCGTTTCACGCTGCGGTTAGCCTATCTTAACAGATTCGCCGCCGCCTAACCTCCAAATGTATGTAAAGACACACCAGGTGTGTCACCGGCGCCTAATGTGTTAAGAAAGAAAATACATTTATTAACACAAAAAAGACACGCTTCACAGTAAGTATACAAAGAATTAAAACGTAATATTACAACTAATATTATAAATGTGAAAGTGAGTTTGTTTATTTGTTACGCTTTCACGGCTATTCCGCTGAACCGATTTCGATGATATTTGGTATGGAGATAGTTTGAGTCCCGGGGAAGGACATATGATACTTTTTATTCTGGAAAATTGGACGGTACTCGAGGGAGCAGCGATTTAACGCGGACGAAGTCGCGGGCAAAAGCTAGAACTAATACATTTTAAACTGGATTTAATCGTGTAAAAACCTCGACGTTTCAACCTTTCAGTCTGCTCGTGACCACGACCGTTGCAACCCGGTCGAAATGCAAACAATAATGAGTTAACATACATACATAAATATATAGCAAAGATCCAAGACTCGGGAGCAAAACGCTCGCTCATCACGCAAATGTGATCTTTCTGGATATCGAACCCGGGACTGCTCGTTTCGTAGGCAGAGTCACCACCAACTAGGCTAACTGCGTCGACATGACAATATAAATATATTATGCATACTGCATCATATCTGTGCACCGTGGCCGCCGTGCAAGACGGATTTTATATACATTTTTATAAACTTTAAAAAGAAAAGCATAGACTACTGCATAAAGGCAAGTACAGTATGGTATTTATTTTCTTGGAGGTTACTTTTCCCCCTCATTTTTCATAAGAAACACGATCATAAAGTTTTTATCTGTAAGTATGAGAAATAAAAGTTGTTTTCCTATTATATTCGTGACTACCTTTTGCCCGCGACTTCGCATAGAAGTCGTATATCACTTCTTCCTCGGGAACTATCAGATTTTCCGGGATAAAAAATATTATATATGTTATTCCACCATGAGAACAATATGGATGCCAAATTTTATCCAAATCCGTTCAGACGTCAAACAAACATCCAAACAAAAAAGTTTGTATGTGTGAGTTTTTGGGTTCGTATGTTTGTTACTCCTTCACGATGAAACGGCTAGTCGGATTTGGATGAAATGAAGAATACAGATATTACTAATTTTACCACTACGAAGTCACCGGCAGAAGCTTCAAACTTTAAAAAAAATAAGCGTAATACAAAGAAATTAGTGAACCCATTGAACTCCAGTTATCCTACACCCAGGCACGGAACCCTAAAACAACAATAAAGACTAACCGAATTATAATGAATGAGGCACAGCCACGAATGACTCGGAAACTCGGAACTCGTTTTAATACTGAACCATCATCCTCCAGCGCTTTTTCCAGTTCTTCGTCGGGGTACGCTTGACCATGATCCTGATTCGGCCAGTCTGGTAATTAAAGTGGAGCGACTGCCGTCTGACGTCCTGAACCCTTGTTTCCTCACGTTTTCTTTCATCGCAAGCGCATCGGTTTCCGTGCAGGTAATGTACATAAGTTAGAAAAACTCATGGCGAACTCGGTACCTCACAAACACGAGTCGACACCGCTAGCCACTAGGCCACCGACGCTCGCGTTTTAATATTTATATAAGCAATAAAAATAAATTGTTTCTAATTCCCCGGGAATCGAACCTAGCATGGCATAGAGAAGGACCAGGATGGGAAATTGTAGAGAAGGCTGAAGGAGGACAGGAAAAAGATGAGACGAAAGTGCATCTGAAAATAAATTGTGACGTTCTCAATATAAAGGGACCTTATGGAGGAAGGCAGCTACGCTCTTCTTATTCTTGTAACTATACGAATACTATGGTAACAGTTCTAAAAACGGCATAACCGCCTACCTCCATAAGGTCCCTTTATATTGAGAACGTCACAATTAATTATGTAATACTTGATTTATTTTTATATTAAACTAGATATTGCCCGCGACTCCCGTCATCGTCGCATCGTCGTCCGTGTGTGTCAATCTAGGATAACGGCTATCTGTGTGTCAAATTTCATCCAAATCCGTTTAGCCTATGCCTTCTCTATGTTAATAACCTAACCAAAAACTAAAACCCAACGGGGAGTAATATGACGCACCCCTACCTTTTTTATATAGCCTATAGCGACCCGCCCTCGCTTCGCTCCAGGATCTATTATACACATAAATCTTCCGTGAAGAATTATCTAACTGATCGTGAAAACCGCATCATAATCCGTTGCGTAGTTTTACAGACGCGGATGGCGATTTCATTTTATACTAAGTATGTATTGATTGATGATGACAATGATGACACTCGCACGTTTCTGACGAATCATACGACACTGAATTTATTAAAATCGGACCAGTAGTTTAGAAGCTAGAGTGGAACATACGATTTTCAACCACATACATAGACTGTTAACCACATTACCCTTCCTTTTGCTTCGCGAAGCGAAAAAGTGTCACGGTGAAAAAGGGTATTAATTTATTATTATATATTAACATGTTTTGTTAAATTAGTGTGCTCAGTTTAAAAATGAAAAGACCGATGGTTTAGGCGCGCGGAGCCACTCATCAATTACTGAAAAAAAAAAAAAAAAAAAAACATCCAATTATGCAAATTTGCGGAAGGCCATATTTCACTGGAATTCGGGGTTCTTTGGGAGAGTTACCGGGAAATGTTAAAGATATACTATAATAATATTTTTCTCAAACATGCTCAGAAAGGATGGCATTTCTTTTAAAAAACGAAGACGCGAAGGGCCTCATTTTCTTCCTAGGAGTAAAATAAACGTATCAAAACCCATTCCTTTTCGCTGCGATATTTTTTTAAAGTGATGTCCAATGCATACAGAATAGAAAGGACCAAGAAATAAATCTCATACAGCCAGGGCAACAGCTCGTTTTCGTAGCACAGTGCGTGTGTTTTCTTCTTTTTAATTTTCTTTAAAATGGTTAGAAAAAATAATTAAAAACCAAAACTTATTGAAATGTAAACGTAGAACTTATTGTTGTTGTGCAAAAACTACAAACATCAAGTCCTCGGCACTTCACTTTACGGGAAAATTTGCCTACCACCAGTCCTGAAATATCAACATCTCAAATTCAACAGACAAACATAGATGTTCCTGGAAAACCCATAACATTTTCGTTTACAAATTGTCCTAATATGACTAACATCACTTTTAATATTAATTAAATTACTTACTTTTTACAAATATACTGGCTGTTTTTTTATTCGTCGAAACATTTTTGGGGGTTAAATCAGTAAGTCATACTGACCAACTTTCACTATGGGACCAACCCCGAAATCCTCCCGAAATCCTAACCTAACCTAACCACCTCGTCAGGCAATCCCTTACTTTCCGCGCCTAGGCAATAATAATGTACTAATAAATGTGAAAGTAACTCTGTCTGTCTGTAACGCTTTCACGGCTAAACCGCTGAACCGATTTCAATGAAATTTGGAATGGGGATAGTTTAACTCCCGTGGCTTTCCCCAATGTCCTTACATAGGACACTTTTAATTCCAGGAAATTGGTCAGTTCGAGAGGAATTCTTGGAATTCTTCATTTCTTGCAAAGGAACTAATGCGAAAAACTGAACAGGTCCCGGTTGTTCTTTCAGCTCTTGCAAAGGAAAATCGCAGTACTTTACTTCCTTCATCCCTTGTGAAGGAACTAGTGCGAAAAAAAATCACAATAGTTCCTTCGAAGGAACATCCAAAGGAACTACCGCGATTAATCCGACTCATGATGCAAAAGGTTTCTCCATAAGAAGTAAGGTAAGGTGTTTAGATTTTTTTCCTTTACACTGAACCCTTTCACGAAATCGAGTACGCCGTTGACCGCACCGTCCGACAGATGGCATTGTCTTATAGTATCCCCATTGTCGGTGAATGGCTGCTTGTTTAACGTCACCTGAATGCCAGGCTTTTTTCAATTTAAGACTGCATTGTTCGGAATTCATGTTTAGTGTGAAACTTGAACGGTTTTTAAAGCAGGTGATCCAATGACAAAGGCTTTTTTCTTTTCATTTGTTTGTTGTTCTGTTTCTAGAGTTATGAGTTGATTTTCCGAGGCTTTGTTCAGTTTCCTTTAAATGTGGTTTTCTTGGGAATCCATTAAAACTATTTTTTTGGAATCTTGCTGAAAAGAGCCTGTCATAAATACGGTTTACCCTTGAATCACCGACACTCATTTCATAGAATGTTCACTTCGCCGAATTTTCATTTCAACGACCGGCATTTCCACGTGCAGGAGTTATAATTTTTGGTGGTCACAGATCTAACCTAACCTACGTAACCCAGATAACCTAAGATAACTTGAAAACAATAAGGTTTCAGCGGAAATTAGCTTTCGATGAAATGAAATTCGGTGAAACGACACATTCGATAAAATGAGCGTCTGCAAAATAAGGGATCACTATAAATACGCATTTCATATAAGAAAGTATAGTAGGTATTGTAGAAAGTGAACAATGGAAATTTTGCTTTCGCTTTCGTTCCTGCTTCAGTTATTTTATTTAGTAAATACAAATTGAAATACGTATGTGACGTTTTCAATATCAAGGGACCTTATGGAGGAAGGTAGTTACGCTCTTCTTAGTCTTGTAACTATACGAATACTATGGTAACAGTTCTAAAAACGGCGTAACCGCCTGACTCGCACTAAATCGTTTTTTTTTTTCTAAATTCGGTAACACAAAGTAAAGGTACATTTGTATTTATTTATGTATATATTATATTTATCGTTTAAGTTTATTTATGTGTATATCTATTTGTTTACGTATATTTTGTTATTGACTTCATTTATTAATACTTTTAGTTTGCACCGCCTGCCAATTTTTGGTGTTCATTTTTGATCTTCTCTGGTTGTCTGGAAGAGATCGCTATTTAGCGATAAGACCGCCTGTTGACTCACTATGTAACACTTCTCTTTCTTGTTGTATTTCCTGTCCTAGCTGTATGCGGTGTTCAATAAAGAGTTATTGTATTGTAAAGGTAGCCCTTAGAAATATCAATCGTGCAGTTTGATGAACCGCAAGCCGATACCGTCAGAGGGATATCGCTGGATATCGCAAAGCTTTCGCAATGGACAGCGGCTTCAAATCTAATTTGCCCGTCACTCGAGGCGCGGCCGAGCGTGCGATGAGTGGTCGATGTTTTCTATCGGCTTGGTGGACTGTCTGCCGTAAGGGTTTGTGATTGAAATACGGTTTAGTTTATATGAAGAAGCGATATAGATTCAATTGGGAATAAATATGCAGGATTTTTTTTTTTTTTTATTAAAACGTCATTCATGTAATAAACAGTAGAGAAAAATATTCGAATAACTATAAAAATAACCAAGATATAAGCTATTAAAGATTTGTTTCTATCTCTTTCTAGCAAAACGGAATTTAACATGGAGTTTATATGGCCGTAGTGCAGCTGACGTCACAGTAGGTACATGTCGGATCTCGGTGTCTAAATAAGTAGTTTTAAATGCTTATATTATCCGTATTTTTTGGCCGATTCTGATTTCACTAATTGCCATCTCTTACGGTATTTTCATATTTTGTTAAGAAATGTGATAATACAATTTCATGAATATTGCCTATTGGTTTGGTTTCCATGGTTACGCCTTTATCACGATGGATAAGACAAAGCCCACGTCACCCTCGCACTTACGTAAAGGTCAGAAAGTGACAGATATTTGTGACGTTCTCAATATAAAGGTACCTTATGGAGGAAGGCAGTTACGCACTTCTAATTCTTGTAACTATACGAATACCATGGTAACAGTTTTAAGACCGGTGTAACCGCCTGCCTCCATAAGATCCCTTTATATTGAGAACGTCACATTTTATCCACTAGTAAACAATAAAGGAAAATTGAAGACACAAACCTTGGACAATGTATATTGACCGGTAAAACCTTTTCAAGCGAAGAATCAAAGCTAAAAGCTCAGCTAAAGCTTTATGGTAAACGTATGCTTTGATATTTATATGGGGTGCAATGCATTCCGGCGCATTCGCGCTCTCAACGGTATTGCACTGATGCACATTGGTGCATTGTACTCGAGGAAGTGATATTTTAAATCGATAAATCACCTTATGTATAGACACAGCGCATCTGTCCGCGTAGCTGTTATACCTTAAAGAACCGTCTATTCCTATCTTTCCTAAATAAAATTTTAAGAAGAAACATATTCATCGGAATATTTTCGATTCGCCATATCAACAGGATGTCGCACGTTACAGTGACACCGGAGGTAGACCAGCCTAAGACGGACCGAACCAGCTTAACATGATCTCAGCAAAAGTCGCATGGTTTTCAAGATATGACCGTTTAAAGTTAACGTTTTTTGGCAAGACACAACTGTGCAGGTTTCCACGCCTTTACAGGCAACTTGTGTCACATACACACTAGTGTGTATGGCCAGCTTTAGACTGGTCTACCGCGGTGTCAATGTGACGTGCGTGCGACTTATGTTATGGGATGGGACACAAGTTTATGTCACTCGGGAATCGTTTGTCGATCGATGCCATATTTCTGCAACCTTGTCAGAATCGCGTGACAAAGCGAATTTGTAGAAGGCAACGCTATTACGGACCTGGAATAGTTTCTGTTACTTTCGTTGGAATATGTGACGTTCTCAATATAAAGGGACGTTATGGAGGAAGGCAGTTACGCTCTTCTTATTCTCGTGACTATACGAATACTATGATAACAGTTCTAAAAACGGCGTAATCGCCTGCCTCCATAAGGTCCCTTTATATTGAGAACGTCACATATATTGCTAACATAAATAAGTACCTGGGAGACCTTCGTCGCTCGGGTCGTAGCCGAATTTTCATCCACTTTCTATACAAAAATAAAACCCGATCCATAGCTGGGGTTCGAACCCGCAGTCTTTGTGTAGTAGTCCAACGCAGCTCTAAACATCAGTCTATTCAGACGGCGGCGATCGCATCTAAATTACGAACCATATTGCGCGAGAAATATTTTTGCGTAAAAAAACGGGGAAAACGAATTTTCCCAGATATGAGACCTAGGCTAGATAAATTTTCCCAGATATGAGACCTAGGCTAGATAAATTTTCCCAGATATGAGACCTAGGCTAGATAAATTTTTCGCCCCTATAAACACCCAAACTGACTGAATAAAAACAATAATTTCAAATCGGGTCATTAATGACGGAGTTCTGTCAAAATATTGATATTAATGTACCTACCGAAAATTATTTATATATCGATATTATATATCGATAAAAAGACACCTAATTATCGATATTTATATCGATATCCAAAATTATACCGGTATTACAGCCCCTGCTATATATTATTATAGCAAAGTAGTGCCATATGTGACGTTCTCAATATAAAGGAACCTTATGGAGGAAGGCAGTTAAGTTCTTCTTATTCTTGTAACTATAGGAATACTATGGTAACAGTTCTAAAAACTGCGTAACCGCCTGCCTCCATAAGGTCCCTTTATATTGAGAACGTCACATATAGACTCAGTCTGCGCTACCCTGAGGGTCACGCGATCGGTGCCTGCCTCCGTGCAATCGTGCGCAATAAATAACATACATGACGTATGGGAGCCCACTAAAACGCCAAATATGTAGCTTATGTAACTAGCCAAAGTCACATCAGCAGTCCGTGTGGTAAAGTACTTCTCTTTTCGGCTGCCGTCATCTTTTTACCCGAACCAGCGAAGCCAAATAATGTTTTGCCATTGTTTTTGGTCGGATACGCTCGTATTCTTGCTTTCTCACTTGACGGGTACTGAAGCTAATTGAGAAAGCAAGATAAATACGAACTTATCCGACAAAAAACGATGGCAAAACATTTCATTATTCACTACATCTGTAATGACTTTAACAGTCTATATAATGAATGTAGGTATGTAGCTAAATCGGACGTTCCACCCTAACTCCTACACTATAGGACTGATTTTAATAAATGGCGTGTCAATAATACATGATTCGTCAAAAACGGATGAGTGTCATAGGCTATATAAAAATGTGACGTGCTCAATATAAAGGGACCTTACGGAGGCAGGCGGATACGCCATTTTTAGAACTGTTACCATAGTATTCGTATAGTTACAAGTATAAGAAGAGCGTAACTGCCTTCCTCCATAAGGTCCCTTTATATTGAGAACGTCACAAATTACCTATCAAGGGTGCGTCACACTAATCGCCAGTAGAGTTTTAGTTTTTGAGGTTAGGTTAGGTCATTCATGTTTATGAAAAACAGGATCATCCTAGTTCAGGCAAATAAGCTATGTGTAAACGATATCATTTTTTTATTTTTTATTTATTATTCATCCCTCCTGTTCGGAAAGTAAATATTTTCATAACTCAATCATCATCATATAATTTGCGCCCTCTAACTACAGACGCCCTCGCTAGCGCTCGTGCAGCCTAAATATCTCGAGTTAGTTACAATTAATAACTTTCCTCCCTCGGTTAACAGTATACTACGAGTATTCCAATCGTCAACAGCTCTATTTCTCATTATTTTCGTAGGTCGTATCGACAATGTGACATTTCGAGGACGGGAAGTGGCCGAATTTGCGCGAGCGGAGCCGTCGTCGACTCATCAAATTGAAGCGATTTGTCGAGCGGCCGGCCGCCACCATCGAGAGGTTTTGATACTTGACACGTATTTAATAAATAATCCAACTTCAGGTTACTCATATATAATCAAAACACCTTTTTATTGAATGTATCATTTGGCAGAATTTTAATTTCATCGTAATGCATTTCTCGCTTAAGTTAAACATTTTTGGTAGTCACAAGTCTAACCTTACTTAGCCTACTAATTAAGGTTTAAGAGAGAAAATGAGACGTTCTCAATATAAAGGGACCTTATGGACAAAGGCAGTTACGCTCTTCTTATTCCTGTAACAAGACGAATACGATAGTAACAGTTCTAAAAAACGGCGTAACCGCCTGCCTCCATAAGGTCCCTTTATATTGAGAACGTCACAAATAGCTTTCGAAGTGTAATTCGATGTAATAATGCGTGTGATGAAGTATTCGGAATAACTCATTCCCGGTTAAGGCTAAGAAGAAATGAGTTTAACGAGCGCACTCAGAGACGTCAATTAACATTTAAGTTTGATTAAAGTTGCTCTATTGTCGCTTTCTCTGCTATAGCAATAGAATAAGACGCAGCAACTTTAATCAAATTTAAAAGTTTATTGACGTCTGAGTGCGACCGTAAGCCATGATATTAACTGTGTCGTGTCAGGGTGTCATCTATGTGCTCGTTCCCCTTCTCTTGCTATTCTTAATAATATTATAAATGCGAACGTGTGTTTGTTCATTTGCTTGTTCCCTTTTCAAGGTTCAACGCTTCAAACGGTCCACTTGAAATTCAGCACAGATATTGTTTACATGCAGCTCGGAAATAGACTTGGTACTTTTAATCCCGGAAAATTGACCACTTTCCGAGGGAATTCTACGCGGACAAATGCACGGACAAAAACTAGTATCCTACACGCCTCATATGAGTACTTATGTGTATCGTTGTCAAGATCATGAGTTGCCCAGAGAGACTAGTCAAGGATCAAAACTGTCCAGTCCGTCCACGTCACCGTTAAGTGATTGTCCGTCATGGCTACCGGACGGCTTTTATGCGCGCAGATAAATATGGACGATTTATTGACGCGACATTACTGCGTAACCGACTAAACGTCAAAGTGAGTGTTGTGACGGAAATCGGACTATAGTCGCTCGGGCAGTGGAGTCAAAATAAATGTTGTGACTATAGTACTAAATGTGACGTTCTCAAAGGGACCTTATGGAGGCAGGCGGTTACGCCGTTTTTAGAACTGTTACCATAGTATTCGTATAGTTACAGGAATAAGAAGAGCGTAACTGCCTTCCTCCATAAGGTCCCTTTATATTGAGAACGTCACAAATATACTGTAGGTATTACATGTAACAGACAGACGACGTGACTTCCTTCAAACGCGAACCAGAGATGCATTACGCTAACTTAAAGATTTCCTCATACCGGGATTCGAACCCGGGACCTTTGTATGTCAAATGAGAGCGATGTAAGATTAATGTTTGGCAAATACTGTCAAGTTTAGTGTAGTGCCAAATAAGACGCCACTTAAGAGAAGTAACCAAAGACAGTAAAAATAAATAAATATCAGGGGACAGTCTTACACAAACTAACCTAGTCCCAAACTAAGCTCTAGGCTTGTACTACGGGTACTAGACGAAAACCTACTTGTATAGAGAAATACGTATTTAACTACATAGAAAACATCTACGACGCATCACACAATTTTTTTCCCATACCGGGATTCGACCCTGGGACCGCTAGCTTCGTAGGCAGGGTCACCACCAACACCGCGTCGTCGAAACCCCATTAATTTCAAAGCAAACACTATTTCATACACGGAGACCTATCTACGTCAAATATTTTCCGATTCCCAAAATCCAATTTTTGCACTAAACAATAAACAACGCCCGCGAATAAACGGGATACAGGTTCGATCCCACGGGGCTGGCGCAAATGGAACTACCGTGTCACGCTTAGGGACTGACCCTTTTCTTTTTACCTTCCGCGCCTGGAATAGTTTTTTTAAAGGTAAACGGCCTGAGTTGGGTAATTATGGCTATAATTGTAACTTACTTTAGTCGGAAAGGTATTTTGTAAATTGCGTTGCGCGAAGACCAGATTTTAACGGTATCCTAACCAAGTGCCACACGCTCCGTAGCGTTTCTGTTCGTTTCGTCTCTAGTCCAACCGCGTCATTGATAGACCACCTGACTTATCGTATCACGTGATCTACCAGTAACGCGATTGGTTTAAAAACGAAACGAAAAGAGCCCTTAGCCAAGATGCCCATCGCTAACTAGCGTTTCTATTCGTTTAGTTTTTAAACCAATCGCGTCATTGGTAGATCACGTCATACGGAGAGTCACGTGATCTACCAGTGACGCGATTGGTTTAAAAATGAAACGAATAGAAACGTTAGCTAGCGATGGGCATCTTGGCTAAGGGCTCAGAAACGCTACGGAGCGTGTGAAACTTACCTAGTCATTTTACGTAAAAACGTTTAAAAAACTGATCCACTTCGCGAACATATCATTTGGCAAACCGCTTTTCCGAAACTGTAAATATTACAGGATTCATTTCAGCACAATCAAGATAGAAGAAAAAATAGCGGTTTGCCAAATGATATGTTTGTGAAATGAATCAGTTTGCGAAACGTTCTTTGTTAAAATGACAGGATACCAGTTGAAAAAGTTTAAGGAGGATCGAGTGTGTGTTAAAATCAGGTCTTAGCGCAACGCAATTTACAAAATTGAAAATACCTTCCAACTAAAGTAAGTTACCATTATAACCATAATTACCCAACTCAAGACTCAGTTTTATAAAAAAAATACAGTCTCAGAAAAAAAAATTAAACTTAGATAAAAAAAAGATAAAAGATATTTATTCAGTACTTTTACACGTCAAAATCTACCAGCGCTTCCCAAGAGGAGACCACTGCTGAGAAGAAGCGGCGCAAGAAACTCAACACTTATAGCATAGTATACCCCTCTTCTTGCGTAGGGGGTAAAAAATGATTTAAATTAGCTCTGATTCCAAACCCAGCAGGCTATCGACCCAGACCTTTTTTTTTACCGCCGTAGTCTGATATGTAAGACACCATACCATAATTAATGTCAACCTTTCTCAAATACACTTAGGTCTATTTTACGCTGTCAACCATGACGGCCATAGCCGTCAATGGCGTTCAAAAGGTTAAGAGTTGCGTCCAGACCCTCCTATGCCAGGTCCTGAGCGTGTCCATTAATTAGTCCAACTTTGCGACAATGATATCAATTACCGAGAGCTCGTCAAAGGAGACGGCTGACAGAATATTGATTATCAATCCACACTGTGTAGCGTAAGGCTTCAATTATTTTACAAGCTGACCGGAAACTGTCAAAAACTGACAAATTACAACAGTGACGACAGATACAAATAAATAAATATCAGGGGACAATCTCACACAAATTATCAGTCAGCTCTGCAGAAAGTAACTCACCCTGCATAGAAGTTACCTTACTTTTCTCTGCAGCGGACCGTACCATGAGTATTTTATATTAAATGAGGGGCTAATTATCGCAACCCCTGATTCCCGTTTATTTTTGTTGTTTTGTTTCGTTTGTATCTATCCCGTCTTGATTATCCCGTCCTAATGTGTGATAAATAACCTATCTTTCTGATACCCGCTGCCGCTTCCGCTACCTTCTCCGCCGTCTTCTTAACCCTAGCTCAACCGGTCACACAGGACATATCGTCTGGGTATTACGTACAGAATATTTGATCACGACATTATCCCCACAGCACACAGGATATAATGATGATATAGGTATCATGGACAGTCGAGGACAGAAAGATGTTCACACTTTTTCACCTTATAATAATAATAATAATAATACAGCCTATATACGTCTCACTGCTGGGCACAGACCTCCACTCATAATGATATGGTTTGGGCTATAGTTCCCACGCGGGCCCAGCGCGGATCGGGAACTTCGCACACACCGTCAAATTGCTTTGCAGGTGTGTGCAGGTTTCCTCACGATGTTTTCCTACACCGAAAAGCTCATGGTAAATTTACAAATTATATTTCGCACATAAATTCCGAAAAACTCCGGTGCGAGCCCGGATTCGAACCCATGACTCTCTGCTTAAGAGTCGGCAGGTCAAACCATTAGGCTATCACGGATTTTTTATTTCTGTCCTCGACTGGACATTACACACTGACTCCCAAATGAAGTTGCCCTGTTCTGTGGATAGTTGTAACTCAAAACGTTAATCCATACTAATATTAGCATTCGCCCGCGGCTTCACCCGCGTGGAAAACGTGATCCCGTGATTTCGAAAAATCCCGTCTAAAAATTCAGCTATTCAGGTCCAATGGTTTATGCTGGGCGTTGAAGGGTGATTCTTCGGCGTTTTAACCGCCGTCGTTGTCGTCTTTTGTCCCCGATAACTGGGGGTCTAACGTCACAGGTTATTGAGTTTTTTATTTTTTGAAAAATTTCAGTCTTTTACTTCACTCTGGGAGCTAATAACTTTGTAATAGCTGATGAATGAGCAAATGCAAATGAACAAAAATGCTTGGCGCAAATTTCAAATAGCTCAGAAATAAAAGGTTCTTAATTTACAAATCAATTTTTTTTTATTTAATTTCAATCGAAGGGGTTAATCCCCTGCAAAAATTGTATGAAACTTGGCATAAAAATCAGTTAGCTTCGTAGTTTACTAGCTACTTAGCTAACTGCGTTGCGAAAATAAAACAAAAGAATAATTCAACTAAACAACTTTCTTAACTGTAAGTGTTTTTTCTTGTTTTATTAGTGAACTTAGCGATCAAAACTGCTTCAGACAAGTTTTGTATCGGCTTGTCCTTTGGGATGCGTTGGGTTTAAGGTATAAGAGCCCCCAATGACCTTGAGAAATAATTTGTGGACGACCAAATCGAAAGGGACCTTATTGCGGCAGGCGGTTACACCTTTTTTCACGCGGCTGTTATACTAATGACAAGGCAATGAAAGTTATAACATCGTAAGCGCCCGCCGCCATAGGGGTCCTTTCGATTTGGACAACCACATTTTACAATATAACGGGATATTGAGCGCGATTACCTGGGCCATTCTACTTTTCGTTGTACATGATTTTTAGCCACGTTCTCACTGACCGATTTTTATTTCCAAAAACTGTAAAGTGACGTAAATAATCCTATATAATATATCAATACAAGACCCCTAATTACTAAAATCGGTCCAATAGTTACAAGTTAGTACAGTCAAAGTTATATCGCAACACATTCTTATTCCTATTGTAATAAAGGTGTGTTGCGATATATTTGGCCACTTTTGCTGCTCCTATTTGATGTTGACTGTACATAGTCAGACTTAAAATCATTATCCTTCTTTCCGTTTTGTTACCTAAATCCAATACATTTCTTGGTAATAAAACGGACAATTCCATACATCTTTTTGAGACATATCAGGAATTTCTATTTTTCTTGTTCAGAATGGTGGTCCCAACCAACGTGCAATTTTTTCCCAAATCTGAAGAAAAAGGGTAAGGTGTGCTTTTTTTTTTTAAATTCCCCAGAAAATAAAAATAGGCGACGTTGTCAGCTTGTTCGGCCTTTAAAGAAAAGGAAACCTTTTTTACTGTAGCTATTACAAAACTAACTTATTTAGCAAAGTAATCGCTTTTTTAAAGCCATTCGAGGGGAATTAAGGCTTAAGGGCGGAACGGCGAGTAAACAAGATGCTACCTTCCTTTCACCCTTGCCGCAGCCACCCACTATTAGCATCCAGCAGGCCCGGGATATAAGCGGAGGCGGATTCGCTTCAACTCCCTCCTTTAAGCTTTTGGCAATTATCGGGAAAAAAAACAAGATAAAAGCAAGGTTATAAAACCCGACTGCATATGTTAAAAAGTACTTATACATTTTTAAATCCGACTATTTTTTTATTATAAAGTATCCAGTGACACTCGCGGCGCTAAGACGAGTCTAACGAAACCTCGTTTGTCGAAATCGGACCATCCGTTTAGCCTCCTGCTTCACCCCTTCCTCCTTCAAACCCCTCCTTCTTTAGCAGTCTGGTAAAAAGTATCCTAATATTATTGAATTGCTACCGGACACGGTAACATTTGCCTTTTCTTGAGAATGGGGGTGAAACGTTACTATCCACTAAGCATTTCTCAATATTTTGACTGTGAGTGACATCTCCAGATTTCAATAATTGGCAGGATATGGGGTTCATGGCACTATGCAATAATTTAATAATGTCCTAATGTGTCCAAAAAAATTGGAAAGGAATTATAGGAAGTCTCCTCTCGTATGTTACCGTAATTCATACGTTTTTGGTAACAAATAAATATTAAACACATAAAAACACCCGACAAAACTGGGACTCCTGCATTCAGAGCTCATAACTCTTAAATGCCCCAACGGATACTCATCAAACTTAACAAAGAAAACTCTTGATCAAGTCAACTTTCAAACAAAAAAAAAACTAAATCAAAATAATTAATTTTGTTAATTAAGGTTATTTGTTTGGGAGCTATAATGAAACAGACACACAGATACACACATTAAACTTATATCACCCCTCTGTTTGCGGGATAAAAAGGAAGGTTCCCTTCACTGTCATAGTGAAATTTGAACTTGACATAATGAGACGAAGCCCACGTTTACTAAAATTGTTTTATTGTCATTTTACGAATATGGAGGTGACAATATGAATCCGCTGTGTCTCTCAACTTGCGACACAACCTCCTCGTAAATATATTAGCCGAGTGGCCATTGCTATTCGCGTCACAGGAAACCGACATTAGTATGTTTTCAGGCGTCTGCGGCCTATTCATTCGGTTTGCATCGCCTATATATTGCCAAATAAGCGGAAATACTTGGTATTTACACCGAGTACTTGGTATTTTTACTTGGAACTGTTAGGCGTTTGAGAAATCTGTGGCAGGTGACTTCAAATTTTTTTGTTCCAGCGGAGCTTTACACCAAATTACATGTCTTTGATGAGTATAGTTCCAAAATTCGTTATTTTAGAAATATTTTTTTACTGCGTAGTTAATTTAATGCTCACTATTAGTCGTTCGAAAAATATCACACATAATATATACGCACATATTTTAATATAATTTCTTTATTGAAATCCTGGTCGCGGCACCAAATTGTAACCCCCTGAAATAACATTTTTAATCTCCTGGCTTAGTTATATATACGCTTAAGTAAGTATTTTACAAGTAAAAGAGACACTACTTTAATAAAAAACAGCAGTTTCCTTTCATACACTGAAAGGGTTGATTTGTAGCGACTAAGTTGCACTTTGAACGTGTCCCAAATGGAACCGACTTTGATTAAGTTAGTGACCAGACACCACCACATGGTAAGGCTAGTCAAGATGCTGACAGCTAACAACCAGAACGTCATAACTCCTTTTGTCATTCAAAAATAAACCCCATCACTAATGTATGAAGAAAATCATGTAATATTGATAATGCATGATGTTAGGAATGGAGATAAAGATTAATAACCTTACTGGTTTTTGCCCGCGACTCCGTCCTCGTAGAAATCGTTCAACACTTTTCCTAGAACTAAAATAATATATTTTATACATTGAAATCCTGGTCACGGCACCAAATACATTTTTCAAAAATTCTCGCTTACTCAATTGTTTATCAAAGTAAAATCGATTACATTTATAAAAGACATTCAATTGAAAAGGGTTGATTTAACGGCAAAGTTCTACCCTGAAAACATTCGCAGCCAGCAACTAGGAATAGTATGTGATTTTAATACGAGAGGTGTGTCACGGGCACCAACCGTCTAAATCTGTGCGGGGTCCAAATGGAACCATCTTTCATTGAGTTAGTGAGCAGACGTGTGGCAAGACTAGACAAGATGCTGACAGCTGCAACCCAAAACGACATAACTCCGCTTTTACTATTCCAAAAATCTCCCTAGCACTTGTATAAGAGGATATATTTTAGAAGAGCATGAATTTGATTTGTGATGTTTCAAGTTTAAGTGATGTTCTTATAGGAGATGGCTTAACGTGATTAGAACGTCTTGAAAGTACGTTCAGAAAGTTTCAAAACATTTATTATGAGCTCGCTACATGTTGCAACTACACTTAGGGACAAATTTAGAGGAACGCAAATAATTAAAAGTAAAAAAGCCATTTTTATTTAATTTAATAGGGCTTTTTAATTCATTCTAGAGATTATTAACTTTCTTTCACGTAAATTCATACTTTTCTTCTTTATAACCAATGGCTCTAATTTAGTCATACCATACTTTTTGAGTCTTCAATGGATTGAACCGAGCTTACCTGTAAACAAAAAAAGACATGTTTAGATTTGTCACAAAACAATTCTAAAGATCGGTTGAGGTGTTGAACCGTAAAGACGAAACAATCAAACACTTCTGCATATAATATTAGTAAGGATACGCATGTTGTCGAAGTTTCCGATCGCAATATTCAATTTTCAACGCGATTCAATTTCGCTGTGAAAAGCCTCACAAGTGGCTTTGATCTCGTTATTGAGCTTCGATACATCTCATACATACATGCTACATGTACCTCAATTAACCTAACACCTCTAATGCCGGGTTCCTGTTCCTATATACAAAGTCAAAGAGCTTTGTAAACATTCCCACCTCCGCCCACTAGGATCCAATGGATCCAATCATCTACAACATCTTTTACTTCTTTTTGTTCATGGTTCTTTAATTTATTTTAAATCCAAATTATATTCTTTCTTTAATATTTGATTACTAAAATGTATAGTAAACTCATCGAATTCCGTGACTCTCTCAATTCCGTGGTAGCAGTTCTATAATCCGCTATAGAACCCTGCTAATAGAATATGGGAACTGTAATACGACCTTAGAGTTTTAAAATAGGCTCAGGCAAATAAATAAAGGGTGTATTTTAGGTCCCAGATTCGACCTGCAGGGTTCTATGGCGAATCATAGATACATAGAACTGCTACCACGGAATTAAACGAGTCACGGAATTCAATGAGTTTACTATATACATTTTAATAACCAAATATTATAGAAAGAATAGAATCTTTATTAAAAAATAATTGAAGAACCATGAACAAAAAAAAAGTAAAAGATGTACTAAGTTAAATAATTATTTGAAGTACACGTCTGTACGTGTGGTTACATGTGTGTGTGCGTGTGTAACTTTGATCCATCAATGGATTTTAGTAAACTATGATGTCTACGAGTCATCTATGAATGCTTTTAGTTGTACCTATTGTTTTTTGTAAATGTATGTATTTTTTTAAATGGGAACAATAAACTGTTTTGTATTGCATTGTATCAATAACAATACAAAAGGCAACGAAATACATACATACAAAAATAAAAACATAGAAAAAATCCAAGACTTAGGAACAAATACTCGCGCTCATCACACAAATACTTGCCCAAACCGGGAATTCAACCGTCGCTATATGTACAGAAAGCCACAAAGTTAGTTCCAAAAACAGCAAAGGCGCATCCATAATAGGCTGTCTAGCCGCGAACATAAAACGCACTAAGCCACAGTGCAATCACGTCTTTTACGTCATATTGATTCGGCCTATCTTCACAGTAAAACAAATACGCTATAACGCGTTACCTCGCTTTTACGGGCAGTAAAACGTTATGGCAGCTGAGCAACGAGAGTAGTTTAGGCAACGGCCAAGTGTGAGTTGGAAAAGGCCGTGGCGTAAAATTATTTTAAACATGTTTGATTTATAAATCGGCGCCCCGCAGCTTTATGTTGCCCCGCGCGCTCGTAGGCACTTATGTCCGTTCTTCATATTTGTACATATTTGTAGTTAAACGAATCGTAATCGCGTGAAAATAACATTATTAATTATTAACTCGACGTTTCGATCGTATTGCAACGACTGTGGTCACGAGAATACTGAAGAGGTGGGCATCTATGGCTGCGTCCTCATTAGGAGAACAGTGAGCGGCCGACTGTTTGCCTCCGGTTCGCCTCCCAATATGTTTTAAATACCGAACACAGCCAAAGTCTGCGAGTGATGCGAGTTTTCAAAACTACCCGCACTTGGTATTGTTTTTGTTTATTCGAATCAGTTACATAGCACACAAGAAGCACAACATCTGACAATTTGTCCGACGATTTATCTCGAGGCTTGCATTACTAGATTCCATGATGTCGATAGATTATATCTGTTTTCCCGATTCCCTACATTAGATAACCGCGGATGGATAAGCTTACTTCGAATAAGAATTTGACACGTGTACATGGCAAATGCCAATTTGTAACTGGAAGTAAAGCATCTAACCGCGATTTGAACGTCTAAAGTACGAGTCTAGTCGCCAACCAAAGCATTTTATGGAAGGCAGGTAAAAAACTGATCTACAAAATGTAATATTTGCATGATATTAACACTATACATACATACATTGTACTATAAATGTTATTTCTTCTCCACAATTATTGGTAAACAATATCTGCCTAATCTTGGCTATAGTTTCCGCCCAAGGGCTGAGAGTAGTTAAATGCACTCCTCGACCTCGACATCTGCAGTTTAGTGCTAGTGGAGATAATGGGGCAACGCTAGATAAAAGTTTAGGAGACAATTGGGTAGCTAAGAAACAACGGGTTACGGAATAATGTAGCTAGGTAATATAGCTCGTTTCCATTTGATTGCGTAAACATGTGTAGCGTCAGCTATATACGCCAGCTATGCCTGATTGTAGGTTCACATGTAATAAACTTCTTCTTTGGGGGAGGCCTATGTCCAGCAGTGGACACCTTTCGGCTGATATGATGATGAATGATGATGAAACTTCTTTTGTGCTTTCAATCAGTTATCTCATTGACATTGGTGTTAGCTAGGGACCGTGTAGAGACACATGTATATATTTTTAATATGTAATTTCAAAAGTATGAAAGTATTTAAAATTTTCAATTTCTCAGTTGGTAGTGAGCAGGCAGTGAGTCTATCTACGAAGCTAGCGGGTCCGGGTTCGATTCCTTCTTTCCTGGGTCCTTGGATTATCCTGGGTCTTGGATGTTTTCCATGTACCTATTTAAGTATTATTTTGTATACAAGTCTCTTTAACATTACCTAGAACCCAGTAGTAGTACAAGCCTACAGCTTAGTTTGGGACTAGGTCACTTTGTGTGAGATTATCCACTGATATTTAAAAGAGAAACGCGAAATTATCCGCTAAATAAATGTGACGTCATAACCCACCAAACCATGCAAACCATAGAACTGCTACAAACATTACATATCCAGCTGCCTCAAACACGTTCAGAATCAATTAGCAAACGCAAAGGCACGTTCACACCAAAAGCTGATTAGCTGGCGGGCTGGTTATTATTCAAGCGCCGTCCATATGTAACAAGCGCAGCGATGAGAGAAGAAAGAAAGCGCACTCGGGTTCTTTACCGCCCGTTTTAACCATGTCAAAGAACGAAATAAAATTACAATTTAAAAGAGTGGGTTAATGTGAAAGTGTTTGTTTGTTAATTGCGTCTTCTCGTTTCCACGCTTCAATCGTTGTGAAAATATATATTTTAGATGGATACGGATACTTTCAACATGGAAATCAGCCCTGCAATGTTTTGATTGTACCGATTGGTTGCTAAAACAATACAAAATCCACTAGCATTATACAAAAAAAATCAACGTCTCTCTGCCACTCGAAATGTTAAGACAAATCGTGTCGCTTACGCAAGGTTTGTTGTACTTGTATCCAATTATACAATGTTGTCAATTATACAAATAAAATACTTAGGAAACCAATTTTTTTTTAACCCAAATACAATCTGACAGCCCTGCCGGAAATATCACCTATCATCTGTATCGCATCTACCGCCACATAATAATGAAATCCATTGCGACATTTACAAAAATAACGTCTGATAATCGTAAGATACCTATGTTGTGATATTTGTAAAAGAAATGCAGATAATGAAAGCATCATTTCCTCGGGAGCTGACACGAGTTGCCTGCAACTTGTTTGTCGCACAAAACATAACACAACGAAAGGGACGGTGACAAGTGTACAAAGCTGTGCCTTGCTGATAAATTATGTCATAATGTTATCATCACCAGCATCATGTAGACATGTGCCTCTCCCATTGACAGGCACATGATGATTGATGGCATTTTCGGTGATTTTGTAGAAGTCAGGGCACTTTATAAAATAACCAAAAATGACATCCAAAGCTACAGAATTTTCGACTTTAATGCAATCAAGGGACTGACGGCGGTTAAAACGCTCGTGGAATGACCCTTACAGCAAGTCCCCCGCCGCGCCGAGTTTGTGTTCGGGCTAATCTCGGAAAATACTGGACGGATTTTCATACGGTTTTCACCAACAGAAAGAGAAATCTAAGAAGGTAGCTACAATTTATTAATTTAGCGCTACCCGTGCGAAGCCGGGGCGGGTCGCTAGTGATATCTAAAGAAGCGATTTTTCTGCAAAGTGCACTAGCCGCTGAGCGCTGGCAACACATATCACTTGCAAACACTATTATCGTCGTGAATGGACTCGTTTGTTATTTTTTCCCTGTAATATTACAGAAATACGTAAATGGGAATATGCATGAAATTTTTTTATCGCATAGAAATACGATAAAAAAATGATGCGAAACAATATTATGAAAATACCGTATAAGAGATGGAACATGTAAAACTACTAATCAGACAGAGAGATCCGACATGTACTTGTGACGTCAGCGTGCACTACGGCCATAAACTCCATATTAAATTCTGTTTTGCTACAAAGAGATAGGTATAAAACTTTAATGGCTTATATTTTGGTTATTCGGAAAATAATTCGTCTCATCTCACATTAATGACTTTTTAATAAAGCAAAAAAAAAATATCATGCATTCGCTATTCCGCTGTAATGTAATAAATCTAAATACTACAGAGAAAACACTAATATATTTATCAAAACAAACACTTTTAACCAGTCATCAAGTCATCAACCATGGATGAGAATCCAGTCAATTGATCAATTTAGAATTCATTGTGTACGGACGGACCTACGGTTCAAAAATTTTCGGAACATTGTCCAAACAATTTCATG
The DNA here is from genome assembly GCA_963241965.1 of Tortrix viridana. Classification (NCBI taxonomy): domain Eukaryota; kingdom Metazoa; phylum Arthropoda; class Insecta; order Lepidoptera; family Tortricidae; genus Tortrix; species Tortrix viridana. The sequence continues at coordinate 1,785,453 of OY725201.1, forward strand.
TAAATATTATTCATTTGCACGTTGACACACTGATTCAACGTTATTCATGTATTCATTGTCGCAAATAATAATATCAGGTATAAATAAATATAAGGTGACCATCTCAGACAAATTGACCAAGTCCCAAACTAAGCTCTGGGCTTGTACTATACTAGGCAACGATAAACATACCTACTTATATAGAGAGATACATACTTAATATATAGAAAACATTCAAGACTGAGGAACCTGAGGAACCTAAAACTATGCCTGTTTCCACTCTAGACCATAGAACTCTGCAGTTTCATAAGCATTTGTAGCGTTGCTATCGATATCGGCTGAGATGCTATGTAAAACTCTTTAAAAAGCTACAGTATCTTAATTTTTGTCTAGATTTTTAGGTTTTTTAGCCAAAACTATGCCTGTGTCGACTCCAGACCACAGAACTATGCATTTTCTGACGTATTTGATGTCTAGGAATCGAAAACTGCTGAGATGCTAATAAGTGAAATGTGAAGTTAGCATCTCATTTTGAAAAAATAGTTTTTCTGAAAAAACAAGCAGAACTATCGAAAATAAATATTTAGAACCGTAGAACTATTGGGGATGCTACTAGAACTGTGTTTAATTTATGAGATTCCAGAAATTGATATGTTATGTTCACACACACACACAGACAGGCAGACGGCCCGCCTGATGGGGAGTGAAATGAAATGAAATGAAATATATTTATTTAACAAACGCACATACATAAAGAAATCATGACTTTGGGTCCTGAGCTAGGATTCCCTGTGTTACAGGACCCAGTGAGACAATAACATTACTTTGGTTTAATGCCTTCGTACAGAGTAAGAATCTATGCAAAGCTGTGTGAATGGGTGTGTGTGTGTGTGTGTGTGTGCGTGTTAAATTAAGGGTGTTAGTTAAATTAAATAGTAATAATATAAATAATGTAGATTTAACTTTGGAATGAAAGGGAATATCGACATGGGTGAAAATGCTATTGTATCGACATTGAAGTCAGAGTTTTACATGTAGGGTTGAGCTTGTCTATTTCACTACAGTCAGAAGCAGCTCAGTCTCGTGGTAGTTAAATTGCATGAGCCACTGCGTTACTAATTTCCTATGGGGTGGTCTAGAGGCCTTATAAGATTTACAGAAGGTCTTCATAAGTAACGGGGAAACAAATGCACTGAAACGCTGGGCAAATTTGGTGTGGCACTTAGGTGTTTTCCATCTTTGTCGTCGTCGCGTGTCTGCGTTGAAGTTCCCATTGTGTTTCCTACCGTATTCAAGCATGACTTTTCTGAGATACAGCTGGCGCACCGTAAGAACGTTGGCATCCATATAAAGGTCTATTGTGCTATAACGGAACGGTTTACAAAGTGCTACTTTTAGCAGTGATCGTTGTGCTCTTTCCAAGGTGATCAGGTGACTCTTAGCGGCTCCACCCCAGGCTGAGTTACAACACCAGAGGCATCGTTAATAAATGTGGTGTCATATGATTCGTCAGAAACGTGTGTGTCATAGGCTATGTTAAATCGGAAGGGTCGCCAATCGGGTTTTAGTTCATCATCATCATCAGCCGCGAGACGTCCACCGCTGGACAAAGGCCTTCCCCAACGCTTTCCACAACGATCGGTCCTCTACTGCTGTCGTCCAGCGGTTTTTAGTTCGCAAATTATTTTAAACTCGGTTAATGAAGCAAATCCTTACTTCCTTCCTAATATTATAAATGCCAAAGTGAGTTAGTTTGAATGTCCACCAAAAAAACCGCTGAACTGATTTCTATGAAATGGGACATAGGATACTTTTTATCCCGGAAAATTGGACCGTTCCCGAGGGAGCAGCGATAAACGACCAAGTCACGGGCAATAGCTAGTAAATAAATATAACATTTACACTCGTGATAGGATCGCTTCAATAACCGCGCTAGTTTGGGCCGTCGGGTGTTGCGGGGCTCGCATAACGCCGACTGCATCGCTAGTCGGGTTAGGATGCGCACACACGCGATGCACCGTTTCCATTGCACATCCGTCATTGAAGTACGTACAGAACTCGTATAACTTAACTCATCATCATCGCCTTGCCCTTTTCCCAATCATTTGGGGTCGACGCAGCACGTCATTATTATTCACTTCCTTGTTTCTCGTGTCACTCTTCACACACTCCATATCTTTTTTGTTGTTCCTCTAGCACTATGACCTTCCACTTTCATACTTAAAACTTATTACATACTTTTTATTTTAACTCTCCTCGTAACATTACTAATTGTTGAGCCACTATTGAACACTGCACTCACTGACAGCCAATGATCAATTCTAATGTATTTTTTCCTCGTGATTAACGTTAAACTCAACAAAAACACGAGTACAGAATTGACGTTATTTATCAATTCTCAAATCGATAAAAAACTTCCATTCGATTTCCAGCCAGCCAAAATTTGGTAAAGGTAAATTGGTACCCATACAAACTACATACGTTCCATCCCAGAACATTCTATATTACTGGGTATAACGACAAATCTGTGTGCCACATTTCATAAGAATTGGCCGAGCCGTTTGCGAGTTATAAATGGTGTAACTAACCCGACTTTGTTTTATATAAGGTCCTAAAAAGTATCCGATAATTTTGACCACTTTAATATTATATTTATTTATATTTATATTTATTTCGATATATTTGATTTTCATTCCAGTTAAGCCGAATCCTTGAACATCGTCTCTCAAATAAACCATTATTTATCATCAATTCATCAATATTCACAGACAACACGGCGCTTCCGAAACACATCATAACGGCACGTCCAACTAATGAGGTCGTTCGAGAATGTCGTGTGGTCCGGTGAAGTGGAAACGGCGACGCGTGTCCGCTATCGATCCGCGGCGGAGAAAACAAATTAACAAGCCGAGAGCGCAGAGTGCGTTGGGACAGAGGCAGAGGATTCTGCACAGGGGTTGAAACACCGGTGTTTCAGTAGTTTCAGTCGGTTCTGTAGTTTCAGAATTTATCAATTACAAAAAACAAACCTTATTTACCTCTTTATAATATTATGTCCACCAATTAGGATCGTTTATTCTCATAACATAGCTTAGCTAAAGGCACTCTAACTGCCGCACTCAGAGACGTCAGTTAAGATTTAGGTTTCATTAACTCGTAGAATTTAAGTTATTTAATGTATGTGTTATCTTATCTACTAACAAACTATAGATTATGTCCGAAATAAATGTTTTTGAATTTTTGAATTTGAATTAAGTAGCTGCTGTCACTTTCTTTGCTATAGCAATAGAATAAGACGCAGCAACTTTAATGAAACTTAAAACTTAATTGACGTCTCTGAGTGCGGCAGTAAGGGCCGTATTAATAAACAAATCTTGACTGGGTGAACAGATGATGGGTAAAGATCGATCTATCGATCTTAAACCATAATTATTCCCATACAAGATTAGCGGACTTTACACAGGCGTTTTATCGCGCGTGAAACAGGTAATCGTGTGCGAAAGCATGCGCGTGTAAATATGTCAGAAGGGGTTCGAGGTTGCCTTTACACGTTAAATTATTACGCGCACGCTACAAGATGGCGGACATACGCACGTAAACTGTGTGAACAACACACACTCCAACCCTTTACACTTTCGCTCTTTCCGTTTTAACACTGATACGAGTAATCACGCGCGAAGGAACGTTAGCTTTAACAACTTCAAAACGTAATCGCGCACGATTGTGCGTACAGGCTTAATCCTGTACGCTCCTGAGAACGCGCGATAGAACGCCTGTAAAGTCCGCTATTATTTAACCTCTATACGGTAAGCTACTCTGCGCGGCCGCCGCTCGGACCATTTCTCTAACCTCTGTGTATCACACATTTGTTCCTGAGCATTTCTCGGCTCCTACGACACTTTGGCACGACACGTAATAACACGCAGGTTTTATCCTGCTCAAGAAGGGTAATCTATATAATGTTATAAATGTGAAAGTAACTCTGTTTGTCTGTTTGTTACACTTTCACGGCTAAATCGCTGAACCGATTTTGATGATAAAAAAAGATAAAAGATATTTATTCAGTAAGTAGGCAGTATGGGCACTTTTACACGTCACAATCTACCAGCGCTTCCCAAGAGGAGAACACTGCTGAGAAGAAGCGCCGCAACAAACTCAACAGTTAGTAATTTTTAAACATAGTTAACTTATTACTGCTTATGACAATGATACTACTTATAGCATTATATAAAACTGTAAAAATAATATAAAATATCTGCGTAGTTCGGCAGGAAAACATGTCAGAATTATTACGATGAAATTTGGTGTGAAGATTGTTCAAGTCCCGGGGAAGTATATCCTTGCAATGCAATGGATACTTTTTATCCCGAAAAGGTAGACAGTTCCCGAGGGAACTAGATACAAACGACTCACGCTCCTCTACAATGACGGGGTTCAGTCAGAAATTCAACTAGTCATAGACAAATCTAAACCACAATTGTGCCAGTCTTGTGGAAGCGGGTTTATTGCAATCTCCCTAGGGCAAGCGGTGATGGCATGTATGCAATCAGGTCACAGGGTCGATCACACGAAACAGATTTGCAAAGCAATACTATTTATAGAAGACGACAAAAAGGTCCTGAGTTCGTTCTCGAGTTCTACATGTCTTCTATGAAAAAAAAATTACACGAATTTTATATTATTGTCTTTTATGCATAGTGGAAGCATAGAGCCTCGTTTGGCACTAGGTCAATTTGTATGAGATTGCCCCTTGATATTATTATTGTTATTTAAGTATTTCTCGACAAAACAAAATCGACAACAAAATGGAAAAACTGAAAGAAGCAAGATCAATAAAGAGGAAGAAGAAGCAAGATCCTAATCGATAATAGGTTAGTAATTAAAAAAATACAATAACAAAAGTACCGTTGACTCCAATATTTATCGTACCAAGCATATAAGAATTAAGGTTGGACCTAGGATACTTCCTTGTGGCACTCCACTGGTAAAAATACACTCATCACTGATGCCAATATCAATTAGAACATAGTTCCATTTATAAATAAAGTATCTAAAGCGTACTTAAGATCTATATACTATATTTAAGTCAGATTATTGCAAATCTGCTCCCATGGGGTAACGTTGATGGCATATGTGACGTTCTCAATATAAAGGGACTTTACGGAGGCAGGCGGTTACGCCGTTTTTAGAACTGTTACCATAGTATTCGTATAGTTACAGGAATAGGAAGAGCGTAACTGCCTTCCTCCATAAGGTCCCTTTATATTGAGAACGTCACATTAATATGTAACCAGGTCACAGGGTACTCACACACGGATTTGCAAAGGTTAAAGTTTTTGCTCTGATAGTTGGAACACCGAGGCAAATTTAATAGTGGCTGTTATTTATAGATAAGGGAATAGAAAAGTCAATATAAACAAAATTATGCAAAATCCAATGCACAAAACTACGAACACTCCGTAAGTATTACTATGGAACTCTGAAGGGTTTTTATTGATATTATGCAATATGCAAAATGTACGTATAACTTAACTGAGGTCGATAGGTTTTTTGCATATGATGATCATGATCATCAGCCTATATTAGTCCACTGCTGGACATAGGCCTCCCCCAATGAGCGCCATAGCGCCCTGTCTTCAGCTTGCCGCATCCAGCATCTGCCTGCAGTCTTTCGCAGATACATAAAATAAATATGTTCTAAGATCTTGAGTTGTGTCGAATGCATTCCTCTAGTTTCTGAGTTTCAACAAACTATTGATGTGCTACTTCGAAAGATTTCAATATACGATTAGTTAGTATTGTTAGTAACTGCTTTTAATATTATTCGGGTAAATTGATACTTGTACAGATGCCGGCAAACTTCTTGAGCAATGACCTTGGCTGCGCAGAAGCGAATTTTAAGTATTTTTGATGAAAAAGTACATGCTCAAACTTACCCCCGCTCCGTCAAATATTTTCAAGAAGTTTGCCGACATCTAGACCACAATCGAACCAGTTTTCGACTTCCGACTTCGACTCTGGTAAGATCGACATGACGCCGCCGTCGTACGTGCTTCTTACTCGATTGGAGGAAGTCGACTTTATTCGTAATATTTTTGACGTTATTCGAATCATTCGAATGAACTTATAAGTCGCTTAACTTGCTCGCATGTTAAAAAAAATAAGAGCTCAGCGCATATATTTTTCATGAACCTACATATCGGAGCAACGGAAGTGCCGTGACGTCATCGGCGCAGCCATTTCCGGCAGGCATTAGCCAATCGGAGCCGGGAAATGGTTGTATGACGTCAGTTCCGCCGCTCGTCTCTGGACGGATTGTTGCATGGCCTTAGGGACTAAGGTTTTAGATTTTAAGGTTTTAAACTTGGCACCTATTATTATTTGTCTCAGCCCATCTCGATTCTATATCTTAATTATTTAAGCTAAGCTTCGTTCTATTTGTGTGTGTGCCTGTTTTTTTACTATTCCTTTCTTTCACACTTTGCCAGATGATACAAAGTGTTTCAGTAAATGTGACGTTCTCAATATAAAAGGACCTTATGGAGGAAGGCGGTTACGCTCTTCTTATTCCTGTAACTATACGAATACTATGGTAACAGTTCTAAAAACGGCGTAACCACCTGCCTCCGTTAGGTCCCGTTATATTGAGAACGGCACAAATACAAATGTCATTTTCTGGAATTCATTTCAATTCCACTTTTTTTATTATATTATAAGTATGTATAAAATATGGCGGAAAAAATTATGTACAAATCAAAGAACCAACAGACGGATAATTTATTTATTTATAAATACTTTTACACTTTCGCATAAATGTCATTACTTAACCCTTAGTCGAGTTAACAAACCGTCAAACCCCTCGCAAAGTCGATTACGAAAACATATTTCTCGATTGGCCGGATCCGAGTGGCTATTTGATTATCGCACACGGGCAGTTCGAGTCCGGGGGAGACACTTGGGCTCCAGGTACTTGTAGCAATGTACAAGTTGCAGAACATTCCTAAAACTTGGAAACATTCTTGCGACATGAATCTTATTCTTTAAAAAAGAAAATGTTCTTACAATAAAGTTTTAATGTGCATAATAAATACTCCATAGTATTTATGTACATGTTATAGTTTGATAAAGTTAATTATTTTGTTGATAACTGATAAGTTACTAATAAGTTGCTTAAATTCTCATTAAATTTCTGAGAACATTTCAGTGAAAGTTGCAACCGGAAATATTTCCAGCACGTATATACGTCTTCAGCTGTGTCTGTCGTCCTGTCTGTTGATAAAATGATAAAATAAATAAATAAGCACACATCAAGAGATAAATTCTCGTTCTAGAGAACATTCTCAGAAGTTACCGAGAAATTCTCACGTTGAAAGTTTCGCAACTTTGGGAACTTCTCGTCGGTGCATTGCTAGGTACTTGTGAATCACTCTTACGCAATAAGTATAACCAGATTAACCTAAGTTTTTCCAAAAAATATTTATACTATTTAATATTGTAATTATGTAAAAGTATGTCTGTTTTTCCGCTTTCACGGCTGTACCGCTAGATCGATTTCGATGAAATTTGGTATGGAAATAGGTAGTTTGAGTCCCGGGGAAGGACATAGGATAATTTTAATCCCGGAAAATTGGACAGTTCCCGAGGGAGCAGCGATAAACGACCTCTACGCGGACTAGGTCACGGGCAAAAGCTAGTTTAATAATGTTAAATATAAAAGTTCGTGTGGATGATTATGTTTCAGTCACGCCTATATGGCTAAACTGATTTGGATTAAGTTTGGCATACAGATGAGGACATCCTAGATTTACACGACGACGCCCCCGACGCAACTCAGAGTGGTGTTATAAGTTTAACGTGTGTATGTGTGTCTGTCTGTGGCATCGTAGCTCCCAAACGGATGAACAGATTTTAATTTAGTATGTTTTGTTTGAAAGGTGACTTAATCGATTCTTAGCTATGTTTGGTGAAAATCCGTCGGGTCCCAATTTTATCAGGAGTTTTTATCTACTTAAAGTTATGTTGCACAGAGAGAGATGGTTGTAGGACCGGAAAGCAACAAACAATGACCGAGTGCATTTGTGACGTTCTCAATATAAAGGGACCTTATGGAGGCAGGCGGTTACGCCGTTTTTAGAACTGTTACCATAGCATTCGTATAGTTACAAGAATAAGAAGAGCATAACTATCTTCCTCCATAATGTCCCTTTATATTGAGGACGTCACATTTATTTACATTTGTGAACAATATCAATACAAGTTCACAAATGCGCCAAAACATCAATCTGCGCGGCGATCTAAAATCCGTTACCACCCTCCAATTTCAAATTTCAAGGCCTAGTTAAATCTATTACGGGACCCGTTAAGCCTACGATACTCTCCACGCCGTGAACTCCAAATCGGGTCAGTTTTGTGAGTAAACCATGGATACGGGCACTGAAGCTGTTAACAGACAAGTGAATTTTAAATAACTTCGCGAAGGGTGAGTCTCGATATTTTAATTTGACATAAACGAACCCCGATATTGGCTCCAAGTACAGTCAACAGTTTTGAACGTAGTTTAGGAAATAATTGCATTATGCATCAATAATACAGGTAGATATTGTAATATTGGCCATGTTACGCATCGTCCTAACGCAACGTCCTAAATTATATTTGGCTGTGTGCATTTTCATTAAGTCGCTTGAAGAGTTAGGGCCTGCGCAAACCGGCGGAGCGCAGCGCAGATCACTTTAAATTTATCATTGTATATTCTTCCCTATTTTAATTACAATAAGGTATTATTAAGGTATTATTAGGTAATGTATTATTTACTTATACTTTTTGTGCAATAAAGAGTTTACATACATACATACATAAGGTATAAATTTGAATGCTCTGAGACCGACCTCGGAGCATCACGGGGGATTTCTACTTTGCGGCTGCGGCTCTAAATTTATACCTTATTGTAATTAAAATAGAAAAGAATATACATTGATAAATTTAAAGTAATCTGCGCTGCGCTCCGCCGGTTCGCGCAGGCCCTTAGTCAAGAGCAAACCCATTATCAATAAAAAAAACCCGGGCAAGTGCGAGTCGGACTCGCGCACCGAGCGTGCCGCACACATTCGGCTGGTTTTTAGTATTCGATCGGGTTCGTTCTATAATCATACCAAATTTGATGCTTGTATATTTAAGCAGCTCTAAAAGGTCGTCTTTATGTCGTGCGTAGGCGACATAAACTCGCTTCTTATGCTCTAGTGCATAAAGTAAAATCTTCGTCGAAGACCTAGGCAATCGGTCCAACAGCCACACGAACAACTTTAACTTCATAGAATAACCTCTTTATTTAATTTCGTTTCGTTAGTATTCTAAGACCAAGGCAGAGATACCAACAGCCAAAGTACACAATAAAGCTTCATGAAATAAACTTGAAATTTTTATTTCTTCGCATTTTTTTTTATCATGTTGCAGTTTCATTTCCTCGCAATCAAAGTGAAAAGTAGAGTGTACAACTCGTCCATAAAACCCATTTAACACTCGACTTTATATCCATCCTCGCTCGCAAGCTCGCTTGGATGGATAAACGTCTCGCGTAAAATGGTGCGTTTTATGCACTTGTTGTACAATCTACTATCTTGTATTGGGACCCCTTTATTTTTTTACTTTATTATAATTTTTTTATTTGTTAGTAAATCCGCCGTAATAACATACTACTCTGTCAAGAAAGTACCGGGAAAAGATCAATAATACACAAACTGTTTGTTAATCATCCAAATTTATTTTATCACCTTCAAAGTATGCTCCTTCAGAAACGATACACTTACGCCAACGAATAATCCAATCATCAAAACATTTTTTAAACGCTGTTTCCGGAATTTAATTCAGTTCTCGGCGCGAATTCTCCTTTATGTCTTCTACCGATTGAAAACGGGTGCCACGAAGCGCCACTCCGAAGCTTGTTGACTAGTTTGCATGTCAAACTCGTAAACCCACGTCTCGTCACCAGTAACAATGCGTTTCATGAATGTTGGGTCGGAATTGACTCGTTCTAGCATGTCCTCAGCGACTCTCATGCGATTGAGTTTTTGGAGAAAATTCAGGTCTTTTGGGACTAGCCGAGCGGTAACATGTTTCATACCCAAATGATTAGTTAAAATAGTACGGATCGACTCGTGAGATACAGAAAGTTCGGCGGCTATCTCTCTCAAAGTTGAATGAGGATTTTCAGTCACTATTTCCTTCACTTTTGCGATGTTAACTTCAGTTGCAGACGTTGATGGCCTACCAGAGCGAGGCAAATCTTCCATCACATCTCGACCGCTTTTGAACGCTTTGTACCACTCATAAACACGTGTTTTTGATAAAGTCGAATCACCGTAAGCCTTCTGTAACATTTTCAGTGACTCCGAACACGAAATTCCATTGGCGATGCAAAATTTAAGACAAACTCTTTGTTCAATGTTTTTGTCCATTATGAAATTCGCAATACACACTAGATATGATATAACTAAAAACAGCACTGTATTTAATATAAATAACAGATGCAACTCAAACTCCGCGCCAAAATAGAAAACAGTTGTGCCAATCTAACAACAAAAAAAACAAAAATTTGAATTTGGAACCATAAACAAATCATCCATTCCCGATACTTTGTTGACTGAATGTATATTCTGAAAAAAAAAAACCTCTATCTATTACGGTTCAAAAGATACAGCTCTTTATAGTTAGGACAGAGATGGACGGACAGCGTAGGCATATTAATAGGGTCCCGTTAGGCATCCTTCGGGTACGGAACCCTAAAAATGGTCCGTGAATTTTATCTGTTTTATCCGAAGCATAGCAAAAATAAGGCTTATGTTTTTAGGAGTCTATGTTTGTTAATACGATCATTTGATCACTTGTAGCTTCTACACTATTCTTGTAAGTTAATTTGTGACGTTCTCAATATAAAGGGACCTTATGGAGGCAGGCGGTTACGCCTTTTTTAGAACTGTTACCATAGTATTCGTGTAGTTGCAAGAATAAGAAGAGCGTATCTGCCTTCCTCCATAAGGTCCCTTTATATGAGAACGTCACAATTTCTTAGATCCCGTACCGATTACTAAGCCTCCGCTGTTCGTCCGTCTGTCTGTCAGCGGGATGTATCTCATGAACCGTTATATGTAGATAAGTTGAAATGTTCACAGAATGTATATCTATAAAAACAAATAATAAAAATAATATAAAAATTAGAACATACATAGTGTAATCTTGTACGATGGTGCGGAACTCTTCGAGTGCGAGACTGACTCGCGCTTGGCCGGTTTTTTAATGAATCGGTGTACCGCTTTAGTAAATTAACTGTAATGTTACACAATATAATATTCTAAACATAGTATAAAACAATCGCTTCCCGCCGTCTGTCCCTCTGCATGTACGCTTAGATCTTTCAAACTACGCAATGGATTTTAATGCAGTTTTCACCATCAGTTAGATAATTTTTCACTGAAGGATTATATATAATAGTACCGGAGCGAAGCGAGGGCGGGTCGCTAGTAGAGTATAAGTGTGTTAATTAATATTAGTTATTTATATAAACCAGAGCGAAGCGAGGGCGGGTCGCTAGTTCTAAATTGACTTGCCTTACATGCCATAAATGTAAGTTTTTGATGACGCTACGCCGTTGCAAGTTTGACGGTTCAGCAGAACCGTTGCTTAGTCACCGAATGCCTGAACGCTAGTTTGGGCTCAGGGGCGTAAAAATAGTCAAGCGTAAACTGTTAACTACATGTGATAAAGGGGACAAAGTAGGGGTGGGCGGGATAAATAAATAATAATAAATATCAGGGCAATTTCTATTAAAGGTTCTAAGACTAGGAAATCAGTCATCATATTTTTTTTAAATCGCAAGCGCCTACGAAGCTGCAGGACCCGGGTTCGTATCCCGGTATGGGCACATTGGGCAAATATTTGTGTGTTTTTTTTATTAACTATGTATATCATCGCCTAGTACTCACAGTACAACCCTCGAGCTTTGGGACTAGGTCAATGTATGTGAGATTTCACCTTGATATTTAATTATTTATTTACTTCCCAGCGAACGACCATATAATATTTTAATAGTCGTACTGTCCAGAGCTCATAATCAGGATAAATCTCAAAGCTACAGCATTAATAAAAAAGTCGGTCAAGTGCGAGTCGGACTCGCGCACCGAGGGTTCTGCACAAACTTGTAGGTATGTAAATAGTTCGAGAATACAATAGAAACAAATTCCAGTATAAACTGACACGCACTAAGTATACACTCGCGTACTTAATGAGTATCAGTTTACACTGGCCTATATTTTTTATCTGATGTAACTACAAATTAAAGGTTTTCGGATTTTTTCCTTTACTTGTGCTATAAGCTATAAAACATTGCTTCTTGCCAAATTTATGCCTATAGGTTTTGATTCCCTTGAGATTCACTTGAATATGCGGCATAAAAAGCCATATCTTTTGATTGCGTTTACTTAGAAGTCTGAATTTTTTACAGCGCCAAGAGATTGCAGACCCGAGTATTTGATATGAATTTCAGAGTCTTGAAAGACACACCGACAGACGGACAACAAAGTTTTTCATTTGAGGCACGGAACCCTAAAAAACACCAATAAAAGCGTAAGGGCTATACGTGATAACCAATCACGTTACAGCAGCGCGGCGCAGCGAATGTAATTTCAACCAATGAGCGTTCGCGCCGGGAAAACTCGATTGGCCTACTTCATCGTCGATCTATCTGTGATTAGTGTTCACAATTCAATAGTTCCTTTCGCAAATTAAATAAATAAAAATAAAACTAATAATTTCTAGTACATTTATACAAAGCGACCCTTAATATCTAACCATTCTAAACGTATAAAAAAATAAACCAGGACTTCAACAATAATAGACATACTAATGAAAATTCGCTTGAATGCGTTCAAATAATTTCTGTATTATTCCAGTACGCAGACAAAAAGGGGAGTATTTGTTGATGCGACCGTGAGTTTCTTTTTGAACGGGACAGTCTCGTTTTTTTATTTATTTTATTAACGTACAACAATAAGCATACAAGAAATAGATTTATAAGTTAATTATATTCACTATTATTAATATGTGTTTTTCTTTTTGTTTGTATCATGTTATCATAGCATGCGCAGCGACCACTCCACTAAGGGGCCGATCTGAAAACCAGCGCTGGGCTTTCAAGCTCCAGCACATGCTGAGATCGACACCCATTGCCTAGAAATAAGTTTTTTTTGTATCTTTTTTTTCCTTAATCTTGTGTATGCTGACTTGTTTTTAGCAATAAATATTTTTTTATCTTTATCTTTATCTTACCTACACTTTTGCATCTTTTTGCATCTTATCCTATTGCTAATGCGTGTGCTACACGGTTTTAAACCAAGTGACCTTGGTAGAAGCTAGCTGTTATACGGTTTCAAACAAGCCCATTTGTTTGATATTTGCCAAGGGCGTTTAAAGGTCATGCGAATTTTGGTTTAAAACCACTGTCTGCATGGTTTAAAACCGTTTCGTACGCGCATAAGGAGCAAAAGTTTAAACATATCTTTGTACTAGCCAGAGTTCCGACTCAAATATATGATCTCTTTCGGAAAATCGGACAGTTTCCGAGGAAATAACGATAATTACTTACAAAAACTAGCAGAAACCAAAATATACCAGGATCGGTTTATACCAGAGACTTGTCACATAGAGTTCGCGGAATTTGTCCTGTTTAAATCAAGAAACAATGGTCACAGTACTTAGGGGAGAAATATAAAGAATAGTGGTTTGTGGGATAGAGATGAGGGCCCGGCCTGCCGCTAGTGTTAGAATAATTTATTAATATTCATTTGTTAGGCAGTTTTTAAACATAGTTGAACTACGGGCGTAGCATGCAAGAACGAGATAAAATTTGACAGGTGCTAGGGACATTAATACATCTATTCTATATTCTAACGTAAGACTTAACTCTTAAGGTTTAAAATGAAAAAAGTCCTGTCTTGATAAAATCGCAATAAAAATGTGAAAATTGCTAGATTCGGCTATTAATAAAAGGTAATAAAAGTCAAGACGAGATACTTTTATTTTAAACCTTAAGCGTTAAGTCTTACGTTAGAATATGGAATAGATGTATTCATTTCCCTAGCACCTGTCAAATTTTATCTCGTGCATGTATGTTAAGCCTGCAGCACATACCTACTTTATTATTTTTACCGATTAGAGCTCTATTTCAAATGTTTGAGCTCATCTTGCTTTCATATTGCAATCGTAATTTATGGTAGCTCTTATTCTCTAGACAGTAGGGACGACTTAACAACAAATTAATTACGATAGAGAAGAAAGGGTGGACAAAAACAAAGTTATTCAGGGTGTCCCATAAGTCGCTCGTCACGTGACACCGGAGGTAGACCAGCCTAAGACGCACCGAACCAGCCTAACACGGCCTCAGTAAAAGCCGCATGGTTTCCAAGATATGCCAGTTTAAATTTTAAGTTTTTTTGCCATTTTTAAACTTTAAGGCCTCTGCCCACTACACCGGATCATACCATGACCGTATTAGGAACGTGTCAGACAAAAAAATATTTCTAGTATTGAAAAGTAAAAAAAAAAAAAGGATTGAAAAGTATGAGACTATGCCCACTAGACAGGTCCGTCACCGACCGTCACTTTCTATAGCAGTGAGCGTTCGTGCCTGATACGTTCATAGTACGGTCATGGTATGATACGGTGTAGTGGGCAGATACCTTTAAACCATGCGACTTTTACTGAGGTCATGTCAGGCTGGTTCGGTGTGGGGATGATGCGTAACGCATTCCCAACCGTCAAAAAAAAATGGCTGATTCGGTCCGTCTTAGCCCGGTCTACCTCCGGTGTCAATGTGGCGTACGACTTATGGGACACCCTATATACAGAATAAAGGCCTTGTCCAATAAAAAGGAGATAATATTTGGTCTGGACCTAATTTGTTAAGTGCATTCTCCGTGCCAAAATGGGATAGAGCATTCAAAGCTTCCCGTATAGTTTTTCATACTATAAACTAATTAATGCATTCAAATAAACAAAATACATATAGATAGTGTAAAGAAATACGATCTCTTGGGAAATACAAACCGCGGGCGATCCTTACCAACAAACCAACGGAACATTTTTTTAAACTAAAAAGATCGCATCTACCACTTAAGAAAAACGCAAATTAGACTTAGTATAGTGCAAATAAGGTTGCAAATGCAATGTTATTTTTAAAGTAAATACAGGGAAAATGGTACTATAAAATAAAGCAGACTTATGTCCCCACAAATGGATCTGTCAACGCCTTAGGGACCTCCAGTCTGAGCAAAAACACGTTCCCGGCCACAAACTACGTATTCGTATGTAATTTGGACCGTAAGCGTGTCGCGCGTACTGAAAGTTAGGTAACAATAGAAAAAAAATATTTTGAATATTTGAATTTGGAATAAAGTTTTGAATTTCTATCTATAAATCAATTGCCGAATGTATGTACGCGAGTAACTTGAGAACGGCTCGACCGATTTGGCTAATTCTTTTTTTGTTGTTTTTGTAATTGACGGGAAAAGGTCAGTATGAAAGTTTTTTTAAATTGCACCCGAGCTAAGCCAATATACAAAATTAATTTTAAACTGATTTCAAAAAAGGAGGAGGTTATTAATCCGACTGTATATTTTTTTGTGTATGTTACGCAATATTATATTCGTCAATCGTGAGCCGATTGAATAATGATTCTTTTTTTGTATAGGTCCTCAAAGGTGAATTTCGTCAAGATCGAGTTGGGTTGTGTTGGCACCTTACCTATAATATGTTTATAACAATAACAGCCTGTTTAACAATCGTCAAGTACTAAAGCATATCTGTCAAATAAATTTAGCCCTTACCCCTTCTTGCACTTGAAAATAGACAAGGAGAGGGCTATCTTTAATTTGACAGATGAATTTACTTGACGATTGTGAAATAGGCGGTAGAAGTAATGTCATTTATTACAAACAATCCGTAACAAACTACTCACATATTATTCACAATTTTGTACACTTGTTCCACATCGATTTGGTCGCCATTAAAAAGCCGGCGTTGCTCGTATGTAATCGGCACTTAACGGAATGAAACTATCGAGTTGGGGAGACACCCCTGCCAGGGATGTCACGTTTGAATAATTATAGCTCGGTTTGGAGAAATAGGAAAATACTGGTATTCTTTGTAAAGTAAAAAAAAATCCTATTTATGACACCCTTTAGGCTGCCTTTCCATTGAGGCGAAGACGAGCGGAGCGGTGCGAAAAGGACCAACCACCTTGTAGGTACAGTATCCACACTAACGCATAGCACACAGAAACCGCTCCGTTCGTCTCCGCTTCAATGGAAAGGCAGCCTTATTGTTGCTGGTTGTACTTGTATAAAAAAAATATCCGGGGACAATACACAAATACCTAGTCCGAAACTACGCTTTAGGCTTGTACTACTAGGCAACGATATAGTACCTAGTTTACGTAACGGTTGCGTAATACCAATTACGCAGAGTCACGTACGATACTTTATCTACACTCATTGTAAATCCTCTACATATGATTTAAAAAAATACATATTATGTTGTTAACATTTCATCTTGATTCATGCTTCATCTCGAGTGACATGAGAAATTGGCGCCTAATCAAATTGTATCGTGATTCTAATCAATTCGAAATTCGAAAACCATAACAGTATCTTCGGCGAACTTTACAGTGCAACCACTGGATAAGATTTGACACTGCGACAGCAACACCACTGACTGACGTAAAGCTAGTTATAACATACAGTTTCTGAACGCGTTGTAGAGGTTTTACGATACTTACATAGAGAAATACTTAAATACCTACAGAAAACATCCAAGACGCAGGTACATTCGAACTCATTACCTACACAAATCTCGAATCATCTTCACGGTCGGTATCATAACTTTTCAATAATTTCAAAAATATTTTTCTCTATTATATCTATCAAGGTTTTCTTATACAATACCTGGCTTGATTTTTATCATGATTTAACAATTCTATCACGCCTAACGACAACACAAAATAATAATGAAAAAAAAAAATGTTTAACCCTAACGCAAAAATCCGTAGCACACCCCTACACGAATAACGCATGAATTTTTAAAAACAGTTTACTGTCTGTCCCCACTAGATGGCACTTTTATAGATATTGGCGTGTCTCTTCATGCACTTTTATAACCAAAGCGGCACAAGTAACCCGTAACGTTAACACACATACGACGTTTTAGATCGACAACTCGTGCAGTTTAGTTTAATCTAAAAGAGCGTTATGTGAATGAATTTCACCCGTACATACGTCCTTGTGTAATGTGAGGTTGTAAAAACGCTTGTATTTTAGCTTTACTCGTCCCTAGTTAACTCTGATGTTTTCTAGATCGAATTGCATTACGTTCTTATGGGATTAAAGTCTGGAGATCGTGATGTAAAACGGTAATGCGCTTACGGTGAAGGCAATTCTAAAACACGAATTTCGTTAATTTTGTACTTAACGCAAGTTTATCAGCGGGCCTAGACAAGTGCGTTTTATATAGCTATAGATTTTCGAAAACTGTCGAAATGAATTACAATTCATACATTAACGCTCAACGCGACAGTCGCCCGTCTTATGTCACTCCTATCCAATGCATTTTCGTTGATTTCGGTGGTCGATAATGTTCGCAAAATACATCTAGACCCACTAACCGGAATGTATGCTGTCAAAATTAATTTTTATATTTATAAATGGTAATAAGGCGTGAGCTCAAACTAATACAATTAGCTGCATCCACTGTTTGTGATCCTATTATACTGGGTGTTTTTTTATTCGTCTACAAAATTTTGGGGCTTAAATCAGTAAGTCATACTGATCAACTTTCACTACGGGACCAAACCCGAAATCGCGAAAAAAAAAATTGACCATCCCATACATTTTGTCTAGCAGCTGACGAGGGTCAAATTTTTTTTCGCGATTTCGGGGTTGGTCCCGTAGTGAAAGTTGGTCAGTATGACTTAGTGATTTAAGCCCCAAAATTTTGTAGACGAATAAAAAAACACCCAGTATAAATCAATAAATAGTCATTAATTTAGTCGACGCTGCGCCGCCTACGTGTGTTCGTTACCTCACTAGCTCGATCTCCTAAAACGCCGGAGTTGAATTACTTTGTCCAGGTGGCCTGTGTCATAAAAATATATCTAATCTTGTAACGTTGCTAAACTATCTAACACCGCATCCACACTAAGCGGCATTCGGCGAATATTCGTGTAGGCGTCTCTGTTATACTTAACGTTTATGCAAAACACGCCAACACGAATATTCGCCGAATGCCGCTAAGTGTGGATGCGGCATAACAAGATAAACAACCAGCTGATCCGGCAATACGTCTCGCGCAGTGATGTTGGCAGCATCGTTTCCGCTTAGTTTTTAATCAAGATCCACTAATCCTATATATCCCGGGGGTTCCTTTGCTTACGTTGTACAAACCTACCGACTGCGCCAAGTACGATAAATGTTAGTGTTTGTTCTCGAGTTATGGATGTTTTCTATGTCATTAAGTACGTATTTCTCTTATTCTATGTAAGATTATCGTTACTAGAGGTCAGTTTGTTTGAGATTGTCCCCTGATATTTATTTATTTACTTATGCCAAATTCGCCCGGGACTCCGTCCGCGTAGAAGTCGTTTAACTCGGGAACTGTAAATTTTTTCAGGATAAAAAGTAGCCTATGTTCTATTCCAGACTATAATCTATCTCTGTGCTAAATTTCATCCAGATCCGTTGACTTAGGAACAAATACTCGCGCTCATCACGCAAGGGTATTTGCCCTTACTGAGAATCAACCTAAGACCGCTCTAGCTTTGTGGGCATAATCTCTCCACCAACTAAGCTAACGGCGTCATCAAATGTATAAATATTCCTCGTAGACATCATAAACCTCTTCCATAGCATATACAAGGTGGGCCAAAA
The DNA here is from genome assembly GCA_963241965.1 of Tortrix viridana. NCBI lineage: Eukaryota > Metazoa > Arthropoda > Insecta > Lepidoptera > Tortricidae > Tortrix > Tortrix viridana. The sequence goes on from OY725201.1 coordinate 1,804,397, forward strand.
GAAATCACCCTATTGGAAGATGCTCTCATTTTTGCAAATGGTCGCCAATGTCAAATCTGTTTTGACATTTGTGGACTTGACAGATGCAAAATACAAGTGAACAAGCCATGGAGCGATACACTCCCCAAGAACGCGGAATAATCGTGTCTATTTTTTTGCGTAACAATTCGTCTGTGGTGTTGGCGCAGCGCGAATTCCGTCGCCGATTCCCCGGCCGTCAGACACCGACTGCGCAAACACTGCGCCGTTTGGCCACCAACCTTGAAGAGTATGGGACCACACGAGACGTTGCCAAGAGTGGCCGGCCCCGGAGCGCCCGTTCTGCCGAGAATATCGCCGCTGTTGCCGAGGATGTCGAGCTGTCGGCGGAAACATCAACCAGACGCCGTACCACGCAATTAGCCATCAGACGGACGTCCCTAAGGCGAATTTTGGTCAAAGACCTGCGCATGTTCCCATACAAAGTCCAGTCCGTGCATCAGCAGCTGCCTGCCGACCGCCAAACGCGCGTAACCTACGCCCAAGCCATTCTCAATCTCGAGGAAGAAGTGGACGATTTTTCGACCAAAATCATAATGAGCGATGAGGCTCATTTCCACCTCAGCGGGTACGTGAACAAGCAAAACTATCGCTTCTGGGGCACCGAAAATCCACGAGTGATGCACGAGGAGCCATTACACCCGCTCAAAGTGACTGCATGGTGCGCTGTTCACGCTGGAGGAGTCATTGGGCCATTTTTTTTCGAGAATGCCGCTGGCCATACGACAACAGTGGACGGTGCGCGCTATAGGGCCATGTTGACCGAGTTTTTTCTGCCGCAATTGGACGAATTAGGACCGAACGACATGTGGTTCCAACAGGACGGAGCAACGGCACACACTGCGCGAGCCACAACCGATATTCTGAAGGCGGCGTTCCCGGGTCGCCTCATCTCTCGTTTTGGCGATTTGCACTGGCCCGCAAGATCACCCGATTTAAGCGTTCCAGACTTTTTTTTGTGGGGTTTTTTGAAGTCCCGTGTTTACGTGAACAAGCCCGAGACTCTGGAAGCCCTCAAGGACAACATTCGACACGAGTGCGAGAATCTGTCGCCCGAAGTTCTCGCCGAAGTGATGAAAAATGCCATAAAACGAGCCCGTATGACAATCAATTGTGACGGCGCCCATTTGGCCGATATAATCTTCTCGACTTGACCAATAAAATTCTAAAGGTTTAAATTAATATAATAAAAAAACAGAATCCAAGTTTTTCATTTAGAAAAAAAAAGAGAGTCAAACAACATCGGATGACTTCTTTTGGCCCACCTTGTACATCAGTAACGTAGTCACACCACGGCATTGTTGAGCCACTTGCTAACATCCTTAATTCGGTCGGGTTGTGAAATCGTCAAACTCCAATAGTAATAAACCGTGTACGATTTGACAACCCGACTGATTTAAGAATGTTAGCAAGTGGCTCAACAATGTGACTGTACCTACTGTACCTGAGTGACTGGTGCAGGGTGGTACGGCAGACACAATTGAACATTACCAACTGGTATTCATGTCGGCATATTTCTAGCAAATAACGTCTTTCGGCTGACATGATTATAATAATCGAATGAGTTATTTTCATGACGACGCGTTTAGGGGTTTCCGAGTGTTTCAACCGCCGTCATTAGGGTCTTCAATATATTGACGAAATAAAAGACTTCAAAAGCCTTATGAATAAAAAATACCTAAAAACCGATTTTTTATCGATTTTCTATACAAAAACAAAAAAAAATCCGGTCCATGGCTGGGGTTCGGGCCCGCAATCTTGACATAGTAGGCCAACGCTCTAACCTGTTGAATTGAATGCAAACAAAGCTTATCTGCATTTTTACTAATCTATGGATAATTATGAAATTTTGTTATCTGTACTTTTTCTCGTGTATTAAAAGATAGTTTTGTCGATTTTCCGTGATTTATTTATTTAAAAATCTGTCCTCAAGATTCCGTTAAATCATTATAAATAACATTATAACCATCAGTCTATTCAGACGGCGGCAGTCGCCTTGAAATTACACGAACCTTATTGCGCGGGAAATCTTTTTGCGTGAAAATACGGGGAAAATGAATTTTCCCAGATATATAAGATACTAGATCGGTATTTCGCCCCCATAAACCCCCATACTGCAAATTTCATCGAAATCGTTAGAATCGAGAACGCGAGTACAAATATATATGCAAACGTTTATCGTTTAATAAGTAAGATAGATAAATAAATAATTATACACATCCAAGACTCGAAAAAAAAACATATATCAAATCATACCATAAGCAAAAAGCTCGATCAGAAAAGCTTTCCCTTGTTCAACCCTCCTATCTAAATCGTAGTATCCCATAGACAAGCAAAACATCCATGGAATGTGTATCGATATCTTCGGATAAGTCGTGACCCCGCACGCACTCGGCGGCTTAGTCGGCAGATTAGTCTAGCGATTAGTCCGACGATACGGTAAACAGTGTCTTCAAATTGGGGAAGGCTTGATTGTGTGCGATTCTGGATTAGGTGACGACTGAGCAGTATTAGAACGTCAACGGTGCTATCTTGGGATTATAAGAAGTGCCTCTGTGTTCTCCTTACAGCCTGGCCACGACTGGCTGAGCGGCGAGCGAATTTGCTAATACATTGCGTGTAACTTCAACTAACCGCTGCGCGGTGTGCGTCTCGACCGAGCAATGAAGAAAGAATTCGCTCGCCGCCGCCGCTCAAAGTCGTGGCCAGGCCGTTAAGTCGTGGCCGGGCTGTTAGGGATCAATGAAATAATAAATAACACAATTAGCAATTTAGAGCTTTGTCGGCGTAACTAATATGTATATTCATACCAAATGAAAACTTTTTACTACAAAGAGTCTCTGAGCTAAGCCGCGGACGGACGGACAGACAGACGGACATGGCGAAACTATAAGGGTTCGTAGTTTGACTACGGAACCCTAAAAAAGTCAAAAAGTCAAATAATAAGGAAAGTCCCCATAGAAGCAACGTTTTTTTGTATTTGTTCTAGCGCGGATGGAACCGCGGGCAAACTCTAGTATTTTATAAGGACAACACGTTTGGTACGAACAGTTTTAAAAAGCAGAGTCAGCAAATTCGTGTGCGAAGCGCTGGTAGTACTTCATACTGCCAATTTACTGAATACATTATTTGAATTTAAATTTGACTAAACAAAGAAGTCATAAAATTAACATTTCTCCGTTAAAGTGGCAAATCAACCCCTACTGAGAAGGTTTACTCTAAGCGACGATAAACAAAGCAACAGGCGACGTTTTAGTCTTAAAAATACAGAAGGTAGTTACGTCGCCTCTACATTTTAACCCCCGACGCAAAAAGAGGGGTGTTATAAGTGTGTTAGTGTATCTGTATATCTGTCTGTGGCATCGTAGCTCCTAAACGGATGGACCGATTTTGATTTCGTTTGTTTTGTTAGAAAGGTGACTTAATCGAAATACTGTTTGTACTCGTTCATTTGACACCCAACTCAATTAATACGTAAAAAAAAATTTCGCTAAGCATACCATGCATGTCAAATCCGCTATGTTAGATTTAATGTGACGTCACATAGCCTTTGACACGCGGAACACTAAGACGAAGCCAGTGACATCCTACTCGTATTTGTGAGAATATGTGACGTTCTCAATATAAAGGGACCTTATGGAGGCAGGCGGTTACACCTTTTATAGAACTGTTACCATAGTATTCGTATAGTTACAGGAATAAGAAGAGCCTAACTGCCTTCCTCCATAAGGTCCTTTTATATTGAGAACGTCACACTCACATATTATATAACTGTGGTAACCTATAATTCGCCATAAAGATTTTCACTATGTATACTCTTGTAATTTAGATAAATGCTGGTTGGTTTCCTGAACAAATGAAATTAAATGAAACACACTAACAAACTCGTAACCCTCCCTTTTTCTTCGCCGTAGTCGAGTAAAAACAAAGTATCAGGCGTCTACGTAGTCTCATAACTAAGAAACATAGTAACGTCGGGATCAACGTGATTCAAGTTTTAATCAACAACTTATTGATACAAAGTTGCGACTGTAGGGGTTGCCTTAATCCCGTAATCCGGTTACCCGGGGCCGGGGTTTCCGCGGGGTTCCGCCTATCAGTGCCGGAACGTTCTTAGCACATTGTTCCGGGATTCGGTTGGATTGTAAGCCGTTTGGAGAATTTCTAGAATGTTCTACTTGATGCTGAATGTTTTGTAGACAACTAGCGACCCGCCCTCGCTTCGCTTCGGTAAAATAAGTTGAAAGCCTACGAAATAAAATATGTGACGTTCTCAATATAAAGGGACTTTATGGAGGCAGGCGGTTACGCCGTTTTTAGAACTGTTACCACAGTATTCGTATAGTTACAAGAATCCCCCTAAGGTCAAGGTTAAGGTCCCTTTATATTGAGAACGTCACATATAAACTACGTTACTTCTGGATAATGTAGCTTTCTAATGGTGAAAGAATTATTAAAATCGGTTCAGTAGTTTCATTCAGAGTTACAAATAAAAAAAAGTTTCCTCTTATAATATTAATATAAAAGTATAGATATTGTATACATAGATAGGTAGGTTCCAGATGTATCTCAGAAGGGAATGCACATAATGCACAACGGTTAATACGTAGAATGACCGCTCAACCGGAATTTTGGTCTCCGAGAAAAATCGGTAAATTATTACAAAAACCGGTAACTAACCGGTTTTGAAAGTACGGCAATTTATAAAAACAATCGAAACCAAACAATTTTCAGTTAATTTTAAAGCTAAATTAACTGAAAATGGTTGATAATTACATTGTTGAATGTACGGTTATTAAAAAGGATTTAAAAAGGATGAGGAGGAGGAGGAGAAGGAGGATTTTGGAGTTTTTAAAAAGGATTTCGTTCATTGTCAATATAAGAAATAAGGTTTGTAATTTATTCGTTTTTGTCCGTCTTGTGCGTTGAATAGTCTATATTTAATTTTAACCTAACCTAACTAAAAAAAAAACATTTTTAAAAACACTATTGGTCAAGTTTATTTCTTCGCAAACTAAACCCATTTATTTTCTTAACAAGAGGAAACCAAAACATTGTAATTACCATAAATACAAAGTATTGTTGAGAAAACAATAATTTCAGCAAAGGGAATAAAATGGCGGACGCTTGAACTGGAGCGGTGACGTGTCACGGGTACTGATGGCAAAACAAGCTTACGAAATAAATATAATATGAAATGAAAAATGTTTATTGTACAATTAAACAGTACAAAAAATAGTGACTCAGGACCCTGAGTCCCAGTGCAGGGCCCAGTGCAGCAACAAGCCAAGGCTATTGTAGTCAAAGATCATACTTACAAAGCAGTTTACTGATACGCAGTAGTGTACTAAATCATGTGCAAAACACGTATTATTACCTGAATGGACGAAAGTGTACATACATAATTGGGAGAATTTACTATACTTAATGTTATGTTGTGAGTGCGTGTGTGTGTGTGTGTGTATGTAAATGTGGTATGTGTAAATATATATTAAATAAATAGGCAGTAATTAGGCATAGGCAGTAACAAATATTACAGTAAATTTTTCACGGAAGGTTTATGTATATAATAGTACCCGGAGCGAAGCGAGGGCGGGACGCTAGTATAGTAAAAGTGTGTTAAAATAATTAAATCGATAAAAAGCTCTGTTCTGCCGACGGTACCGCTGGTCACTTAGAGGTATTGCGACGCGGCGAGCCGTAAAAAAATATAGGAAACCGGAATACATTATTATTTATGTGTTACTCTGTAGGGTTTACGAGCGCCAGGACATGTCGTTTTAAAATTATAGTGCTTGTACCTATTACTTTGAACGGAATGTGCCATTTTACTTTGACATTTTACTTTCTGGGTGAATTTCAGCAAATTTCCAATAGCCTGACTTTAAATTGAGACAAATTACTAAAGCATCCGGATTCCGGATCCGGAAACCGTATCCGATTAAACATTTGTTATGTATAGTTTAATATTCTAACGCAAAGTACACGTAAAACAGTTGAGTCTCGGCATATCTATAACAAATTAAACCTTTCAACTCAACAAAAACTTCAAGTGTCATTCCGAAAATAATAATAATCGGGTTCAACTAGGGTGACCAGATGCCCCGTATTTTACGGGTTGTCTCGTATTTCAGGCATGCATTATTCCTTGTCTCGTAATTTAGCGAAACCATACGGGACAGTATTATTGTCCCGTAATTTTATGATTCAATGGTATTTAATGATAAAACCGCGCGAACGCGAACGCATATTTGATATAATTAACGAGTTTGCCCAAATAATTTACAAATTGTAGTATTTTTACATTTAATATTGTTTTTAAGGTCTTTTATTAATAAAGTTAGCAATTACATAATTAGGTTATTTAATTGATTATTTTAAATAAAATAACGGCCTGCCTCGTATTTTAACCTCGAATCCCGTTTTCAATGCAGTTGCCCCGTAAAACCGGCAATCAGATCTGGTCACCCTAGGTCCAACGGCCCTGCAACGTTAATTATAGTTTTTATTAACTGACATGACGATGCACTCTGGATGCAATTTGCGCACTAAAATTAATTGCGGTCGAGGGTAATGAGAGGGTTAATTGAGTGAAAATAATGTCGGTTGAAAATTTACCGTATAATTGTTCTCTAAAAGCGAATTGTTGCCAGAAACTGTAACTATATGTGACGTTCTCAATATAAAGGGACCTTATGATGGAAGGCGGTTACGCTCTTCTTATTCTTGTAACTATACGAATACTATGGTAACAGTTCTAAAAACGGCGTAACCGCCTGCCTCCTTAAGGTCCCTTTATATTGAGAACGTCACAAATAAATATTAAATAGATAAAAACCACTAGAAAAATCGAGACCCCTACTTTCAGAGCTCATAACTCTTAAATGTCTTAACCGATTTTAATCAAATCTAGCTAAAAGCACTCTCGATTAAGTCAAGTTTCTAACAAAAAAAAACTAAATTAAAATCGGTTCATTCGTTTGGGAGCTACGATGCCACAGACAGATACACAGATACACAAACTTTTTGTGTCGGGGGTTAATGAAACTGTATCATCCAAAACTCAGGAACACGTAGCAATTACCGGGAATCAAACCCGGGACCGCCAGCTTGGTAGCATCGTACTGACTAGGCTAACCGCGTCGTCAACAATCAGCTAACAATCCAAAAACATACCCTCAAATCTACCCAAACCTGATTTGACTGCAAAATCACGGCAGGAATCGACCGCGCGACCCCGCCAAGAGCAGGCACAATCAATTAATACGTCAACCCCGTGACTTCGCATTCTGAACCCCAGACGGAAATGCAGCGAAATCTATTAAAGTTTTACTAAGTTGGTACGCAATGACGAGGGAAAAGACGCGTTTTTATTTTTGTTAATTCGAGTGATTCGAATAACGTCAAAATTCATTAAGTAGCGGGCCGAACTTACCCGAGTCGAAATCGAATCGAATCACGTAGTATTCAATCATTGTGTGTGTTTGAAAACAATTGAAATCGAAAACAGAATAGTATTTCGATTTTTAGCTACAACTAGCACTCCACCGACAAGAGCATAGCTCTTAAGTTATGAAGAAGAGGTACCACTAGTATATAATTACCATTTAGTTATAGAATAATATTGACAGAAGTCGTCCATAACTAGGTTAATGTTTATCGTAATTATCTTATCAACCTCAAACTCACAACGGGTCCAGACCATAGGGAGTTTCATTCCAATCCGCTCAATATTCGCAGTTATTGTGATTCTCATTCCGTTACATGAACAATGCCTGGCTAACCCAACCAAATTACAGACGTTTTCACGCCATTCGTATTTCAGTAATGGGTGAATTTCAGGGCGTTTCAACCGCCGTCATTAAAATCGAGTGTCACCAAATATATTGGCGAAATCAGTGACACTACAGCAACTTCTGATGCTGATAGAAACTAAATCCCCGGTTCTGCTTCTGTTTACATCAGGAGTTGCTGGTAGATGTCATTGATTTCGTCAATATATTTGGTGACACTAATGACGGCGGTTCAAACGCCCTGAAATTCACCCTAATAACGAACAGCACCCAGCGAACAGAGCGTTTTTTAAACCGCCGCGTTCTTCTCACAATGCGTACAACGCTGGCATATGGCAGAGCTATGCAACAGCTTGTTCCAGCAAATTTATTCGTTTTCACGTATGATTAACTTACGCAAGTCATCGTATTGATTATGATTGTTCTCGTACCTTAATTTCTAATAGTCATTTCGGTTTGGGGTGGAGTAACGACCGCTGACTCTTGCTAATCTAAACAATGGAAAAGGATAGAGAATGACCCAACGTTTATTGGTCTAGTTTTCCGTCTGCGTTTATCGATTTTCTCTGGAACTATACAAAAACCGTGGTACCTAACTATCCTATGTGCCAATCCAAGAAAAGGAAAATCTGTGTGATAATTTTTATCCAAATCCGTTCAGCCGTTCTGCCTGGTCTCAAACAAAGCTTTAGGCTTGTACAGTCAAGGTCATAACTCATAAATATGTGTACATTTTAGTACCTAGTCTATTTAATGTCATGTTTAAACTGCTATATATGAATGTCACAGTGATTAAAGTGACAAGGTATTACCGCCTGCCTCCATAAGGTCCCTTTATATTGAGAACGTCACATATAATTGCATGAAAACATAATTAGCGTGAAGTACTTGTAATTCAACTCTGCCCTCCGTGTTATATGGTGTAATCGGTTTTTAATTGCCGAGGTGTGCTCGCTTTAAGGCTCCCCGAGACTGTCAATTGCGATTGTCAATGTTACTAGTACCATTGACTGAGAGCCAATTGAGAGACAATTGTTTTTTAATCTCGACCACGCTACCAAACATGGCGGACATGCCTGAACGATCGTAGCTTCAATAGGGATAAGTATAAAAATAAACAAGATATAAGCCATTAAACATTTGTTTCTATCTCTTTCTAGCAAAACAGAGTTAAATATGGAGTTTATATGGTCGTAGTGCCCGCTGACGTTACAGTATATGTCGGATCTCTCTGTCTAAATAGTCTCTGTCTGTTTTAAATGCTTATAGTAGGTACCCGTATTTTTTGGCCGATTTAAATTTTAATTTAACTTTTTGCCATCTCTTTTACGGTAGTTTCATATTCTGTTAAGAAATGCGATAAAAAAAATTCATGCATATTCCAAATTGATCGATTGAAACCTCCAATCACGTAACAATGACGTAAACATTGACAGTCACAATTGATCGTCTCGGGGAGCCCTTATATGATTTTCAACATGCCAACACAAATTAAAAAAAAAAAAGTTTACATAGACGATAATATCAAATTAAGCAGTCGCATTTTGAAAACGTTTTTATTTTGACCTTACGCACATACTTACTGAGCTGTCAAAGTAGTCCTCGGAATTGTGGATGATGATTTGGCTAGTTTTTCTCCACCAAAACACCATAACACAGAGAACCCTTAGCCGAAATTGTCCCCTATGGCCCGTGATTAATGATGGCGTCGATCGAAGCAATACCATTAACATTTATTGCGTTACCGTGGGCTTGGGGACAATCTAGTTAAAACTATCGGAAGCCAAAAATCACAATGACATGAATCAGATGTAAATAAATAAATACCAGGGGACAATCTCATATAAATTGACCTAGTCCCTAAGTTCTAGGCCTGTACTATGGGTATTAGACAACCATAAACATACTTATTACAAATCAAATAAACAAACAAAGATTACAATTTGCAAATATTTGTTTTGATTTCTTGTGTTCCTATGCATGTGTGCATGTAAATAGATATTGCGTCGTGAGGTATGTGTGTGGAGAGTGCGTGTGTGTGTTCTTGTGTGTATGTGTGTAATTAACTTCTACATGCAGTTATTGTAATGTATTAGAAGCAAATAAATTATACGCACGCTGAGTTAGCCTATAAGTATGTTGTACGTAACGGTAAAATAGTACAAGAATGAAAATCTGTACTACTACTTAGGTAACACATGGAGGCTTTCTATTTTAATAAATAAATATATATATAATAATAATCCAGCCTATATACGTCCCACTGCTGGGCACAGGCCTCCACTCACAATGAGAGGGTTTGGGCTATAGTTCCCACGCGGGCCCAGTGCGGATTGGGAACTTCGCACACACCGTCAAATTTTTTTGCAGGTATGTGTAGGTTTCCTCACGATGATTTCCTTCACCGAAAAACTCATGGTAAATTGACAAATTGTAATAAATAAATTAATTAATTAAATGTGACCAGGCGATTAATCCGTAACTATTACAGATATCAAAAAACTTTAAACTGATATCGAAAGTACGTTACCTAATCAGTTAAATGACATCAATAACTTTGCTTTAGCTATATTTGTACTGTGATAAGGTTAAATGAAAATATAGACAAATCCGATACCTCACATTTCAATAATTCGAAGAATAGTTGCGAACTAAAACGCCACTGTCAGTACAGGGGTCGGCAAACTTTTTAGACAAAGAGCCAGATGCTGGAAAAATATCGATTTTTCGGAAGCTCAAAGAGCCACAGTTTTCTGTTTCATGATTTTCACAATTTTTTTAGGGGAACTTGAAGAGCCGCAACTAGCCCTTTAAAGAGCCGCGGTTTGCCGACCCCTGGTCTAGTATGACGCAATTTTTATAAAGCCGACGACACTCGCAAGTTTTTGACGAATCATTAGACGCCTCATTTATTAAAATCGGTCTTATAGTTTAGGAGCGAGAGTGGAACATCCGATTTTTGGTCTCATACATCTTTACATACTTACATATATACATAGACTATTAAAATCATTACCATTATTTTTGTCTCGCTCAGTCGGGTAAGTCGTTTAGTTTTCAGGTCACAAAATGGTCACAAATAAACCAATATGGAAATATTTGTATAATTTAAATTTTTAATTTTAATTTATTAAGTTACCCTATAACATAAAAGCGTTGTAAGATACTTACCCCCTTATTCATAAAGGCACCACAAACCTATTTTAGTAAAAGTATGCTTTGTCTCTTTCTGTCCGATTCAAATATCACAACGAAAGATAAGAACAAAGAATATTAATAAGAGAGTTAGTCTACACAACAATACGTATTCTGTGATTCTAAAGATAACTCCGAACTTCCGAAGATACCAAAGACAAATATTAACTCAAAGAAAGCTTTACATTCAACATAGACCACTTTCCTCAGGGCGGTTAGCACATCTTGTATTTTCTCGCTTGTCGCCCAGTGCGTCTCTATCGTTACATACCAGTTAGAAAGAGACAAATAAGTTGCGGACAACTTGAGCCAGAGCCGTGCAGGTATAACTTTAAACTTCCCACCCAGCGTAAAATGTGACGTTCTCAATATAAAGAAACCTTATGGAGAAAGGCAGTTAAGCTCTTCTTATTCTTGTAACTATATGAATACTATGGTAACAGTCCTAAAACGGCGTAACCGCCTGCCTCCATAAGGTCCCTTAATATTGAGAACGTCGCAAATAGGAATAAAATATTAAATCCCTGCCAGTGGCCTGACTTGTAAAGGCACTTTAGCGGCATTGTTGTACACTGCCGGCCGCAATAACTTGACGCGAGAAAATTCTACGATTTATTGTTGCGTTGTTGAGGTTTTTAACTTCTTGAAAGGTTGAAAGTCTACTTTAAAAGAAAAATACAATACTAACTTTTGCTACAGCGTTTAAATAGAGTCAGTAACAATGAACGGCCTAAACAAGAGTGGCTTGGAATTTCAAGGGTGACATAATACATATATGTATTGTTAAACAATTTCACATTTAGTTGTTAATTAACTTACGAAATATAAATCCAAGGGATAGTTAGTCATAAAGGTGAAATTTAGTTATTTTGCAGTTTCACCTGAATCTCATTTATATTTTACTAGCGACCCGCCCCAGCTTTGCACGGGTAGCACACGATGTTTCGGGTACACTATTTGTGACGTTCTCAATATAAAGGGACCTTATGGAGGCAGGCGGTTACGCCGTTATTAGAACTGTTACCTTAGTATTCGTATAATTACAAGAATAAGAAAGGCGTAACTGTCTTCCTCCATAAGGTCCCTTTATATTGAGAACGTCACAATTATAAATTATTTGTGTGTGTGTGTGTGTGTGTGTGTGTGTTAGTTTGTTACTCGTTCACGCTGCAACGGATTTGGATGACATTTGGTATGGAGATAGGTTATACCCTGGATTAATCCACCCCTAACTTCGTAGGCCAAGCAGCACACAAGCTGTATAAGAGCTTATACAGCCCTTAAAATGCTGAAACTAGAGTTATAATGGCTGTATAAGCTCTTATACAGCTTTTGTGCTACTTGGCAGGGTCACTACCAACTAGGCCTCAAAACCAGTATGATGCTGAGCTGGGACCATTTTGCGTCATCTGGCACTGGTGCTGACAGTTTTTCTTTTCTTTTTTGTTAATTTGTGTTCTGTACTTTTGTTAGATGTATGTAAACCGTTTTTTAGGGTTCCGTACCCGAAGTGCGGCCAACGGGACCCTATTAATATGTCTACGCTGTCCGTCCGTCCGTCTGTCTGTTCTAACTATAAAGAGCTGTATCTTTTGAACCGTAATAGATAGCGGGTTGATTTTTTTAGAATGTGTTATTACAGCGGATTTACTAACAAATGAAAAAAAAGTGAAATAATAAAGGGTGTCCCCATCCAAGAAACGTTTTTTAACGTATTTTAATTTTTGTTGTATCGTAAAAAAACGGTAAAACATACAAGCGCGCTTAAGCGTCAAATTTGGTAAAAACCAGCCAAATGTTTACGGAACCCTCAGTGCGCGAGTCCGCCTCGCACCTGCCCGGTTTTCTTTAGGCTACCCGCGACGTCGATGATGATAATTAGATGGTTACCACATCTCACCTTGCTCCCGCTACACCCCCACCCAGCACACCATCTCTCAACATTAGTGTTGTGATGCCCCGGAGTGAATTATTCACAAATTCATAAATCCCGCCCCCTCCGCCCCCCTTTGCACCCCTAAAGATAAAGCCGCTTAAAACAGCGCAGTCAATTAAAAATCAGCCGCAGCTTTTTGTATATGAAAAGAGTTACAGAACAATCACTTTATGGAAAAATCAAGTATTTAATTAAACAAAGAAGAGACTATGTTTTTTTTCATTTTACATTAATAAATCATATATTTATTAATGTAATTATATTTGCAGACTGTTCTACGTTTGCTCCGTCCTTTTCTCTCGATTACATAGTATAAAACAGTCGCTTCCCGCCGTCTGTCCCTTTTATTTGTATGTAGGTACGCTTAGATCTTTCAAATTACGCAACGCGTTTTAAAGTGGTTTTCACCATCAGTTAGATAATTTTTCAAGGAAGGTTTATGTATATAGAAGAACCCGGAGCGAAGCGAGGGCGGGTCGCTAGTAAGGAATAAGGGCATCCGAAGTTTCTAATTTAGCGTTTATTTGTAACGTAACCAACAAGCTACGCGCGGTTTTTAGATAGTGCAATAGTTAGATAGAGCAATCACACTTTACTGACAACAAGTAAAGTGTGATTTTTTATGTAATTTTTACGCGGATAATTCCATTATTGTTCAGCTTAAACAGAATAATAATGGTCTGAAAAAGTTGTATCATTATTCGGTCCCTACACCGTCCCTGACATTCAGTACATTGTATTTATGCTTTTGATTAATATATGTATTTTTCCGTATCCGTATTTATCCGCGGTTTTTCAGCCAGAAAACCTCGCTGCAAGCTACGTAATCTATGGTTATTTCTCCCGCCCATCCGTCAAAATCATCCCCTAAGTTAATTTTATTTTAGGAAGTAGAAGCTAGTATTCGTTTCGCTAAATATTTCATCGTTCATTTAAAAATATTCATAAAATGTTTAGCCACTGAACGTTAATCATAGATAGTTGATCAGGTAGATTATTAAAAAGTATTGGACACGTATTTTTTATTTTTTCACATAATCAAAAAAATACGGAGATATATTGAGTTGAAATGTCGCTTGACGTCACGTATTGGTACAATTTGGTACAATTTTTACACAAAAGTGACGTCACGACCCCCCACTCTCGAACTTTGACGCGCTTTATCTTTGTCATTTTTTGTTCGATTGACAAAATAAAAAATACATGTCAAATATTTTTTGATAATCTAACTGACGGACTAAATAGAATTTCGTTTTCTTTACCCGGTCGTCATCATAAAATTGGCAAACGTCACCGTATCCAAGCAGCTCCACTTACCTGCAAAAAGAAAATTCTAAATTAATAACAAACAAACATTGTGCATACACATAAATAGTATAAATGCATTCGCATTCATGTATTTGAATACAGGTAATTATTTCGCTCTGGCAACATTGTCACTGTGGTTAGAGTGAGAACAGTACGACGTTTGTTTTTACACTCTTGCGGATGAGACTGGAAAAACGGAGCATAGAAAACGACCAATCAGATTGTAGATATCCTTTGCGAGCAATCTGATTTTTCGTTTTTTACGCTTCGAGTGTTACTTTCATTTACTTAATATACTGCTTCTACGATCACTTCTTTTTGGATTATTTGTTTAACGATATGTCATTACATTATGAACTTTAAGATTTAGGGGACCGTTTAGGAAATATTGAACTCAAAAAGTGTCATTTTCGCTAGAGTTGCGCGTTGCCGAAAATCATCTAAGACAACTAGAAAATTTGCTAATATTTGTGTTTTTTGGAGATTGTTGTTCGTGTTTGTAAGAATGGCGACGGAACCCTACACTGAACATGGGCCGACACGCTCTTGCCCGTTTTTTTTATTGACCAGTATGTAATTGGTGAGACAGATGCTTTATCCACTTATCCACCTTAGATTGATAAGTAATTTTATCGTTATATGTGACGTTCTCAATATAAAGGGACCTTATTGAGGAAGGCGGTTAAGCTCTTCTTATTCTTGTAACTATACGAATACTATGGTAACAGTTCTAAAAAAGGAGTAACCGCCTGCCTCCATAAGGTCCCTTTATGTTGAGAACGTCACATATGAACTCATCGTCATTTAATTTTGCCCCGATTCCCAAGTCCGAATGACCTTAGCATACTGTTGTGGCGCATCACACTGCGGCACAGCAACAGCAACACGGAATAATGAACAAAGTTGAGCGCGATGAACGGACTAATAACAAGTTAGATTGTGGCCGGGCACTGCTTTGGATCGTACAAATTGACCACTATGTTAGCTAGCGACGCAAATCGCAATTCTGGGCCCTTAGCCAAGATGCGTTACGCTAACTAGCGTTTCTATTCGTTTCGTTTTTAAACCAATCGCGTCACTGGTAGATCACGTGATACAAAGAGTCACGTGGTCTACCAGTGACGCGATTGGTTTTAAAACGAAACGAATAGAAACGCTAGTTAGCGATGGGCATCTTAGCTAAGGACTCTGTTGTGTCAAGTCTCCAACACATACCAGGCTGTAGACAAGATGCATAATGCTAACGATAACGATGCCCGAAAACCATCAAAATGTATAGGATTGACGTAAACTCCCAATGTAATGTAATTAAAGAATTTTTTTTAAAGATTTTATTTTTATTTTATTTGTCAATTAAACAAGTTTACAATAAATAGATCGGTTGTAAGCAGCTGCATTAGTCATAGACTGTGTCGCAGTGTTTACGCCCTCCTCAGGCCATATGTTCTAACATAGTTTTATTGTAAAGTTATATTATTGTTTAATTTTAACGCGTGCGTGTGTGCGTGTGTGTGTGCGTGTGTGTGTGTTACTACTTAGTTGTTACACTTTTCCTGTGACAAGATTTTCAGTCTCGTCATAAGTATGTGAGATTTTGGGAGACAATGTTTAATTTTAATTTTGCATTCCCTGTACGACGACAGTGAATAAATATTAATAACTTTATTTATTTAATAATGTAAATTACATACATTTTTCTAACATAAACGGTAACGTTCACCGAATTCAATTCGCCTATCCCTACGGGGGTCTAGCAAAGATGCACTAAATTGAACAGCGTCGCCAGCCAACATAGTGGTCAATTGGTCTAATCCAGAGCAATTCAATGTTGTGTGATGTACCCAGAAGTATTATCGAGAAAAGTTATTTGCCCTATTCTGAAAACTATAATTTCCCGAGCGATAAAAGACTTCTACGCTGACGAAATCGCGGGCAGAAGCTATAGTTGATCATAAACCCCGCTATTTCTGGAGCTTCCTCGTCATTAACACAAAGAAAACAAAATACAAGACGTACAAAGCTCATGCAGCGCCATCATTGTTCCTTTGGACTGTTAGGACTATTCTAAACTAAGTATTTCTAGTAATATTAATTGCAGTATGTCCGGCGTCTGTACAACGCAAACAAAGGGTCATTAACCCGCGCCGGTATAAAAATTAAACTACAGAGTACTGAACAGCGTCAGTGACTGGGTTCTGAAGGATTCTCTGGGAGATTGTACTTATTTTTTTAGGTATTTAATTATATAAACCAATATAAGTTTCTGTCAAAAAAAATATTTTTGAGAAGTTTTTCTTGCCGACCGTTCTTTGTTTGCACAGTCATCATCTGCTTATCAAGACGAATCCAACGAGCCCAAACACGGCGGGGCCATCTTGTTTCGTTGCGGAGTTCCTATGGCCACCTTCCGACTGCATCATCAGACCAGCTCCATGGTACCATATTATTGCTTTGTCACCGAAGTTAAGGCCAAATGTAAAAATGGTCGCCTTTATCGCGGTGGATAAGTGCAAGCATCCGTCCCTCTCGCACTTATATAATGGTCAGAAAGTGACAGATGTTTTATCCACGTCATAAATCATTGGCAATATGTGACGTTCTCAATATAAAGGGACCTTATGGAGGAAGGCAGTTCATCATCATCATCATCATCAGCCGCAAGACGTCCACTGCTGGACAAAGGCCTTCCCCAAGGTTTTCCACAACGACCGGTCCTCTGCTGCTGTCATCCAGCGGTTTCCCGCGGCCTTTATAAGATCGTCGGTCCACCTTGTGGAAGGCCTGCCGACACTTCGTCTCCCGGTTCGCGGTCGCCACTCTAGAACCTTTCCGCTCCAACGGCCATCGGTTCTACGAGCAATGAAATGGAAGGCAGTTACGCCCTTCTTATTCTTGTAACTATGCGAATACTATGGTAACAGTTCTAAAAAAGGCGTAACCGCCTGCCTCTATAAGGTCCCTTTATATTGAGAACGTCACAAATTTTATCCGTCAAACTAAACCGTCTAATAATTATGAAGACGATTAAATACCTTCCCGTGTGCATCAACGTTCTGAATTGCTATAGGTACCTATATGTATACCTTCCCGTGTGCATCAACGTTCTGAATTGCTATAGGTACCTATATGTAACACCAGCATGCAATAGCCAATTTCCAAAACTCCAACGGAACCCCAAAAAAAGGCAGAAAACATACTCTGCCGGGGCCCCAGTTAAATCGAGTTTGAAATTGCCACGGCCGCTACGATGTAGCCTGGGGTAAACAATTACAATTCAAACTAGTTTCCGCGACAAAAAATAGAATCATACATACATGTATACATATATTATATTATATGTGGGTCTTTTGTTTTGATACCACATGGTATTCGGTATGATAGTTGGCATTTGAAACAATTGCTTTTATCATCCTCGGTCGAAAATTCGCCGTAACTATATCCCACTAATAGTTGCTATAGTAGAAGTTGCTGTTGTTTTTGTTGTTGTAGAAGTTGCTATAGTGTAATTGATTCAAAACATATTGAAAACACAAATGATGGCGGCTGAAACGCCCGGAAATTTACCCATAATAAGTTTATCGTTGCGTAGCACCTATAGTACCAAGATATGTATTTACTTTGGCTCCTTATTGCAATAGGATAAGGTGCAAAAGGATGCAAATCTTTGTACTCGACTGTTTGTACAAGCCTAGAGCTTAGTTTGTGACTAGGTCAATTTGTGACGTTCTCAATATAAAGGGACCTTATGGAGGCAGGCGGTTACGCCGTTTTTAGAACTGTTACCATAGTATTCGTATAGTTACAAGAATAAGAAGAGCGTAACCGCCTTCCTCCATAAGATCCCTTTATTTTGAGAACGTCACATTTGTGTGTGATTGTACCCAGATATTAGGTAAGGCGGCGAACACTCGGCGCTGCTCCTCCTCAATTCACTCAATTTTATTATTTTCTTATAGAAGATGCAATATCTGAAAAAATAGCGAAGTATAATACCTATACACAAATTCCAAAAACAAGTTCCAATAATGTAAAACATTAAAACCCTTACGTAAATGTGACAGGAACCCAATTCGCATTATCGATCCCAGTTCCCATAAAAACCTATTTCTATTTTCACCGTTTGTCACAAAATATAACACCGCAAAAATCAACCTTATATCTAATTTCAAACAACACAAAAAACATTGGACCTTTTAGCACTTAGGATATTATAAAGACAATTAAAACGTTAAAGTGCATATATTTAGATTCAGTTTTGTTGGTAATGCAGTTGGGTTAGAGTTGTTTTTTCGTTGGTGTGGGGATGCGTACATACGCTGTTTAGAAAATAAAGGTGTAACGGATTCCCCTTGAGTTGGCATTGTAAACAAAACGCCTATTATAATGTGACCGGACTAAGGTAGTGATGGGATGACTATCGATAAAACCCATTACCTAAAAACTATCGATAATTCAGAAAAGATGCAAATTTTTATTCGTCTTTTGTGCAGCACGCTATTGTCTTTTCTGGTTATAATGAAATTGTATATTATATTGTATCAAGGCTTATCAAACTTATGGTTTAGTAACACAGTTCAGTAAAAACATTTTTTTAATTATTTATACTAAAGATATACGAAGATTTTTAAAGCAGTAGCTTTAACTATCTTCGTATACCTGTTTTACGTATAATATATAAAGGTATAAGTATACCTTTATATAGGTATTATACGTAATACAGGTATACGTATTCTTTACGCATAAAATCATAGTTTTGTCCTATATCAGCACTCCTTTGATTTCACCTCATTAATATTTAAGGGTTATTTACGTTGGTTCAAATGAAAATCTCATTCCTAACAAGATAATTACAATGCGTCATAAATTAAATTAATTACTTCTTTTTTAGGGCTCCGTAGCCAAATGGCAAAGACGGAACCCTTATAATTTCGTCATGTCCGTCTGTCTGTCCGTATGTCACAGCCATTTAATTAATGCAGACTATTATAACTGAAATAAAAGAGGTGGGTGTAAGTATTATGTAAACCGCTATAAACCAACAAGTTTATAAAATATCAATCACTTGCAAATACGTCTAATTTTAAACAATATCTAAAAGTCCAGGATCCAAGGTTGTTGACACCGTTTTTACATAATTAACAATAACACCTGCGAATTGGTGTCGATAGATGGCGACTACGGCGAGTGCGTTAGTATTTTTATCGGTAAATCGCCACCGCAGCACAACACTAACCCATAAAATTGTGTAATTCGACCCGTTAGGTTAGTCCCAAGATATATGGGTGTATTATTTGATTGTCGAACGCTGTCCCAATAATTGCTATCGGTGACGGATGTAAATTATTGCAAGAGGGTCGTATGGTAATTTGCGAAATAACTACACTATTTTTTTATCCATGACTGACCTGCGCTTGACCTCGATCTCACCTGATGGTAAATAGCCGGGTCCACACAGAGCGAGCAGCCTCGCGAGGCATTTCCCGCGCGAGGCTGCTCGGGCTGTGTGGACGTGCCTCGCCCTCCGCCTCGCCTCAGACGTGCCAGGCTGACAGGCTGCTCGCTCTGTGTGGACCCGGCTATTGATGATGAGGTCTAGGATGAAGCCCGCTGCGCTGGTTACGCAGGGGCCGCCGTCTTTATTTGCACAAGCTAACATGAATGCATTAACAGGATTGTTAGGTAACACCTTCCCATACAAACGGCGATAACGTTTTCCACCCTCTAAACGTTAACCGATTTCGACCAATTTTTGATACGGTGTCAGTCGGAACAAAAACTATGTCCGTACGTTTCGTTTTTTTCAATATTATTAATAAATTTCGATTTATTCCCGTTTTATTGTTTTCATACAAAAGTAATTTCGGCCATATTCTCTTTATAACTAATTAATATTTAAAAAAACGAAACGTACGGACAAAGTTTTTCTTCCAACTGACCACATATCAAAAATTGGTCGAATTCGGTTATCGTTTAGGGGGTGGAAAACGTTATCGCCGTTTGTATGAAAAGGCTAGATTTTGCAGTTGGTTCACAGTCCTCATAATCGTGAAACACAAGAGCGCTCGCTAGCGCGGGTCGAGCGCGGGCGTATCGCTGTTACATTGCGCGCTCTGTGAGAAGGCCTATCGGAGAATGCGTGTATTACGACCAATGTAACAGCGATAAGCCCGCGCCCGCGCTCTGTGTGTTTTACGCTTAAATCCATTCATACTAAACACGTTGCGAGCAAGGCTAAAATATGGTCCATCCTAATTAATAAGTACACGCCTTAAACCTTTCCTTACAACAAATTGTATTTCTCAATTTTTAATTAATCAGAATCCCCTTTTTCTCTACGTTGGCTAACAATTGTAGATTCACAATATTAACCGCCGCGGCAGGGGGCATACAATATATTACACGTAATTATATTTACAATAAACATTAACGACATTATGAGACTTGTC
Organism: Tortrix viridana; assembly: GCA_963241965.1. Taxonomy (NCBI): domain Eukaryota; kingdom Metazoa; phylum Arthropoda; class Insecta; order Lepidoptera; family Tortricidae; genus Tortrix; species Tortrix viridana. Next base: position 1,825,114 of record OY725201.1, read on the forward strand.
GGTTTGTTCGCATATTATGTGGGGTTGGAACTATTTCATATGTTAGAGGAATTAAGGATTTATGATAGGGTTCACGAAGATTGAAAGTCGTGTGGCAGTGCCACCCCTTTGAAAAGCATGGCGTAACCAAGTAGTGTTTTAGTTTTTTTTTAAATAAGTAACTGGGAGACCGAGTGTCGTATCACTTTCATCGATTTTTTGGACATACAGTTGTAAAGATAAATGGGGACACATTTTGTGCAACTTTCGGAGCGATTGTTACCGAAAATATTCACTTACCTAATCAAAAAAATGTGCCGTTCTCAATATAAAGGGACCTTATGGAGGAAGGCAGTTACGCTCTTCTTATTCCTGTAACTATACGAATACTATGGTAACAGTTCTAAAAACGGCGTAACCGCCTGCCTCCATAAGGTCCCTTTATATTGAGAACGTCACGTATTGCTTACTCGTTTTCTGTATTGCTATATTCTACAGGGTGTCACATTGACACCGGAGGTAGACCAGCCTAAGACGGACCGAACCAGCCATTTTGTTTTCTTACGTATCTTTTTTTTTGACGGGTGGAAATGCGTTACGCATAATCCCCACACCGATCCGATAGTTTTCAAGATATTTCCAGTTTAAATTGTAAACTGGCACATCTTGAAAACCTGCGACTTTTACTGTCATGTTAGGCTGGTTCGGTGTGTCTCAGGCCTCCGGTGTCACTGTGACGTGCGACTTATGGGACATGTATATCTTCTTTATCCTTCTTGGCTAAGCAAGAGTAGGACCAAATATACTGATACAGATAAAGATGGGTCACTGTGGCTGATCCTGTTATCTACTAATATTATAAATGTGAAAGTTTGTATGGATGTTAGAATGTTCGTGTTTCAATGACGCCTAAATGCCTAAACAGATTTGAAAGAAATTTGGCCTACATATAGTCCTTTTTCAGGATTAACACAAAGGATACTTTTTATACAGAAAGTGTAGAAAGAATCTTGTGTAATAAAGCGATTAACGACTTTTACATAGACGGAGTCGCTTCAAAAAGCTAGTGGCGTAAATTTTACTATAACCCCCTAATGATTCAAATCTTTTTTTTTTTACTTTTTTGCGCATGTATAAATAAATACCGAAACCCGTTTAAAACGACCATAAATCGCGCTCGAAGGTCGCGTCTATAAATCTCTCGCGAAATCGGTTTTATTTTAATACCGTTAAATGTCAGAGGCATTTTCGACACGATCATATCTGAACGCACACAAACCCGGCAAAATGAAATGTGACGTTCTCAATATAAATGGACCTTATGGAGGCAGGCGGTTACGCCGTGTTTTAGAACTGTTACCATGGTATTCGTATAGTTACAGGAATAAGAAGAGCGTAACTGCCTTCCTCCATAAGGTCCCTTTATAATGAGAACGTCTCAAATTATCGACATTTACACAGCGATATTGCTGTCTATTAACATTGTACTAATATGGTTAACCGGTTTACCTTTGAATCACCGACACTCATTTCATAGAATGTTTCACTTCGCCGAATTTTCATTTCATCGACGGGTTTCCACGTGCAGGAGTTACAATTTTTTGGTGGTCACAGGTCTAACCTAACCTAACCTACGTAACTCATGCTTAAGATAACGTGAAAACAAGAAGGTTTCAGCAGAAATTAGCTTTCGATGAAATAAAATTCCGTGAAATGACACATTCGATGAAATGAGTGTCTGCAAAACAAGGGGGCACGATGGTTAACCTCTATTGTGTAAATTGGTCTCCTTTTATTTATTTATCTACTAGTTTTTGCCTGTGACTTCGTCCGCGTAGAAGTCGTTTATCGCTGCTCCCTAGGATATTTTTATATTTTCCGGGATAAAAAGTATCCTATGTATCCCGGTACTAAAACTATTCCCATTTTTAACTCCCGACGCAAAACTGAGGGATGTTATAAGTTTAACGTGTGTATCTGTGTGTCTGTGGCTTCGTAGCTCCGAAACAGATAAACCGATTTTGATTTAGTTTTTTTTTGTTTGAAAGGTGACTTGTACGGGATTGTTCTTAGCTAAGTTTGGTGAAAATCCGTTGGGCCGTTCAGGAGTTACGACCTCTGAAAGTAGATCTTAATGTTTATATTCAACAGTTAGATAAATAGTTAGCAGCAATAAGCCGTGGTAGCCTAATGGTTTGACCTGACTCTTAAGTAGAGGGTCGTGGGTTCGAACCCGGGCTCGCACCTCCAAGTTTTTTGGAATTTATGTGCGAAATATAATTTGTAAATTTACCATGAGCTTTTCGGTGAAGGCAAACATCGTGAGGAAACCTGCACACACCTGCAAAGCAATTTGACGGTGTGTGCGAAGTTCCCAATCCGCCCTGGGTCCGCGTGGGAACTATAGCCCAAAACCCTCTCATTGTCAGTGGAGGCCTGTGCCCAGCAGTGGGACGTATATAGGCTGGATTATAAATACTTAGCATCACGAAGTACCATCTACCCGATGATTAGCAGACAGACACTAACGTTAACACTGAATCATCAGGTAAACGGATAAAAGTCATTAGAACAACACCGCAATGTTTGGAGATCAATCCGGACTCGCTAATGAACGCCCACAAGTTGACCTAGTCTGGGCTTACGATTGTAAAGTTCAAAAGTTATGGAGATTGGCAACGGCAGTCGTAAGTCTGTCAAAATCTAAGAAATATCAAGAAAAACTGATAGACTATGAACTGACAGGCCAAAATCGGCCGGTGTTAGTCTGCGCTTTAGAACACAGTCATATGTGACGTTCTCAATATAATGGGACCTTATGGAGGCAGGCGGTTACGCCGTTTTTAGAACTGTTACCATAGTATTCGTATAGTTACAAGAATAAGAAGAGCGTAACTGCCTTCCTCCACAAGGTCCCTTTATATTAAGAACGTTACATATACTGTTACTCTTAAGTTTTCGTACAAAATCCTCATGGATTTTTGCCGCAGGCCGTCTGACAGAGTTCGGATTCGGACTGCTTGTCTCTTGGGGTTCATTCTTTGACGACGCGGTTAGTCTAGTTGGTAGTGACCCTGCCTACGAAGCTAGCGGTCCCGGGTTCGAATCCCGGTATGGACAAATATTTGTGTGATGAGCGCGAGTATTTGTTCCCGAGTCATGGATGTTTTCTATGTATCTATATAAGTATGTTTATCGTTGTCTAGTACCTATAGTACAAGCCTAGAGCTTAGTTTGGGACTAGGTCAATTTGTGTGAGATTGTCCCCTGATATTTATTTATTTATTCTTTTGCCGTATTATCGTTCGTCCTACACTCCTACCTATAAAGTCATTGGCCATAACACTTTTATCATAATGTATGTTAATAATGTTTAATTCCCATAATACATATCGATTATCCTTGCACATTTTAAACATAAATTCGGTTGCCACAATTTTAGAAATCATAAAAGATAGGTACGACGACGAGCGTAGCGAGAAATGTCAGTTTGAACAGCGAAAATGCGATGGGAGCATTAATTATATCAAGTTATCACAAACGATTATTATTATGGCAAGTGCAATAAATTAGGATTTAAAACATTAACATAAGTATGAGTATGGCAAACATTACAGAGCCGTTGCCATTTACCCTAGGAACAGAGCGTGAAACTGACACCAAAATAGGGTTCCGTAATACAATTGATAAACGACGTTCCTCAGTCATACAAATCTACATCGCATATTGGTTTTCACCCTAAACTGTCACGTGTAATCGATGTTGGTCTTTATTGCTATCTAGTTTAAGGTGAAGACTGGTTGCAATGTTACTAATATTTGTGGGTTATTTGGATTTGTGATAGATTTAGTTTAGTTTCCATTTTGCTAATGGCTGCAAGGAATTTGACAGTAACTTAAGATTAACGCGTAGTAGCAAAGGAGTAACACGCTAGTGTTCTCAATCTACGACGGCGCGCCCCTCCACTCAGATTGACGTTGCACGGTTAAGACAATGAATGTGAAATAACATAGTGGGGCGGGCCGTCGGACGGAAGGTCTATGACTTTGTTACTCAAGCTATTTTCTTAGCAAGTTCTTTTATTTATGCAATGTTTATCATACAAGTGTTTGCTGTAGGTATACTGTTAATTATATGATATTAAAATAAATAAATCGGAGGATAAAGAAGGCGGCATAAAAAACAAAAGGTAAAATTTGGTTGCTTCAATATCTTATTAGAATACACTAAATCAACCCGTTTTAATTGGGAATAGAGTTTCTATTAATTGTGACGTTCTCAATATAAAGGGACCTTATGGAGGCAGGCGGTTACGCCGTTTTTAGAACTCTTACCATAGTATTCGTATAGTTACAAGAATAAGAAGAGCGTAACTGCCTTCCTCCATAAGGTCCCTTTATATTGAGAACGTCACAATTTACTTCTATTGTATATACGCAAAGAATCGACGCGTGAGCTCTGAAAAGCTAAAGGTCAAATAAACGTCACAAAAATGCCAATAAATGTTGGAAGCTATTACAAAAACATTAAACAACAGTTGAACTCTTGTGTAAATGTCAATTCGTAGAAAACTGACATTTTAGACCTGTCTGGGTCATACACGGTCACAGAAACAAAAGTTGTCTCTCCTGTTCCAGAAAGTTAAGGACTTTGAAACCAATTTTTTCGTATTAGGATATATCACATAATGGGAGTCTGGTGTAGTTTTGGCCTGTATTGAAATTATATGAGTTAAAAAAAAATGTACAAAAAAATAAACCGTCTTCAAAAATCGACTAAAAAGGGTTAAATAAAGATCGGCCTCCTAAGAGTCCTAGGAATTGTCTAATTTAGTGCCTAAAGGTACATGAAATATATCCAAGCCGGTGTCAAGTAGATACACAATAGCAATGACACCATGATTCTTGCCACCGACTTCGATATATTTCATGTACCTTTAGGCACTAAATTAGGCCATTCCTAGGACTCTTAGGAGGCCGATCTTTATTTAACCTTTTTTAGTCGATTTTTGAAGACGGTGTATTTTTTTGTAAAAATTTTTTTTTCGCTTTTTAGTGATGGACCTAATATTATCATGTGATAAATCACATAAATATCACATTAAGAAACAATAGCCTAATACCAATTTCTCATCACCCTTATCAAAATGTCGCTGTCCAAGATGCAGGGCCGTTAATCATTGAGGAGTTCTCCCGGTACTTCACCATCAGTTGCACTTCACCACATGCATTATAATCAGTGTAAGAGTAGCTTCATGTTCTTAATAAAGAAATCTCATTGCTGGCGTCAATTACTTACGACTAAAAAGTTCCTGTGGTCATCTCTGGTCTTCATCATCAGTTCCCCTTCACCAAGAGGTGCTTTTGTAATGTAATTTCTTAAGGTCTTGCAGGTAATACCAAAATCGCTGTATGTGTGCCTATAACTTTTGAGGAGTTTCCTCGATTCCTCATGGATCCCATCATCAGATTCTGATTTCGTGACAATGGGACCACCTCGGAAGTATACCCTTTCAAACAAAAAAAGAATTTTCAAAATCGGTCCACAATTGACGGAGTAATCGCGTAACAAACATACAAAAAAAAAAAAAAACAACATACAGTCGAATTGAGAACCTCCTCCTTTTTAAAAAGTCGGTTAAAAACTCCCACGTCGTTAACTTTTAGGAACAGAAGGGACAATGTTGAACCCAAATCTGGCCCGTCTAAGGCATGTCTAAGTTTTTTGTGATAACACCGAATATATTTAGAAAACCTGACAAATGGCTTTTAACATTTGCGTGAAAATCTGAGTTCACTTTCTGGCCATTGTCATTAGAATTTACAATATCTTCTTTCCTCCTTTATCTGTCCTTTTTCAGTGCTTTCGTTTCTAAACTTCACTAGTTAATAATTAGTGGTTCTTACGAAGGTGTTCTTTAAACAATGTCACTATAACGAAGTCTCGAAAGTTTCAAAACTGATACATTCATTGCCAAAGTCAAATGCCAAGTTGCTAATTAGATTTTAATTTTAGAAACACTAACTGCCGCACTCAGAGACGCCAATTAATTTTCAAGTTTGATTAAAGTTGCTGCGTCTTATTCTATTAGTATAGCAAAGAAAGTGACAGCAGCAAATTTAATCAAACTGAAAAGTTAATTGACGACTCTGAATGGATTTGCTATTTGGATTTTAATTTTGCTTAAGTTTGAATTTTAAATTACCCGTCTTAAATTACTATAAAACACGCCAAAGTAATAACACTTTAAAAAATACATTATTATTTTGGTACAGTTCTCGCCAAACTTAAAGGCCGATCTGAACATAGGCATGATTCGCTGCGCAGTAGCAAAATACTGGTATCACCGCAAAGAACGGGGAGCGACCGACAGCGGACAATGGCGGGGCCCGCCCCAACTGCAGCCAACTTCAGACCGGCCTTTAAGTTTGGCGAGAACTGTACTGAACTTTGTTGCCGACTTTACTTCTAACCAAGGCTCGGAACCGGTTTAAAAAATAGCGGTTAATACCGGTTTATTTCGGTTTAGCTCCGAACTTTTCTAGGGAACCCGAACGTTTTGAGAACTTTTTTTAACCTAAATTAACCGGCTTAATCCATGAGCAGCGGCGGGTCGCGCGAGGTCAGTCGGAAAACAAACGCGATGCAACTAGTTTTTGATTTGTGATGTGAAGGCGCTTGTTTATCGTGCGTCAGGAATAACCGCGTTTTGTTTGCTCGAAACCGGTTAATTGGAAAATAACTTTATATAAAGGTTCCTCCAAAAACCGGTTTATGCGACCGAAACCGAAATAAAAAGGTTTTGCGCCTAGTACTTACATGATAACGGTTTGGAAGTTTAACCGGTATCCGAGCCTTGCTTCTAACACTGACGATAAACTGCTGCTTCTAAGCTTCCCGCTGCTGCTGAGACGAGTCGAACGAGTCCAAACTTGAAGGATCTTCTATTAGCCATTGAGGACTTCGTATGTGACGTTCTCAATATAAAGGGACCTTATGGAGGCAGGCGGTTACGCCCTTTTGAGAACTGTTACCATAGTATTCGTATAGTTACAAGAATAAGAAGAGCGTAACTGCTTTCCTCCATAAGGTCCCTTTATATTGAGAAAGTCACCTATGACCACCTTCCGAGCATACAGCTCGATGGTACCATATTATTGTATTGTATCTTCTTCTTTTCATCATAACTTAAGAGCTATGCTCTTGTCGGTGGAGTGCCCGCCATTCTTCTCTATTGATTGATAAATTATTGACATCTTGATACGACACGACCTTAACTTTCTCTTTCACTTGTTCAAAGTAACTTCGCCTGGGACGTCCTCTGTCTCTTTTTTCCTTCAATTTTTCCCTCTATGATATTTTTCATGAAATTATGAAATTGTATTATTTAAGTTTGCAAAATTTCAATACGTGCGTCTGTGTGAGTGCGACGTTACGAACGTTTGTTCGTTGTTTCTTTACTGCTTTAGCTATATTTATACTGTCTAGTTAGTCAGTTACAAATTAAACTAATATAAAGTGTTACAAAAAAGCCTGTCAATCTTGTAACACTACGGTCAATGATCATGGGGTGATTCCAATCGTTTCAATCAATTGATTGGGTCATTGTCATCTATCTAATTTTAGGAGATGCGGGCACTAAAAACACTATAGTTGGCTTTATATCCCCTCATGCATGTAAAAAAAAAAGCCGTGGTATCCTAATCGTTTGACCTGCCGACTCTTAAGCAGAGGGTCGTGGGTTCGAACCCGGGCTCGCACCTCTAAGCTTTTCGGAATTTACGTGCAAAATATAATTTGTAAATTTACCATGAGCTTTTCGGTGAAGGAAAACATCGTGAGGAAACGTGCACACACCCGCAAAGCAATTTAACGGTGTGAGCGAAGTTCCCAATCCGCACTGGGCCCGCGTGGGAACTATAGCCCAAAACCCTCTCCTTGTGATTGGAGGCCTGTGCCCAGCAGTGGGACGTATATAGGCTTGATTATTATTTATTTATTATTATGCAAGACATTAAACTAATAAATCATCATCATCATCTCGACTCAGTCCATTGCTAGGCATCTCTCATTGAGTGCCAATTAGTTTTTCAAGGTTAGGTCCGAAATTAAGGTATTACCATGATACAAATATAACAATACTTGAGCGATTATTAATAACAGGCGGTAGTGACCGTAATAGAGTTACGGCGGGCAACTTACTCGCTCGGGACCGGCTTAAGTTTGCCGGGATGACACACGGACTAGGGTTACGTCAAGGATCTCGAATAAAACCGTTTTCTGGCCGTTAAAGTGACCCAATGCTAGAGATAACTCCAGCTAGACCATAGCGGCTATTGCGTGACCTTGACCTTCAAGTTTCAGTGACCTTGATCTTCCACTTTGATTGACCTTGAACTTGAGTTTTCTAGTGGCAAATGGCCCAATAACCTCGTTTTATTATTTTAATAACTAAAGAGACAGATACACAGATACACACGTTAAACTCATAATACCCCTCTGTTTTGAGTAGGGGGTTTAAAAGGCAGAAACTCCGCAATATCCTCCCGTATACACCCACCAAAACCTGTCCAAGATTTCGCAAAGCTTCTGTTATCAAATTATGCATGCAAATAACGTTTTGATAGACGTGTAAGTGATATGGTATTACCCCTAAGTTTGCCGAGGAGCTACAATTTAATGCAAATGTGACGCCAATAGGAGACGCTGGTAGTTAAGGGATTATTTAGGGTTCTAAAGTAATTTGTTATTAACCGACTTCAAAAAAGGAGGAGGTTCCCAATTCGGTTGAATTGTTTATATGTTTGTTACCTCAGAACCGAACCTCAGAATTTATGAACCAATTTGGATTTTTTATTTATTTGAAAGGATATACTTACTTTCAGATTGGTCCCATTTTTAACAAAAAAAAAACCCAGGATGTAATGTTAGGCCATAATAAAACCGCCATTACTCTGTCGTCTCACCTATATATAACTTAATAAATCATTTAAAACAGCCCAATAACTACGTGTCTATCATATATCGTCAGTCGATAAACGCTCGGCATAACGAGGCAAGTCACGCTTTAGTATCGACGCATTCGGAATTACTGAGTTTATCATTTTTGTCGTGACGTGTGAGAAATAACGATATGGTACACTAATGTAGGGGAGGTTTAGCGCAGGACTTGATATAGGTAAGTTGTTCGAGTTTTTTAGTTTCTTGCGGCGTTTTCTCCATAGTAAAAATATAACTAAAGCAGTAAAGAAACAACAACTCAACGAGACCCCTAAGCGGACATGGCAGGGCTGTCAATGACGGGTGACGCGTGGAGACGAATGGTTGCGACGTGCGTCTGTGCGAGTGCGACTCGAACGTTTGTTCGTAGTTTCTTTACTGCTTAAGCTTGGTTCCTCTGCAATTATGGTCTTGTCCGAAGCGCCAGTACTTAGGTTTACTCCGTGTTACCGACGTGTAAAAGAGCCCGCATGTGGCATATTTACTGAATAAATATTTTGAATTTTGTATTCCGGGAATAAGGCAACCGGTGAAAGGACTAGCATAAATGTACATCTTTGTCCTCAAATTTTTCAACTGCAGTTTTAATATTGCAAATTTATATGTGCTCGATATCTTTTACTGAATAAATATTTGACTTTGACTTTGACTTCTTCGTGGTATAACGTAATCTAACCAAGGTAAACTAGCAGCTCTGTGAGCTGTATGTAGACCTCGCGACAAACTTAACTTGGCCGTTGGATAACTGTTGTCCCCATATATCGACATAGGTCGCAGTCAGCTCAACAACAATGAAAATCAGTTGGTAATCGCAAAAAACCCTATATCTCCGACATTTTGAAAAATTTCCAAAAACTGAATCGACAAAAACATTCCATATAATTATCGAACCTGCTCACAAAATTTCACGAGAATCGTTTGAGAAATGGGACCAATAGAGGAGAACAGCTGGACAGCCGGACATACGAAAGCATTTTTGCCCAAGCTGAAAAGGAGACGCTTCGCTCGCTTCGCTCGTTCGGTCAAAACCCCCGACAAAATCCCGAATGCGAAATTCACCACAAACAAACAAAAAAAAACAAGATGGCGAGACCTGATTATAAAGACTAGGTCATTCCTTTACAGGACTAATAAAGAACTTAGAATATTTAGGTAATCTAAAAGTTCGCCATACTAAAAATGACGTGTCAACATTAAGCGAGGTCAGATCTACCTGATTGTTCCAATTAAGGGTAAAGTTTTTGACATATGTAATGTATGTTCTTTGTTCCTTCACTTCAAGTTTCCAGCTGTGGGCTGCCTTTCCATTGAGGCGGAGACGAGCGGAGCGGTGCGAAAAGGACCAATCAGATTCCGCTAGTTTCTGTGTGCTATAATTTTAATAGATGCTTGTCCAAGTTAGGGCCAGGCCACAACACTGCGGTGCGATGCCGCATCGCGAAAACGTGTGAATAAAGGTTTATGGCATATTTTACGGTGTTTTGTTGTGGCCTGGCCCTTATACAACTATATACGCCACAGCTTCTGTAGTTGCTTAGAAAAACTGCTAAGTACCTACATACAGACAGGCAAACAGACAGAAAGACATGTGTGTGAAGTCTTTTTATACGATTTAACCACGACCCTTAAGAGGATTGTGAGGTGACGGCTTTCCATACAAACGGCGATAACGTTTTCCACCCCCTAAATGTCAACCGATTTCGACCAATTTTTGATACGGTATCAGTCGGAACAAAAACTATGTCCGTACGTTTCGTTTTTTTCAATATTATTAATAAATTTCGATTTATTCCCGTTTTATTGTTTTCACACAAATGTAATTTCGGCCACAATCCTTTTATAACTAATCAATATTTTAAAAAACGAAACGTACGGACATAGTTTTTGTTCCGACACCACATATCAAAAATTGGTCGAATTCGGTTAACGTTTAGGGGGTGGAAAACGTTATCGCCGTTTGTATGAAAAGGCTAGATTTTGTAGTTGTTTCACAGTCCTCTTAAAATATGTTGTACCAGAATAGTACATTTCGATGCTAGTGCGAAAAGTATGTCATTACTTCACGAGTAACGAGATATCTTGCCACGAGCCGCAGGCGAGTGGCAAGACTCGGGACGAGTGAAGAATGACATTGCCGCACGTGTATCGAACGACGTTTTTAACACAGTTGCGAAAAAATAAATCAATTTCAAACTCTGATTCACTAATTTTATAAACAACTTTTTCATTTGACATTTGAAGAAAATTTTTGACATTATGAAGAGGTGTTTTTTCTTTAGCTTTTATTCGACTAGAATGGATTTTGTTAATATTATGGAACCCACTTCAATGAAAGTTTTTTTTTCAAATGCCTGTTCTATAAGACATAAACAATTGTAAATATAAAACATTGTACTATTACCTAAGTACCTATTTTTATTTACGATTATTTGTGTATCGTATATTTATAAAAACAATATCGAATGTTGCCTTTGGAAACTTAAAAAATGCTTGCAGTAAGAAAAAACGCCTCTTCATAATGTCAAAAATTTTGACAGGCGTTTCGGCGGCTATTCCGTTCCATTCAGACAGCTTATTAAGAACTATTTTTCAATATTCAATATTAAAAAATAAACGTGTTATAATGATGGAGAAGTAAGTAATAAAATATGAAATATGTATATCTTTCGTATTCTTACATTAACAGTAAGTTTTTATGTTGATTACGATGTTTAAAGGAAATAAATATTAACACTCATCAATAAGTAGTCATGAATATGAACAAGTATAAATTTAAAAAAATTGGAAAAGTAAAAAGCACTAGTTCGCGAAAACCAACTTTCCGCACGATATACAGCTACGAAAAGTACTACTTTTTGAGCAACTGTGTTAAAAACTTATTTTTCGCATTTCAACGCTAAAAACTACAAACACCTGTCACCTGCGTTTCCTAAAGCGCCTGTCACCCATCACTTATAATGCGGTAACCCTTTATAAGATAGAAAAACATATTCCCGTAATGTGTTCCGTCTCTTAGGGCGTCAAACGTCAAATATACAAAGTATATAAGTTTCGAGCGCGAGCTAGGGTTGGCACCTTTTGTACTCAAATTATTATTTTTGTTAATGTTTTGTTAATATATGTTCTGTACTTTTGTTAGATATATGTAAAAAAAAAATATATTTTTGTGCAATAAAGATTAAATAAATAAATATACTCCTGACACAAAACAGATGTTATACGGTTAACGTGTGTATATACTGGGTGTTTTTTTATTCGTCTTAAACATTTTGGGGGTTAAATCAGCAACTTTCACTATGGCACCAACCCCGAAATCGCGAAAAAAATATTGACCATCCCATACATTTTGGCTAGTCAGCTGACGATGTTTTGTATGGGTGGGTCAATTTTTTTTCGCTATTTCGGGGTTGGTCCCATAGTGAAAGTTGGTCAGTATGACTTACTGATTTAACCCCCAAAATGTTTAAGACGAATAAAAAAACACCCAGTATGTGTATCGATGCCTGCCACCCGTTTGGATGCCACAGTCAGATACAAAGACACACCGATACACACGCTGAAGGCGTAGGGGGTTAAAAAAAATAGTCTATATTCTGGATTAGATCATAGGATACTCTGAATAATAATAACACAGTTCTGTTATTTGTTTATAATATTATTAGCGACCCGCCCTCGCTTCGATCCGGGTACTATTATATACAGCAGCCTTTCCCGGGGCTCAAATAGCATACCAAATTTCATCTAAATCCGTTCAGCCGTTTTCACGTGATGCGCGTTCAAATGAACAGATTTACAGCTTTATATGTATAGATAGATTGATATACATAGATAGAAGATAGATGACTATTCCGGCAACCCTGAGACAGGGCTGCGATGCTCGCACAACTTATTTCATTACTAGTGGCACGTGATAACACAGTTCGCGATAGACAGAGATAGTCGTTCGCGTGCGCCGTATCTATAGATATATATATAGATTATGTTATCAATATTTTGTAGACTGGTTAAGTCATGAAGCAAGGAAGTCGTCTCTCGTTACTGATGGAAGCGATTGTAAGATTCAAACAGTTTCAAAACGACACCTACACCGTTCTCGGAAGCCGATGTTTAATAAACACCTCTTCAATTTCACTAAAATGATACAGAGTAGCGATTACAGAGACAACGAAAGTGGACACCTAGTAAGATAAGAAGAGCGTAACTGCCTTCCTCCATAAGGTCCCTTTATATTGAGAACGTCACATAACTATCATAACCACAACGTCCACAACACAACCTCTGACTAGTTTTTATAAATGTTTTACAAGCTTAAGCTTAAGCTTAGCGGGCCCGCGTTACTTTTTGGTGTGCCGGGTTCAATTTAATTTGTTGCATTACAACTCACGCGGGCACGCGTTTGAAGTGCGTCGCGCCTGACACGCGTTTGGTGTGCCGAAAGCTGTAATCTCGTCAAAACGGCTGAACGGATTTGGATAAAATTTACAACACAGATAGCCCTGATCCTGAACTATCTGCGAGCCAATTTTTATCCAAATCCGTTCAGCCGTTTAGACGAGATTGACACACGAGCCCGGCTCGGCTCGCGCCATAACGCGCCGTCTAAATCCACCTTATGAAGGCTAGGTATTATTTATAGTACTACCCGAGCGAGGCCGGGGCGGGTCGCTAGTGACTTATATTAACTACTTTATTTCAACTAAATTACCGTCCTAATGATATGGCATAGTAAATATAAAAGCTTTACTTAAGCCAACATAAACAATATACTGAGAATTCGTATAAATATACAACACGTAAACAAATGCACATCCGCTTCTTAAAATAACTAAGTACTTTATTAAGCTGTTTGAAAAACAAACAAGTGAGCTGCAATACAAGTTAAAAAGTTTTTCAAAGGGCAAATCACCACAAATTTAATCTAGTTTTAGTCTTAATTACGATATTTCTTTTTAAAGTATGGAACTAATGAACTTCGAATTCTGGTTTAGCTGTTTAAAGGGCCACTTCCAGTAATAATTACCCTACAAATAGGGACCCCTACTTTCAGAGCTCATAACTCTTAAATACATTTTCACCAAACTTGACTAAGAACATTCTCGATTAAGTCACCTTTCAAACAAAGAACAAAATCGTTTCATTCGTTTGGGAGCTACGATGGCACAGATACACACGTTAAACGCGTTAGGGCACCCTCACACCTAGCGTCTTTTGAGCGTCGGCGTCCTGCCAGCGCCTAGTGCATAACGCTGCCTTTCCATTGAAGCGAAAACGAGCGGAGCGGTGCGAAAAGGACCAATCAGATTCGACTAGTTTCTGTGTGCTATGCGTTAGTGTGGGTACTGTACAAGATTATTGGTCCTTTTCGCACCGCTCCGCTCGTCTCCGCCTCAATGGAAAGGCAGCCAAACGCAATCCCCTCGCCCCCCGCCTCGCTACCGCAGGCGTGGCAGGGACGCCGACGCTCAAAAGACGCTAGATGTGAAGTTCAAGAACTTATAACACCCCACTGTTTTTGCGTTGGGGGGTTAAAAAGATAATTCTAGATAATCTGGCCATTCACGGTCAGTCACCGATTCATTTGGGTCGCCTGCGAGGCGGTGATTATAGGCGAGTCAGAATAAAATTTAAGGTCGCATAAAAGACATCATTTTATAGTTTTAAATGGGTAAGGTAATATGTAATGTAGTTATTCTTCAATACATTATTTGCATTTTCGCATCCACAGGAGGATCCCGGAGGAGACGTTGGTAAAGAAAAAGCATTTTAATCGTGATGACTAATTTCACCGGCTTCTGACAGATCGAAATGGTATTTTTGAGGTTTAACCGTAGATCGGATATTTAGTATGTGTTTTTTAAGTATATTATTAGCAGTGTTACGCAAAAGATGGTTGACTCAGGTGTGCTGTGTACATTTCTTATCTCACGCCTTACTCATGGTTAATGTTATAAACTTACTAAGGAATTTCAGTGATTCAGTCGTTATGACATTTATTTTATTAACGTCTTCGTAGAATTATCCATTGGCAAAGAAATAACACACGAAGATAAGCAGGTAGGAGCAGTGAAAAGTGGCCAAATATATCGCAGTCTTTATTACTATGGGAATAAGAATGTGTTTGTGTTGCGTTATATATGGCCGTTTTGACTGCTCCTGCCTCCTATCTATTTGATGCTGATTGTGCATAGCTGAATACATAGTTAACGTCCAAGATTCAGGACCAATGCTCACGCTCGCCTCACAATTCAACCCGGAACCGTTAGCTTCGTAGGTCACCAACTATTATTGAACTACTAGCGACCCGCCCCGGCTTTGCACGGGTAGCATATACGCACCTAAACCTTCCTCACGAATAACTCCGTCCATTGGTGAAAACTGTATGAAAATCCGTTCAGTAGTTTTTGAGATTATCGCGTTCAGACCGACGCGGCGGGAGATTTTGTTTTATAATTCTATTCTATTAAAAAAGTGACTAACAACTGTTGAGTTTCTTGCGGCGCTTCTCAGCAGTGGTCTCCCCTTGGGAAGCGCTGGTAGATTTTGACGTGTAAAAGTGCCCGTGTGGCCTACTTACTGAATAAATATCTTTTTTTTTTTTTTTTATATGTAGTGATAACATCTAAAACTCGCACCACCCCACAAACTCAAATTATTATCCTCCGGTCCTTTATGTATGTCTATTAAAATATATAATAAAATACCTGAAACACTGAAACAAGAATCCAGTTTCATAACGTTTACAAAGAAACTTAAAGAACTGCTGAAATCAAAATCTTACTACACCATTAATGAATTTGTAAATGAAAATTAATAAATAGTACAGTAACTGCCGCACTCAGAGACGTCAATTAATTTTTAAGTGTCATTAAAGTTGCTGATGTCACTTTCTTTGCTATAGCAATAAAATAAGACGCAGCAACTTTAATGAAACTTAAAATTTAATTGTCGTCTCTGAGTGCGGCAGTTAGTCGTCCTCTCCCACCTTCGCGGTGCCCATCAGGGTTCATAATGAGCTATTCTAGTGTTAACTTCTAAGCTAGCAAGTAAGATCTATGTAAAACATTATGAATGCAATAAATTATTGAGTATTGAGTATTAAATTCTAATATGTTTATAAGCTTAGACGTTTCTTCTTGATCTCCGTTTCAAACTCAAAATTATACAGTAAATTGGTGACTATGTCGCCAGTTTTTAGCTTTAGATACTCTAGAGAGAAACTTCATCAAACAGCCACATCGCAGCCATTTTTACGAACAAACTGAAAGTTTAACCTATACCGATCCGGATTACCAGAGAATTCCCCGCATATCCATAACGCCAAATTGATATTAAAGTTATACGAGAGCAGTTTGAGCGCAGCCATTTTTAGTTCCAATCAGTTTTGGTTCATTAATACGTTTATTATCTAATGGATAAGCGATGCCAGATAAAGTGTATTAATTAGGAACAAAAGCTTTCAATTTAGGATTTGCTAAGTCAACGTATTTGGAGTTATAATTGATTTTGTTCGCCTATTATTTAGCTTTGAACGTTTTTAGCGTAATAGTAAAAACTATATTAAAAATCGAAATACGACTTCAAGCTTTCGGCACCAAACGCGTGTCAGGCGCGTCGCGCTTTGAACGCGGGCCCGCGCATGTCGTAAAACAACAAATCAAATTTAACCCGGCACACCAAAAAGTAACGCGTGCCTGCGCAGGGCACGCGTTCGAGCTGCTTCGCGTCGCAGTCACCGCAGACAACTCGGGCAGCGCGTCGCGCGCGCTGGCATGCGTCCCGTCAGCGCGGCGTCGGCGCAGGTACTAGTCGTTGTATTTTTTACAAACGCGTGGTGGGGGTACGCGCGCGCCGCGCAGCAAGTCACACCGAACGCAGCCACGAGGCGTGCGCAGCGCTGGCACGCGTTCGAAACGCGTTGAAGCTGCCGCCTGCCTGCGGTGTGCCGGTGCTGCGACGCTCACGCCACGCGACGCGACGCGACGCGCCTGACACGCGTTTGGTGTGCCGAAAGCTTCAGTTTGACTGACCTAGGACGATTTGAAGGTTAATTTTGACTTTATTCGGAGCCAGTTCATTGTTTTTTGAAACATTTAATTTTTACTACAACTATCCAAAGTCACAAAACTGAAGGAACATCCATTCTCACAAAATATCACATTTATACCCAATATTGGTCAGGATGCTTAATAAAACATGAATGAGTCTACTTGAACAGTGTCTCTGCGGTACTGTTCCGCGGAGATGGCACTAGCTTAGTACACAAATTCCCAGAATATAAGAAAAAACACATCGCAGAAGAGCGGTACTTACTAACCGAGAAGTATAAGAGCTGGTGCAAACTTGCGTTTCTAAAGATGTATTTTCAAAGTATCTGTAGCGTCGCACCTGGCAAAAAATGCCGTTGGTCGAGACGATAGCGAAATGCCGAACGCGTTGTAAATGCCAGTTTTCTTGTATTGTATGCAATTTAGTCTATGGTGCTACCGCCATAAAATGACTACTCTACAGTGGATAACCTATTGAACTTTCAAGGTGGTTGTAAATGTTAATATCTTTTTACTGCGTTGCGTGCCCTAAATTTTTTTAGTTAACCAATACAGTGGCCTTTCTAGAACAAGACCTCTTAAAAAAATCCTGAGATGTCAACGTCGCTCTTATTCTTGATTACTGAAGTGAACTTTTCGAATGAGCCGCACATAAGTACATTCAATGACCAAGAAAATCGAAAAAACGCGACCCCTCGGGTACGAAGTAACTGTTATTTAATATGTGCCTCGGGCGTTTGTGGTTACGCCTTTATAGCCGCACAATTTTATACTATATCTAAAGCCCGTGAGCACTTATGCGTGTGCTACCATGGTTTGAAACCATGGTTTTAAACCAAGTGACCTTGGTAGAAGCGAGCTGCTACATGGTTTCAAACAAGCCCATTTGTTTGACATCTGCCAAGGGCGTTTAAGGTCATGCGAAATTTGGTTTAAAACCACTGTCTACACGGTTTCAAACCACCCCTGTTTGAAACCATGGTTTGAAACCGTCAGGCACGCGCTTTAGTATATGCGATGGCAAAAATCGCAGACGTTCATGACGTTAATCGCATCAGCGAAGTCGCAGCTCTGCGCTCCCTCTAACGACCCGAGCGCTCTCGTGATTCGACAGTCTTCATTTCATATTCTAAACGCAAATTTCATGAAAAAATACAATTCCCAAGTAGGTAAAATAAGGTACTGTTTAAGCAAGCGAGATTGGATAGAGAGAAGTGAATATTTGAGGGCGCCATGAATTTATAATCTGAGACCATTCGGTTGATTAGATCAAATATGCTGGTTATACTCGAGTCTTCTCTTTAAGTAATAGTCCTTTAAACGTTTCGTGATAAAAAAAAAGGTTTTTTTAAACTATGAATCTGACTTGAGGGGAGAATTCGAAGTTTTTTTTCTGGAAATCCTGTATTAGCATCTTAAATAAAACATTAAAAAAAAACCTAATTCAAATCATGTATGATTTACTTAAATTGCCATATTATATTTGTTGTATATCTTGAGAAAGACGTTATCTTAACCTCCTAAGTACCAACCAACGAACCAACCAAATTTTTCAAACTGACTATTTACTGAATAACACAAGATTCTTTTTTTTATACCTATTTATAAAAAAATTACATGCACGCGTCGTAGGTAGCTTCTGCCCGCGACTCCTTCCGAGTACTAATTGATTTGTTTAAACACAATATATTTTCCTTAAGTATTTATGGCGAAACAAAAATCTAGGCAGATATACACTTTAACTTAGTCGGTATGTAAATAATAAATTAATAAAGGTACTTTAAGCCCTTGGGCAAAGCCTAAGCGGACTAACGATCATAAGCACAAAGGCTTTCTTAACTGCGTTGATGAATTAATTATTTACTCACAAAACATACCGCTGCTTAAGGCTACAGCAGTTAATTATTTTCATTTATTAATGGTCCTGTGACAGATGTTATTTGGCAAGTTTAGTAATGTGGCTAATTAAAATCGCATACATTTTTTTCGAATATCGATAAGTTTTATAAAGGAATTGTAATCGATTTTTTAAAAACAACTACATAAAAAGTTGACACTACTAACGTTGACAGTTGACAGCGTTGACGCAAGTGACGCGATTTTACAAAATGGCGAATCGATTCGGTCGAACCAAGTCACTTTTGACGGTCCGTTTCACGTAGGGGGTGTATTTAAAAGTAGTTTAATTATTTTGTTTTTATTTCCATGAAATTTGTGCATAGTTTTGCAGATTTGGTATTAAAAATGCGTAAAACAATAATTATTGTTGTTTTAAACTAATTTACTATAGATACGTATTTTTCAAAGTTAGTTGACTGCTCGTTTGGTTGGAACAACGTTCGCGTGAAATGTAAAATTTCAATCTGTCACAGGACCATTAATTTATGAACATAATTGTGACGTTCTCAATATAAAGGGACCTTATGGAGGCAGGCGGTTACGCCGTTTTTAGAACTGCTACCATAGAATAAGAAGAGCGTAAAACTGCCTTCCTTTCTTTTTCTATCAGATTCGGAGAGGGAAGGGAACCAGATGTTTGGAAAAAAAATTGAATCTCATTTTAATAATGTTTATTTTTCCAGCCTGTACTCGTATTCTAAGAAATACTAAATTTTATAAAAACATTTATATATTAATAATTTAATTTATATATTTATAATTACTAAATAAGTGTACTTATTTCATAGAAATATGTTGTGTGTGTTGTGCACAGTGCGCAGCCGAAACGCAGTCAAAAACGCTAGTGTGCACAGACTCTTAATAGATTTGAACTATTTTAAACGATTTATTTAATTACTCTAGCAATACCGGATAAAATTGCTTAGTAATAAAAGGTAATAAAAGTCAAGACGGGACACTTTTATTTTAAACTCTAAGTACAATATGGAATAGATGTAGTAATTCCCCTGGCACCTGTCATATTTTATCTGCTGCATGCATGCTAAGCTCGCTGGTCTGCTTATAGATACTGTGACTTCGTGTGAAATGTCACGGTACAGCTATAGGCGTGTGAAGAGGCTATAGATAACATAAACAAACTAAAAGTGACAAAACAAACTATCGCAGTCGTGACTTGACGAGCGACTGTCGGCTTAACGACTTGTGCTAGTACTCGAGCGAGTCGGGGGGCGAGTAAAATTAAGGACGATCTCCACCAACCGGACGGTACGGCAACGGATTTTACAATCTTTAAACGAAATTAAACCGTCTACACAGTAATTAAAGTCTATATTACAAAGTCGCGCACAGCTGGGCAGATTCGGGCAGATTCCGCTTCACGCTACCAAGCGGGTTTAGTAATATAGACTTTAATTACTGTGCAGACAGTTTAGTTTCGTTTAAAGATTGTAAAATCCCTTAGCCGCACCACCGCCAGCCTCGACCAGAGCTCGGCCTCTCAGATATCGTATTAGAACACAGACTATCCGTTTCTCTTACGGTTTAAAAGGATTGTGAGGTGACGGTTTTCCATACAAACGTTTTCCACCCCCTAAATGTTAACCGATTTTGATCAATTTTTGATACGGTGTCAGTCGGAACAAAAACTATGTCCGTACGTTTCGTTTTTTTCAATATTATTAATAAATTTTTATTTATTCCCGTTTTATTGTTTTCATACAAAAGTAATTTCGGCCATAATCTCTTTATAACTAATCAATATTTAAAAAAACGAAACGTACGGACATACTTAGTTTTTGTTCCGACACCACATATCAAAAATTGGTCGAATTCGGTTAACGTTTAAGCTTTCGGCACACCAAACAAACGCGTGTCAGGCGCGCCGCGTCGCGTCGCGTGGCGTGAGCGACGCAGCACCCGGCACACCGCAGGCAGCAGGCAGCGATTCGAACGCGTGCCAGCGCTGCGCACGCCTCGCGGCTGCGTTCGGTGTGACTTGCTGCGCGGCGCGCGCGTACCCCCACCACGCGTTTGTAAAAAAATACAACGACTAGTACCCGCGCCGACGCCGCGCTGATGCGACGCGTGCCAGCGCGCGCGACGCGCCTGCTTCGCGCACGCCACGCGACGCGCTGCCCGAGTTGTCTGCGGTGACTGCGGCGCGTCGCGTGCGCGAAGCAGCTCGAACGCGTGCGCAGGCACGCGTTACTTTTTGGTGTGCTGGGTTCAATTTGATTTGTTGTTTTACAACATGCGCGGGCCCGCGTTCAAAGCGCGACGCGCCTGACACGCGTTTGGTGTGCCGAAAGCTTTAGGGGGTAGAAAACGTTATCTCCGTTTGTATGGAAAGGCTAGATTTTGCAGTTGGTTCACAGTCCTCTTAAGACCGACAATCACTTCGAACTGCACGGGAGGGGCGCAAAATTCGGCGAAGCAAAACAATCTAAGTACCTATCTATGAAATGAGTGTCGGTGATTCAAGGGTAAACCATATTTATCTTATAACAACTTTGTTATGACTCTTGATATTCTCAAAGGCAATCTACTAAAATTTCCAAGAACATAAACAGTAAACAGAGACCTACAGTTCAAGTTAAAATAACATTCGTGTTTCTCTCTCTCTCGCTCTTATGGCCTCTTAATGATAGTCTAAGGGCCTGTTTCACAATAGAGAAGTAAATTCATCTGTCAGTTAAAGATACCCTTGTCTATTTTCAAGTGTAAAAAAGGGAAAGGGCTAAATTTATTTGACAGATATGCTTTACTTGACGATTGTGAAACGGGCGGTTAAACTGTAAACGACTTTACTCAGACACGAAAGGACATTTTTAGAGCTATTAGTGTGCGTGTGCGTATCGGCTGATATATGATAATACAGTAAATCTATCAAGTAACCAGTGGCGGTTATTTATTAACCCCCAACGCAAAAAAGAGGGGTGTTATAAGTTTGACGTGTGTATCTGTGTGTGAGGTCGTAGCTCCTAAACGGATGGACCGATTTTGATTTAGTTTTTGTTATTAGAAAGGTGACTTAATCGAGAGTGTTCTTGGCTTGGTTTGATGAAAATCCGTTAATCCGTTCAAAAGTTATGAGCTCTGATCACGATTTTGTCGGGAGTTTTTTAATACTGGAAATCTTGTAGTGTCGATGTCTCTCCAGTGAAAATGTACGTGCTCGGAGCCCGTTGAAGTTTTTGCTCATTGCTCAGAGATTTTTTAAGCGCTGATGTCGGGGGTTTTTAAGCTTCACATTCTAAAGCATTTATTACACTATTCAATTTTTAGGAATCGTATTTAGGAAGATATAATCGCAGTTAAGGTCCGATTTCCTGCAGTAAGAACAGTTAGTAACCGATATTAGGATCCTAAAGCTGTTTTCCCGCCAATAGGGATGATGACTGGGTAAAGAAAACGAAATTCTATTTAGTCCGTCAGTTAGATTATCAAAAAACATTGGACACGTATTTATTATTTTGTCAATCAAGCAAAAAATGACAAAGATAAAGCGCCTCAAAGTTCAGGAGTGGGGGCAGGTGACGTCACTTCTGTTTAAAAATTGTACCAAGACGTGACGTCATGCGATATTTCAACTCGATATATCTCCGTAATTTTTTGATAATGTAAAAAGAAAAAATACGTGTCCTAATAATCTACCTGATTAGGACCGATTATTTTCAAAGATTAGCTTACCTTGGCAATGGTGGAAATGGAACGCTTTGACGTCGCTCACCGTATAGCTACCTCGCTAACCTCTGGTAGAAAAGCAGCCTAAGTAGAGTCCTAAAAATTTGTGACGTTCTCAATATAAAGGGACCTTATGGAGGCAGGCGGTTACGCCGTTTTTAGAACTGTTACCATAGTATTCGTATAGTTACAAGAATAAGAAGAGCTTAACTGCCTTCCTCCATAAGGTCCCTTTATATTGAGAACGTCACATTTGATAATTTAATGTGGTTATAACCATTACTCGCACGTTCAAATCCCAACTCGAGCGGCTTTATTTAGACGGACTAGTTTGTCAGATATGTAATATCCACGTACGTCCTTGGCACAGCGAAGACACGCATAAACACGTAATTTATAAATGCACACGGGTGTAATAAGCTTGTCGGTGAGCTCGGCAACGAAAAAGAATAACACCTCACTAATCCCATTAATTACCGCAAACGACCCGCAGATTTATTGAGCAAAATTAACGAGTAAAAAGCTTGTAACAACATAAAACTGAAAACTATCAATCTATCACTTGACCAACTTATCTTTCCCGGTGACCAAAACTCGCACTAACACCCACCGCATACTAAATCTTTACATCTCGTGTGAAGACAACGACACAGTGGAACGTAAATATAAGTTTGTGTTCGATAAATAAATCGAATGGCAGTTCAAACGCAACGGAAGTAATAAAAATTCTAACTAATCTTTGAAAATGCACGGCGTTTCCGAACCGGAAGCGTACTGGCCGAAAATACCGTTTCAGAAACGACAAAAATGGTGAAAATTTACAAGCGCTTCGTCACTATTTTACTACTGCTACTCTACTACTATGATGGCTGGCATGGATAGATGAGGGCGCTGTTCGGAATGAAATTAACAACATGATCCAATTTGTAACCAAAATTAGGTACCTACTTAATACGGTAGTTGCCAGATGATAATATTTGTAGTTTCACCCGTCACCGCGTCAAACTCTTCTTTGTCAAACTATAGCCGATAGCCACCAAGCACCAGTTGATCCATCTTAGCCCTCAGAATTGATGCCATCTTGAGATTGCCGGTTATCGTTCTCATTTTGTGATCAATTAAAAATGTACAAATAACAACAAATTTATAATCGATTTTTCGTTTAACACCGGCTGAAAACCCTAGCCCAATAAAAAATACAAATAACGTGACGTTTCTCCCGTCGGCGCGCTTTTCAAATTTAGAACGCGAAGCGTCCAAGATGGCGTTGATTTAAATAAATATTATGGTTGACAGTCAGGCAGCTTAGAATCGTTTAGAGTTCCGTTTGAAATGGACGGTTTGGTAAACGCCACATTTGTAATCAAAACAACGTTTCAAGATTTTCTTTGATATAGAATTGGGTGTTTCACGCGTCTTTAGTTTAAATTACGCGTCAAAGTAGGAACCGACGCGTATCTCTTCTAACACAAAAAAGAAGTTGTGTTTGTTTACGTTAAAAACAATTTGACAATGTTCGGATAACTAGGTACCTATTCCTTTGAACTTATAATGGATTGTTGTCGGTTGACACAAAATTTGGGGTATAAAAGAGATCCAATTCCCTATTTCTTTTGGAACTGTTTGATAAAAAGTTATGTTCTATTCGACGATAAGCCGAAGGGCTGATAGAGCAGTTAAAAAGCTATCGATTTTTTATTCTGAATTTTTGTAATTTTCCCTTATGTCCACTTCACGAAACATCCTTAATTTCATGTTTTTTTTTCAGAAGGTTTTCAATGGTATCTTACATTATTTGATTCATTACGTATCAGCGAAGTTTTCAAACTCATTTGCCCGTATTTTTTTCTAATCAAATTTCTTAGTAATCACATTAAGTTGTTTTTTCCATACTGGTTTGTTTTCCAGGGTTTGTTTTTCATTTAGTATGCATTCGTGACCGTATGTTTATGTCCATATAAGGGAAAATTACAAAAATTCAGATTAAAATGATCAATATCTCCGAAACTAGTTAAAATCGCTGAACATACATAGGGGTTAAATCGATAGCTTTTTAGCTGCTCTATCAGCCCTTAACGGATCATCGTCGGTTTCTGGGACACCCTGTAAATTCGGCTCTCTAATTTTTGCCGTAACGATTGTAATCCTAATTTCACTTGCCATAACGTTTATGGTCCTAATTATTACTTGACATTATATACATCGATCGACCTATTTGTTTCCTGTCATAATGTTTTCTTTGTCCTAATAATCGTTAGTCCTAATAATTGAAACAATGGCTGCAGTTCGATAAAGCTGGGTTGCTGCCAGAATCCTGTTACAATGCCCAGGTCGGTCCTGTAATATTGCAGTTCAACCTAACATTCCTCCTCGCTTTGCTCGTCGCCTTACCTAACTTTTGCTCACGTTTCAATTTGTAGTTTGTTGGACATTGTCCACATTACACAATTACAATTTAAAAAATTGTGGCAACCAAAATTATGGCTGACATCCTTTATGACATAAGTGTTATGGCAAACAACTTTAGGTAAAACGATACTATGGTAAAAGAAGGGGGTTCTTGACATTAAAACTACATTCCTAACCGGCTTTTCCTACGCTGTCAATTTCCATTAAACTACTAGGGTTTCATAGAAAATAGGAATGTAGCGACACCCAATACGGGGTCGGTCTAGGGTGAAATATCATATAGAAACCTTTACGGTGCGTGGGCATTGAAAGAGGCATTCAGGAGCATTTGAAAATCGAAGAATTTGGTGATGTGTAGCTATCCAGGGGCACTAAAAAGTAGGGAGACTTTCTGGCAATTGCCCTAGTCTCCTTTTACTATGGGTACTAGGCAACGATATAGTTATATAGACAAATACATAGAAAACATCCATGACTCAGGAACAAATGCCCGCGCTCATCACACAAATATTTGCCCATACCGGTAATTGAACCCGGGATCGCCACGTAGGATCCCAATATATCTGTAGCGTTATTTTATTCCAATAACTGTTTCAAAAACCGGAACAAACCTTCAAAAATCAATTGAAACATTCAAATAAAAAACGGAAAAAAAATGCAAAACAAGCTTCGTATTCTGTAAAGCGAACATCGATAAATCCCTGTACAAATATTAATAAAACTCCATTCAGATTGCTGTTTGTGTCCGTAATAAAATATTTTACACCGCGAACGAGCTATATAGTTATTGTATCATAACGTTGTCTTTATATCGTTATTATTATAACATTTTAAATACCAGATCCACAGCGGTATCTATGTTTTAAAGTGATAACGTTATTCTTCACTTTAATAACGTTATTATAACGGTATTTTGTTTTTATTATGATTTTAACCTCCGACGCGAAACAGACGAGTGTTATAAGTTTAACGCGTATCTGTGTGTCTGTCTGTGGCATCACAGGTCCCAAACGAATGAACGGTTTTTTTTTTAAAGGAGACTCGTGTTCTTAAAGCTAAGTCTGGTGAAAATCCTGCTGAAAGTAGGGTCCCGATTTTGTCGGGGGTTTTTATCTATTAAATACTTATTTATTATCTTTAAATGGCTTGTGTGCTTGTTTTCCTTCCCGATGGCATAAAAAAAATGGTATAAAAAGTCAATTTTATTCGCTAGCGTGATTATTGTAGCTGTCGGCACTGCGCGCACACGACCGCTGATGTGGCGCTCGTGGAATTGTTTTCCTAGCACCTAGTGTTTTCCTCGCTACGGTGAGGTGAAAATTTGTATTACGCACGGCAGCTATTTGGGTCTCGAGGCCTTGAATCTCTCTTTAAGCTCAGGACTCTATTTTTGAACTCGCTACGCTCGTGGTTCAATTTTAGAATCCTTCACTAACTCGGGATTCAATACTGGCTCTCGCGCCAAATAACTTAGCAGCTTTGCATAGCAAATAACTATTACCATAAACTTTTAGACCCAATTAAATATGCGGTGACATCTCAAACGATTGTTTATATCTGAACGTGGCGGGTTAAGATTTCCTTTTAAGGTAGGATGACACGAGTAGGACAAGCGTAGGAAGTGGGCAAATGTTTTCTTTCTCCCACACTGGTACTTGTCGATGATTATTGTGAAATGTCTACGTGACTCTTTGTTATTGTTTAGATAAGGCAAAATACTACACAGACCACGGCCCTATTTCATAAACGTTACAATTCCGACAAATTTGTATAAAACGTGAGATAATTGTCGAATTGTACAGTTAACAAACCTACAAAATTGTAAAAGTACCACTAGTATATTTAAACGTAAATTGTAACTTAACCGGCTTCAAGGAGGAGGTTCTGCGTTTAAAAGATAAAAAAAAGATAAAAGATATTTATTCAGTAAGTAGGCCGCACGGGCACTTTTACACGTCAAAATCTACCAGCGCTTCCCAAGAGGAGACCACTGCTGAGAAGAAGCGCCGCAAGAAACTCAACAGTTAGTCATTTTTTAAATAAAAATATAACAATGATACTACTTATTCTAGCATTATATAAAACTGTAAAAATAATATTAAATATCTGCGTAGTTTTGCAGGAAAACATGTCA
Organism: Tortrix viridana; assembly: GCA_963241965.1. NCBI lineage: Eukaryota > Metazoa > Arthropoda > Insecta > Lepidoptera > Tortricidae > Tortrix > Tortrix viridana. Next base: position 1,852,264 of record OY725201.1, read on the forward strand.
GAATGACTACGAGAAAATAACTAACTAAATAACTTTCCTTCAACTGTAAGTTTTTTTTTTATATGCTCTTGATTCTCTTTTTGTGTACCTATCTGTGAACTGTGAAGGCATCGTAGCTCTCAAACGATAAACCGATTTCGATTTATATTTCTATGTTATAAAGGTGACTTCATAAAGTGTTGTTATCTACTTAGGTTTGATGGGAATCCATTGGGCCATTTAAGAGTTACTAGTGACCCGCCTTCGCTTCTCTCCGGATTCTATTATATACATAAACCTACCGTGAAGAATTATCTAACTGATGATGAAAACCGCATCAAAATCCGTTGCGTAGTTTTAAAGATCTGAGCATACATAGGGACAGACAGACGCGGAGGACTTCATTTTTATACTATGTGTTGATGAGCTCTGGGCGACTGGCACAAGTTGCCCGCGACTCGTTTGTCGCTAGGTAATCCCTCTCTCCCTAGTGCGTAACGAAAGAGACGCACTGAGCGACAAACGAGAAAAATTGTGCTACCCGTGCCGAAAGTAGGGGTTTTAATTTTATCTATTTGTGACGTTCTCAATATAAAGGGACCTTATGGAGGAAGGCAGTTACCTACGCTCTTCTTATTTATTTATTTATTTATTCTTGTAACTATACGAATACTATGTTAACAGTTCTAAAAAAGGCGTAACCGCCTGCCTCCATAAGGTCCCTTTATATTGAGAACGTCACATTTAATAATTATACTCTGGAAAATCGGATAGTTCCCGAGGCTTCGAGGTATCATTGTCTATGATTAGAAATTATCATGAAGCATGTATCAAAAAAGCCGTGGTAGCCTAATGGTTTGACCTGCCGACTCTTAAGCAGAGTCGTGGGTTAGAACCCGGGCTCGCACCTCTAAGTTTTTCGGAATTTATGTGCGAAATATAATTTGTAAATTTACCATGAGCTTTTCGGTGAAGGAAAACATCGTGAGGAAACCTGCACACACCTGCAAAGCAATTTGACGGTGTGTGCGAAGTTCCCAATCCGCACTGGGCCCGCGTGGGAACTATAGCCCGAACCCTCTCATTGTGAGTGGAGGCCTTTGCCCAGCAGTGGGACGTATACAGGCTGGATTATTATTATTATATTATGTATCATCGACAATTCACTAACCATAGCCAATGCAATAGGCGTCGCCAATCCTACTAACATTATAAACGCGAAAGTTCGTGAGGATGGATGTATGTCTATTTGGTACTCTTTTACGCGAAAACTACTGAACGAATTTGGATGAAATTTGGCACACCAATAGTCCTCATCCTGGATTAACAAATAGGATACTTTGTATCCCGGGAATTTTTATAGTTTAGCGATAAACGGTATTTATGCGGATGAAGTCGCGAGCAAAAGCTACTATTAAAATGGATAGCGTTATGCAAACAGCTAAGCTCATATGAAGTTGAAAGGCAGATGGCTGTTTTCTGCATAACGCTATCCAAATAATCCTGGGAAAGCAGGGCTGTGTTGTCGCTGTCCTCAATCAGTGTAGTCTATGGTGTATGATTCAGGGGGTGTGGCTGTTATACGCTGGTAACACGCAATTTATAATTATCCTTGCTTGAGGAAGCTCATTAAAGGTAATATAATCCCATTGATATTATGTCAAAAACTTAAGTAAGTACGTTAAACCCAATAACAAATCGAACTCACTAAGTTACCATCAACATGAACCCTCAAAACGCAAAGCGACATCCCATCTCTAATATTACCGAACATTCCAGATATAAGGAAAAATTCAGTTTCACGGCTAAAAGCCAAACCGTGTAACGGTCAGGTGAACATTGAATAAAATATTTCCGTGTATTCCAAAGTAGAAATAGAAATACGCCGACCGTATCTTGAAGAATTATCATCATGGGATAGCAAATAACAAACTGCAATACATATTATACTCGTAGGTACCTACACATACAATTGCCGGAAATATCCTCTCACTTTAGTAATTATCATTTATGATGGCTAAAATCACACCTAAAATCTATTACGTAGTGAGAAAGACAGAAATAACGATTGTTTACTACTAAAGAAGAGACTAGTGACCGACCGACCGACCGAGTAACATAACATGTTCACCTTTCTTGAGAAATTGTCTAAATTATGGTGAAAACACATCAATATTCATTAATACACTATTTTATCAAATCATCATTATTTCTTCGTCGCCAAATAATAAGTAGGTACTAAAAATTGGTCCTTCGATGCGAACTCTGCACAACAAAAATCTTAAGTACAGATCCATGTATTCCAACGGACAATCATAGAATATTCCAAATTCGAATTCACCACACCGGCCAGTGCTGATTAACATTTTAAAAATGGGAACGAATAATAAGTTATAATAAAAGGTTGTAAAAAATACTCCCGGCGTTCAGCGGGCATTCGGAATTTAAATGAGGCCAATTCGTTGGATCAACTAGATTTTTTAAATCAAAGCTACCAGTAATAAGCTGATGCTAAAAAGGTCGCACATAATCAATAATTATGCATAATTTTTTTACCCATGACGAGAATTGGCAATCCCGAACATTTTGGAAAGTGAGTGCGGAGCAGAAGTCCTGTTGACAACTTTAATTTAGTAATGTGATGGACTAACCGGCAAATGTTCCTGTATTCACATTATAAAATAAAGATAAAAGATATTTATTCAGTAAGGAACCAGCTGACAAAATTACCTAGCTCTCAAATAAAAGAATTACTACAAAGGAATCAAATGTATAATACCGCCTTTTAGCTTATAAAAATCCGCAACCATAGAAAAAAAAAAAACAAAATACAATTCATCATCACAACTCCACACAATTACATCGGCCATCTTGAATTTTCCCAATTGTTTTTCTCCTCTGTTGACACACGCCTTTAATGAAATGCTAACTCGGAAGACAGAAATTATAACTAGCTGACAAATATTTGTCGACGCCTCGAAGATTCTTGTTTTTTTCCAATTCCATTTCACGGGGGTGTTGGAACATTTAGAGGGACTATAGCTAATGTTTCTGATACACTGCAGATGTTTACAGACACGTTAATTATAATATAGACGATGTTTCGGGTACACTATTTGTGACGTTCTCAATATAAAGGGACCTTATGGAGGCAGGCGGTTACGCCGTTTTTGGAACTGTTACCATAGTATTCGTATCGTTACAAGAACAAGAAGAGCGTAACTGCCTTCCTCCATAAGGTCCCTTTATATTGAGAACGTTACATTTAGCCATGTATACACTGAGAAATAATGTATATGACAAATAAACAAACACGCATCCCTCGTCCGCATCTGTTGCGAAACCGAATTGCTTTTATGTCTGAAACTGTGTTTATTAACTCTATATAATCTTATACTATTAAACGAGAAACATTTATATGTATATATACATATATCACGTTCTCGAAGACGGCTCTAACGATTTCGATGATAATTGCGATAAAAGCGATTAACGACTTCTACGCGGATGGGGTCGCTATAGTAAATACGTCATCAATTACAATTTTTTCTGACTTCACGTAAACTTGGACGTGTGTCTAGAAGTCACCTCAGTCCTGACTGAGAGAATTATAAACACACCCAAGTTACCATGTCTCAAAATTAATAAGTTATAACTTATTCCCTAAAACAAGTAAAGCCAGTAAAGGTATACTAAGTTCTTGAATGTCTATTAAATATTAAAACACATAAGGGAATTTGAGGTAATCAAAAATTCCCTCAGACATATCAAGTTGAAGAGTTTGGAGGAAGCAGACAAGGCATTACGTTTAATACCTCCTGCTTCGTAGACAGCTTAGGAGAGAGCTTTCTTAGGTAATTCACACACACATTCTCAATATAAAGGGACCTTATGGAGGCAGCCGGTTACGCCGTTTTTAGAACTGTTACCATAGTATTCGTATAGTTACAAGAACAAGAAGCGCGTAACTGCCTTCCTCCATAAGGTCCCTTTATATTGAGAACGTCACATATAACTTCACACCTGTCTCCCAATGGGGTTTGCAGACTATGGAACGCCAGGTGCATCGGTCCTAACATTCTTTCGCTTCCTGTACATTCAACACCAATGACTCATCATCAGTTCATCACAACTAATTTAATAACTCTAACTCTAAATAAACTATCTTCTGTCGCGTTTCCCTCTGGCACTGCACCTTTTTTTAGTACTCTGTATCAATAGTATTAATTAATTTATTTTTTATTTATTTATTTATTCAAAGAAATTACACAGCATTACAGTAATACTAAAGCACTGTGAATTTTAGAGTTTTAGAAGAAAATATAACAATAGTATAGACAAACACTGACAAAACAGTAAACAATAAAAATAATAGAACTTTAATAAATGAATTAGGAGACAGTTGAAGGCCGCGTATCCATATTCACACAAAACCTCAGACATTCATCACGTACCATCGCCCATCTACTCGCAAGCACATCGACATTAGGAGACACATCCAAAAACACATTCAGGAGTTGCAGAGCACGGACCAGCGGCGACTTTAAGGATAATCCGAGTGTCAAATTTCATCCAAACCCGGTAAGCCACATCTAAATCTACACTAACCTCCTGAGGCCCAACGTCCTATATATAGGACAATTGTCATAATGACTTTTAACTTTTATTGACTGACATAAGATTCTGTTTCGAACTAGCGAAATTTTGACGTGGGCCTTGGATAGGATTTGGAGGGCGGGCCGCTATTACTAATAATTTGACAGTTCCCGAAAGAAAAAACGATTGACGAGTGCGGACGAAGCTGTGGGCGAAAGCTAGTGTTAATATAATAATCTGTAAAATAAAGTTATCAACAGGCAGGTTTGTTAGTAAACTAAGACTGGCGACGGCTCTAAGTTTTCAAAACTTCGTACCGTTGGCCAGGGTTGTCACTCGTAAAGATAACATTTTACCGATTAAAGAAAATACAAATGTATCGAGTTTGATCTCAAATGATAGCAGTTAATGCGTAGATTTGGAATTAGCAGCTCTTGTTTACATAAGCAGGTTTGTTGTTATTAATAAGCTGAACCAGTGAGCTACATCCTTCCATCCCCAGGTCATCATAAATAGGCAAAGCAAACCCCCCCTTCCCCCCTTTCTGTGCTTACGTAATACTTGACTGGTCCTTAGGTCCTAAACGTGTCTGTCTGTACATGTATATGCTGTAAAGAAGGCAACGGCATAACTTAATCTATAAAGAAACGCATCTTAATTCGACTTGAAAGTATTATTAACCAATTTAAACTACCGTGAGTAATTATTATAACAAAATGAACACTGATACGACTTACTCAGTTATTAGTCAGAAAACGGCTCGACGTATTTCGGACTGGGCAGGAGTCTTTCATCAGGGGCGTGTCGTCGCGAGCGCGGACTCCCGTACACGAGGAGTCCGAAACATATTTCCTGACTAGTACGTGAGTAAGTGTTTGTTCTGTTCTAATCAGTGAGTGTAGGTTTTTCTGTAAGAGCCAACAAACAAAGTTTTAGGGCTTGAATTTTTACTTACGACCTGATGCAGCTGCCCTGCCGGTTCCCTTTAAAAAAAATCATACACGTCTTGAAGGTCCCAAACCCGGTCGGGTCTATCGTTCACGCCACAAGATAATAGTACAGTTAAAAAGCGATACAGGCGATCAAATCCTTTAAGCTACATTGTTAACCCTATTCGTAAACTTTGAGATCCAGTTTGATCTAGTTTAAACCAGCAGTAAGCAATTAAAACCAGTCGGTAACTCCGCTCCTGCGTCGGCTAGTTGCTGATACCTTTTGCGACATTTTAACTAAATAATGAAGCTTTACAGAATCTTTAGCAGCATTTTATTTTAAAACCGACTGTTGAGTATGGGGGACTATCGTTTCTCCTAACATTATTTTTCCTAACTTACGCGAGTCCGATTTATCATTTGTTCTAAACTGGTTCTACAACTAGTAAGCTTTCCAAAAATACCTGTGGTTAGATTTAACAACACTAAAGTATTATAATACAGGCGGAAATAGCTTTAGGATAAACGATATTTATAGGACTAGCGAGGACAAATAACAATTAAGATTTCCCGTTGGGTATGCCTCTCCGTACGTCTTACATTACAAATTGTGACGTTCTCAATATAAAGGGACCTTATGGAGGAAGGCAGTTACGCTCTTCTGATTCCTGTAACTATACGAATACTATGGTAACAGTTCTAAAAACGGCGTAACCGCCTGCCTCCATAAGGTCCCTTTATATTAACAACATCACAATTTTCTTATTCTTCGTACGCACGGAATAGTTCTGTTTGTACGTCTGACTCAATGGTTACAACGTCAAACCGTGCATCCATCCGGGTGTTCAGTCAAAAGGGTTGCAAACAGGTGAGTACATACGAGCTCTACGCAGTACCAGCCTACAGAAGATACACGCAGGGACTATTGTCAAGTGCTGGTCGGACGTTAACTTACCCTATTTATTGCGCCTTTATAAAGCACCAAATAGTTGTACGTACCTGGAAAAATACAATACAATATTGAAAACTTGGACATCGTGGATGTAATCCATAACTTCTCTGCGTGGATTTTGGCAGAATTTGACAGTATGGCCTCAGATAATAGGTACAAAAGTTTGCGCCTAGCGAGATTGGAATCCACGACCAGACAGTTTTTTTACTATATCATCTACACACAAATATAGTCGTACTCAGTCAGCCGCTGGACGGATTTTCGGTCTAGTAATTTCGACATGGTGCGTTCCTTCGGACGAAGAAAGCGCGATATGTCAGCAAATACCGATAACGTGACGAAATATGAGCTACAAAAATCGTTTAAGATATGTCCTCATTATCTATTTTTTTTATTATTAAGACACTTATATTTGCTTCACTTGTAATTATTACTAAATAACTGTAATACAATCTTGCAAGTTGATTAACCTAGTTTTAAGTGTCGGATTGACTTGAAATTTTGCATACTTATGTAATTCCACAATTCTTCCGATGGATGCAAGCGGCGCAGGACTGGTCTTTGTGACAAACTGAAAAACGACTTTTGACTGAAATGATGATGATGATGATGATGTAATTCCGACGACAATGCAGTAATATGGTACCATCGAGTTGGTATGATGATGGAGATGGGAGGTGGTCATAGAAACTCCTCAATGGCAATAGCATATCCGTCGAGTGTGGACACGTTTGACTCGTGGCGACGTGGGCCGAAACGAGACACGCCTGCTGGGTTCGATTCCCGGTATGGGCAAATATTTGTGATGAGCGCGAGTATTAGTATATACAGGGTGTCTTTTTATTCGTCTAAAAAATTTTGGGGGTTAAATCAGTAAGTCATACTGACCAACTTTCACTATGGGACCAACCCCGAAATCGCGAAAAAAATATTGACCATCCCATACATTTTGGCTAGTCAGCTGACGATGTTTTGTATGGGAGGGTCAAATTTTTTTTTCGCGATTTCGTGGTTGGTCCAATAGTGAAAGTTGGTCAGTATGACTTACTGATTTAACCCCCAAAATTTTTTTGACGAATAAAAAAACACCCTGTATATTTATCTATATAATTATATTTATCGTTGTTTATTCACCATAGTACATGCGTAGAGCTTAGGTTAGGACTAGGTTAATTTGTCCCTGATATTAATTTATTTGTTTATTAGCCATGTCTTAGCGTTCTTAAGACAATAACAGATAAAAAAAATACATAAATAATTCAAAAAAACATCCACGTGTAGACCAACTAAGTAGACGAGACTTATTCCTTAAAAAAACACCCCGAGGGATATTATGATAATAGGGAATTATTAAAAAGAATTGGTAATGGAACCTCCTTTGAGCGCGCTAGCGGGAAAATTAGAGAAAATGGTATTATAATAAGTTTTTTTAACTGGCTAGCAACAGTAGTAGTAGTGTACGTCTGGATATTCAGGGGTCTATGGATACTACCCGATTTACTTAGCAAATAGCATTATAACCCGTTCAGCCGTTTTGTCAATTTTTAAATTTTATTTTGATACCCCCTTACTAATAAACGTTGAGTAACGGCTGAGTAGTTATACAATGCTTTGTCCTTATCTGTCATTGTGACATTTGAATTCGACAGATAAGGACAAAGCATTGTATAACTACTCAGCCGTTACTCAACGTTTATTAGTAAGGGGGTTAGTAAGATATGAAAAAACGTTCCTGTTGATCCTTCAGCAGACTTTTTAATGAAGGCAAATATTTGTGTGACGAACGCGAGTACTTGTTCTTGAGTTTTGGTTGTTTTGTAGAAGTCTAGAGCTTATTTCGAGAGCAGGTTTTGTGTGAGATTGTCGCTAAGAATATCGAAAACATTAGGGACTGGCCTTAGTGACATATAGCAAACCGTGTTTCCTTCAGCGGTGTAAATCGCTGGCATACGCCCTCTTCGACCCCCTCGTATTATTGGGGGGGACACGTTTCATTAGTTTGTGTTTGGTCAGCGCTGCGTTACGCCGCTATTTGGGGTAGATTGCGCTATTTATTGCTGCAAGCGCTTGTGGGGATCGCTCCTAATTCGTTTATTGAGTGTTTCTTGATTGTTGTATACTTGTGCTGTCTGAGGTTTGTGATGGTATTGACAAAACCTTATTTGTAATGTAAAATAAAACTATTTTAGTTAAAGTATACTGCCATATACAGATGTCACAATGAAAAATAAAGATTAACCATTATTTTAAAAGCCATGGTAGCCTAATGGTTTGACCTGCCGAGTCTTAATCTGAGGGTCGTGGGTTCGAACCCGGGCTCGCACCTCTGTTTTTCGGAATTTATGTGCGAAATATAATTTGTAAATTTACCATGAGCTTTTCGGTAAAGGAAAACATCGTGAGGAAACCTGTACACACCTGCAAAGCAATTTGACGGTGTGTGCGAAGTTCCCAATCCGCACTGGGCCCGCGTAGGTACTATATAGCCCAAACCCTCTCATTGTGAGTGGAGGCCTGACCCCAGCAGTGGGACGTATATAGGCTAGATTATTTATTATTATTATTTTAAGGATACTTTAGGTACCTACCTACTGTGCGTTTATTGATAAGGTGAAAGTATAAACAGACAAGTAATTAAAGTTTATTACATTTTAGGTTTTACACGCGCAGGCGGCCGTCGCGTCGACTAAATTCATCGTACGGCCACACTTCGGCAATTCGGCGAAGGTTCGCGTTAGTCTCACTTTCATTATCATAGAGAAAGAAAGAGACACCAACACGAACCTTCGCCGCCGAGGGTCAGTGTTAGCTGACGCTCCACCACAGGCTTCTGGCTCGTATACGAGTAAGGCGCACACGCACAGTTATAAACCGCACGCTGTACTTTCTGTTCGATGATTTTCTACTGGTTTATACAAAGTAGCAGGGCTTGTTAACGTTACTAGATAACATAATAAATAACCTTACTTAACGGTAATTTCATAAAAATACTTTGGTAACGGTACGGTAACTGTAGATCAGCGGGTAACGTTAGCAACTTTTTAGCGTTAAATCAAGCCCTGCAAAGTAGTGGCCACGCATTAAAGTGGTAGCGGGGTGGCGAAAAAAACAGAAATCGCCTCGTGACGTACTTCAAACATCTCTATTCATTTGTTTGTCGCCGCCGCTGCTAGGCCGTTAAGGCCCTATTAGACTACGCGATATTGAGTCCCGACTAACTAGACTGTCTTACTGGCTAACTAGACAAGCTAGCTAGCTATTACACCGCGCTGAATACAGCAAGCTACTCAGTCGCAAGGCGTACGTCGTCGTTGTCGGTCGTCATGGGGATTCTTGGTTGGTGCTTCAAGCACCAAAAAATTGCCTCTAATTTAAAAAATAATAAACTTATTTCTATTTTGCGCCGTTGCGTAAGGCAGTTATTACGACCCTGCTCCGCGGCGGCCGCGCGCTGACTAAACGGTCTAACTCTTATTACACCACGCGATATTCAGTCGGAAAGACAAGCTCGGCCAAAGTCAGTCTAACAGATTAATTAGAGTGTCTAACTGACTTTCTCTTATTACGCGTGGTCTACGCGTGGTCTTATTTAGACTGTCTGAATATCGCGTAGTGTAATAGGCCCTTTAGGTGACTGTTCACAAGACAGGACGTGTTCTTACAGCTTTAGCGTGTAAGTGATAGCGGCGGGGATTGGGGCTCGGAGGATTTATGTGCGCCTGATTGACGCAGGCGCAGGGACCGGGTGGCGTGATTGTCGCTTCCGCTAGTCCCTTGCGAATGTCTTTTCTAGTGCGTCTACAACCCAACAGGTGATTGGTTATTCGATTCATTATTTTTTAGGGGCAGCAGGACATTCGCACCTTCAGAATGAAAGTGACCTAATCCAAAATGTTTAGATTGAATTAGGTCTCTATAACAATAATTTTATGACTCGAAGTTGAAAAATAAACATTTTGTATTAGGTCACTTTCATTCTAAAGAAGCATTATTAGAAGAGCTCGTTTGAAGCAAAAGTCATGTAGTGCCCTGTCCTAAAATCAATATAGTTACTTAAATTTGTATATAAATTGAAATTGTATTTAATTGAACTTGGTTTTCTTTCTAATAACAAATGCAGGACAGGTAGCGTAGGTAAATATTATGAAAAAACTTCCTTGCTTAGTAGCTGGTAGATGACGTTATGGTTCAAATTAAGGATATTGCAAATAAATAAGTAGAAGATAAATCTGTGACGCAAATGTTTATTGACCGAGCGAGCGCGATGCGTCTCCGTTTCAGTTTGGGAAAAAATGCTTTCGTATGTCCGGCTGTCCGGCTGTTCTCTACAGGTCGCATTTCACAACCGATTCTCGTGAAATTTTATGAGCAGGTTCGATAATTATATGGAATGTTTTTATTAGATTCAGTTTTTCGAAATTTATCAAAATGGCGGAGATATGGGGGTTTTTGCGGTTACAATCTTATTTGCGGGCTTAACAGTTCTCCAACGGCAAAGTTAAGTTTGTCGCGAGGTCTACACCTCAGAGAGTCACTAGTAGTAACTTTGGTAAAAATCAATTTTTACAAGCTTGCAATGTTTGTGTGTTTGTGTCGGTCAAATCTTGCAACTTGAACCGCTTCCCTGTGTCCGATTGAAATTTGGTATACGTACGTAACTTCGGTGACAAAGCAATAATATGGTACCATGGAGCTGGTCTGATGAAGCAGTCGGAAGGTGGCCATAGGAACTCCGCAACGAAACAAGATGGCCCCGCCGTGTTTGGGCTCGTTGGATTTGTCTTGATAAGCAGATGATGACTGTGCAAAATAAAAGTGCAGTCGGCAAGAAAAGCTTGTCCCAATAATTGAAATTTTTGACGGAAATTTATTTTTATATTTATTTATTTATTAGTTGGTTTAGCATGGAAACAGGGATAGCTACTATCGCAAAGGTGCGTCACAGCGATACGCAATCAATTGTATCACTCCCCATAGGTACATTGATTAGGAGGTTGCGTCTTCGATTCCCAGCGGGGTTTTTATGCACGGGCCCGTGTTCCGCACGTTAATTGCGTATTAACTGACGTTTGTATAATTTAGGCGTTATCGGAAGAGTGTATTACATACATATAATGCAAAGACGGTACAAAATAAAACAGTGGCTTTATCTCTTTTTTTAGGGTCCCGTACAAATAAGGAACCGAACACTCAACTTTAGCAACATAGCATGGTGCAAATGACATGTGTCAAAATCACAGACCAGTGAGGTGGAGTGTTTAAAACTCCAATCGATAAAACTATTATTTTTAATCATTAATACCGTCATAATTCACATTTATTTCTATTATTACTCTATAGCTATGTCCACACCAGTGCGGTTTCATGTTTATCTTGCGTTTTCCTCTGACGCATGCCTCTGCAACCATAGCGCATGCAATAATCAGATGACGAATCTAGCGAGTTAATAGATGAATCAGTCTCAGACATAAGTCTCAATAGTTATCCTTTAGGCCAATAAAATGGATTTTAAGAACTACATATTTGTTTCTTTTATTTTAACAGAACCTTCTTGAAAACAAAACACACATGTCCCACAGGATGAAATGTGACTTTATACGTTTGTTACTTCTAAATTAATACGTATCGATAAACACGTGGTACAGTGGTGTCATCACTAAACTAGTCTCTAATGTTTCGTTACATGCATATTACGTTTTGTTACTTTGACGTACTTTGTTTTTTTTTAATTGATAATAAAAACAAACTAAACGGTACAGATATAGCGAATGAGATATATAAAACTTTAAATATTGTAATGAACTGGTTATCATCAATAAATTTGAAGGTTAATTTAGTAAAGACCAAAATAGTACAATTCTTAAACTATAGACAAATACCACAATCCATAAATGTTATTATTAATAATGAACAGATCGAACAAGTAAAGCATACAAACTTCTTAGGTGTTACAATAGATTGCAACCTAAATTGGAAGCCTCATATAGATAAAATAAATAAGAGAATTTCTAAATCGTGTTACGCAATATCAATTTTGACTAAAATAACATCCGTAGAGGTAGCAAAAAAGGCATATTATGGAATTGTATATCCTCTATTAACGTATGGTGTAATATTCTGGGGTAATTCAGTAAATGTACAATCCACATTCATACTGCAGAAGAAATGCCTACGAATTATATATAAGCTTGGACATATGGAATCATTACGGACTGTTTTTAAAACTAATAAAATATTAACCCTGACGTGTATTTATATTCTAGAAATTTGTTTATTTGTAAAAGAAAATAATGACTATTTTATAAAAAAAAGTGACCTTAAGAATAACCTAAGATCTCAATACAAAAATAATTTATCAACTAACTGTTCTTCTTCTAGCTATATTCTTAAAAAAAGCACCTATGTTACTGGAATTAGAATATTTAATCATTTGCCAGAATATATTAAGTCACTAAATGGAATGGAATTTAAAAGGAAAATTAAGGAATGGCTACTTAGCAAAAGTTTTTATGATTTAAAAGAATATTTCTCTATTACTTTGTAAAATTATTTTTAAAATTATAACTATTGTACGTCCGAAATGGATAAACTGTTGGGACTATTGTAATGCATGACATCTTTTATATTATAATGTACACAGTTATGACAATAAATGATTATCTTATCTTATCTTATCTTATCTAAATAAGTAGGCTAAATTGTATTCGTGTAAGACAATTTTCTTTAAGTTTAAAAATTTCAATCCATACATATTTTAACTGCAATTTAAATAAAACGCCAAATGTATAGACTGCAGCAACTCTTTTTGAGTATAACGAAACGTTGTGTCAAATGTCATTCGCACCAAGCTAAAGTGCAACAATTTGTAACGCATGTGGTTTTGACACACCGGCGCCAAATGTGTTAAATAAATAATATATGTACCTATGTAAACATTTATGCGAAATAAATATTTTCTATTCTATTCAATAATAAAATGAGTATTTTTCAGGGTTCCGTACCCAAAGGGTGCCCAACGGTGCTGTCTGTCTGTCTGTCCTAACTATAAAGAGATCTTTTGAACAGTAATAGATAGCGGGTTGATTTTTTATCAGAATGTGTTATTACGGCGGATTTACTAACACATAAAAAAAAAAAAAACCACGTCGCTCTAAATAAAAACTGGTTCTTGATGTGAATATATTATATATTATTCCTATTATTATTATTATTATATGTTTTTTTTTCCTTTACGCCTAAAAAAGCTCCAAAAATCTTTATAAACATAGCGTTAGGTATCCTTACTGATGGGAACACGAACCTTGGCGGGCCGCCCGGGGGCGGGGCGCTGATCTACTGCAGTTTTTGTCCTTAGGAAGCCTCGAGCCGATATTTCAAGGGGAGGCGGGCCCGCCGCAGTACACAGTCAATTTCTAATATACACTAGGTTTTTTTTTTTTGTATCCTGCTTGGGTGTCCCACTGCTGGGCAAAGGCCTCTCCTCTTGATCTCTCTTGGTATTTAAAAAAAAATTAACATTTACAACAATGAACATAATAAAAAATTAAAATAACAAAGGTACATAATAAAGTTATCGCGAAACGGTCCCAACTCAGCTTGTGCTAGCTGTAACGACATCGCTGGTCTTCCGTTGAGACCGCTCGGCGAGAACACGGAAGGTGACACAAACAACACATTTTTAATTACAAGTGACAGACAAATCAAGAAACCACAATAGCAAGTAATAGAAAAAAAGAGAAAAACAATAAAAAACAACAGACAGGTGATTGTGTACAGCTATGTTATTCTGTTGGCACATCGTCGTTCAGTTCTACTCAGTCGATGAATAGCCGGCGAATTTACGTCGTCCGTCAAGGTAGGTAAATGACATTCAACTGCCTGCACGTTCATTTAACCCCTTGACGGACGACGTAAATTCGCCGGCTATTCATCGACTGAGTAGAACTGAACAACGATGTGCCAACAGAATAACATAGCAGGCTTCTTAAGTACAGACAGCGCCTAGGTATTGTTATGAATTATTTTTCGATAATCGATTTCGACAATGACGCGTCATTGTCGAAAGGAGCTTTTGGGCTAATTTGCTCATAAACATTCTTAGTTTTATTTTAGGGGGGGAGTAGGATCTTAAACTTTAAGGGGTATATTTCTTGCCGGGTCTATATCAGGTGGCATAATCATTGTTTGACCTAATTTATCGTTTGGTCGAAAACGTTTTTTTTTTCAATTGAAAGGACTTCTTTTCAGAATTACTATAAAACCTAACCTAACTAATCTACACAACAGATATTTATATTCCTGAAATTTCAGCCTAAAAGGGCAAACATATGTGACGTTCTCGAATATAAAGGGACCTTATGGAGGCAGGCGGTTACGCCGTTTTTAGAACTGTTACCATAGAATTCGTATAGTTACAAGAATAAGAAGAGCGTAACTGCCTTCCTCCATAAGGTCCCTTTATATTGAGAACGTCACATATTTTCGACCAAACATTAGGTCAAACAATTTTATGCGTGTCCTCGGGCTCTTATTTCTCGCCACCTATTTGATTAAATAAAAAACCAATATGAAACATTATATTAATTTTGAAAACAAATCCAACGGTATCATCGCTTTTTTTTTAAATTACATAAAATTTCAAGGCACTCCTGATTAGAACTAGGAATAACCACTGACCTCTATAAAAAGAAAAAATATGTCAACTAATTAATTTCTAAAAATGTCTCATCTGTCTGGTAATTTTATAAAAGCTATAACTAATATGTGACGTTCTCAATATAAAGGGACCTTATGGAGGAAGGCAGTTAAGCTCTTTTTATTCTTGTAACTATACGAATACTATAGTAACAGTTCTAAAAACATCGTAACCGCCTGCCTCCATAAGGTCCCTTTATATTGAGAACGTCACATATTATGTGTTTTCCAAAATTTTGAATACTGAATCCCTTGTTTAGTTAATATTTAGTGTAAAAATAAACGAAATTCTTAAAAACCACAAACCACCAGTTTAGATTTCAGCTTACTGTTACACATCAGTGCACTGCGCTCCGGCTCTATCTTTATCAGTGGCCGCCAGTGTAATTTAGTTGTTTGAGAAAAATTCGGAAACCACACCGTGGCCCGGCATCGTTTATCCGCCTTATCTGGCGGCTTGCGCTTATCTGAGATAGTATACAGAATGGGCGTTATGTGAAAACTGTACGAATGGTCGGGGGTAGTTATGATTTTTGCGATAAACTTCATTATTCGAGGTAACTTTATTTTGAACTAGGTGTATGTAGGTCAACTGGTTGAGAATGGCATTAGGCATTAAGTTCACCTTTTGTACTCAAATTTGTATTTTTGTGCAATTATATGTAAATAATTTATTTTCTTTCTTTCTTTTGAAACTTTATTTATGTGACAGAGTGTTCAGACAATGTGACAGAGTTGTATGCTTTTAAGTTAAGCGTTATGTTTATTTCCAGCAATCATAATAAATATGTGACGTTCTCAATATAAAGGGACCTTATGGAGGAAGACAGTTAAGCTCTTCTTATTCTTGTAACTATACGAATACTATGGTAACAGTTCTAAAAACGGCGTAACCGCCCGCCTCCATAAGGTCCCTTTATATTCGAGAACGTCACATATAAATAACAGCGCAATTCAACGTCAACTTGACAACAGTACCTACCTATAGTTATTTGTAATCAAAGTATTCACAAACAATGATTAAACGATTTTCTTTCGCGAGGACAAATTTAATTTATAACGCGATCTAGTCCCGTTTACCAATAAAATCAATAAAAACAAACCGCCAGGTACTTAAATGTTACAAATTAAATTCTACGAGTGTCGACTCACAAAAGAGGGATTCCTTAATTTCCCCTCTTTACTCCGAGTCGGAGTGATCAAAGAGAGCACTCGGAATTAATTTACAAGAATCCGAATCAATGTTGTTCTGCAAAGGGAAAAAGTCGAGCCAAAGAAATATTATATTCTTTGGGCCACGTTCACACCTAACGTATATAAGCTGACTAGCGACCCGCCCTCGCTCCGCTCCGGGTACTATTATACCTACACATAAACCTTCAGTGAAAAATTATCTAACTGATGGTGAAAACCGCGTTAAAATCCGTTGCGTAGTTTGAAAGATCTAAGCGCACATACAAAGAGACAGACGGCGGGAAGCGACTTTGTTTTATAATATGTAGTGATCTCACAAATATTTGACCTTACCAGAAACTGGCTTCCTTGGACCTAACTTCGTTGGCAGGAGCACTATAAAAACCTCCTCAATTACTCTTTACAACTCAAATTCATCCGTTTTAATTCTAATACAACTAATCTAAGCTAAATAAATAAATATCAGACAATCACACACAAATTGACCTAGTCCCAAACTAAGCTCTATACTTTTACTATGGGTACTAGACAACGATAAACATACTTATATAGAGAAATATATACTTAAATATATAGAAAACACCCATGAGTCAGGAACGAATACTCGCGCTCATCACAGAAATATTTGCCCCATACCGGGTTTCGAACCCGGGACCGCTAGCTTCGTAGGCAGAATCCTACCAACTAGGCTAACCGCGCCGTCACATAACATTTCTAAACCTTTTTTTAGATCTTATTCTTAACCCATTCGAACTGTCATCGAGGTTTCTCATTAAAATACGACTCTTGTTCTAAAAATACGTAGAGCGGTTATGCTTCATAAAATTATAAGTCATCCTATGAGTCAATGAAGAAAATGAAGCATGGTTTATTAATATTTTTCTAAAACGTTCGCATTTCTGTCATATTTTAATTTAACTCAACATAATATTTCGCACCCCCACTACAACACTGCACTAAGTCAAAATATTTAACTTTTCAGAATGGACGAAAAACCATTATGCAATGTAAAATTTGAAATTTTTCGATATAATACAGTGTTGCACTGGGGGTGCGATTTGTATTATGATAATTAGTCATCTTTAAATACTGATAAGTACGGAACACTCTTTTCTAAGTTCTTTAAAAAGTAAATAAAAATATTTTTAGAGTAATATGTTTTTTACACACTAATAGAGGATATGCATGAAACATTTTTATCGCATTTTTAACAAAATATGAAAATACCGTAAAAGATATGGCAAAAAGTGAAATTAAAATTAAAATTGGTCAAAAAATACGAATAATTCCCAATTAAGTCAATTCTTTGAAATAAGGAATATGCAAGTTTTTTTTTTTCGCTTTAATAAAAAATAATTCAACATAGACAAACAGTAGAGAAAAAATATTTTTCGAATAACTATTTGAAATAAAATAACGAAGACACACGCCATTAAAGATTTGTTTCATCTCTTTCTAGCAAAACAGAATTTAACATGGAGTCTATATGGTGCACGCTGACGTCACAGTACATGTTAGATCTCTCTAATTAGTAGTTTTTAAATGCTTATATACTATCCGTATGTTTTTGGCCGATTTTAATTTTACTTTCTGCCATCTCTTTTACGATATTTTAATATTTTGTAAAGAAATGCGATAAAAAAATTTCATGCATATTCCCAATTACACAGTTCAGAGCGGCTAGCACATCTTTTGCCTTCTCGCTTTTCGCTCAGTGCATCTCTATCGTTACAGATTAGTTAGAAAGGGACATGCGAGCGACAGAAAAGTCGCGGACAAATATAATATAAACAAGATCGAAAACCAAGTCTACTCCATTCCTTGTTCCGTCCGAGCCACATGGTTCGCACGTGTAACAAGCAAAAGATACAGGATATCAATGAAATATTAATGGCCCCCAAACATGAATCAGAGACCCATTTAAACACGTGATTCACTTTAGGAACATTTCAGTGATATAGGAAAACGCCTCATTCACGTCTTGCGTTAACTCTCAATTAGTTACATACAAATTGGCACTTTTACGCAAATGCGATCGGGGTCATACAGTCACAGAAACTAAAGTTATCTCTCCTGTTCCAGAAAGTTAAGCACTTTGAAACCAAATTTTTCGAGTTATAATATACCTACCCACGTAATGGGAGTCTGGTGTAGTTTTGGCCTGTATCGAAATTATATAAATAAGTTAAAAACTCCCACGTTGTTAACTTTTAGGAACAGAAGGGACAATGTTGAACCTAAATCTGTGTATGACCCATCGAGAAATAAAAACGTTGACAAAGTTTATACTAAGAGTGCAGCGGTTCGAATTTTGAAAATCGAACGCTCGAAAGTTCAATTCAAAAATGGAAATAAAACGGTAAATCGTTACGTGAGAATAGTTTATGAGGGTGAGAATATGGCCGAATGGGTTCGAGTATAAATATATACACTGCACAGTCGTGTGTCTACATTTTTGAGTTTAGGGGTTGGTTGTGAATTTTGTGACGGTCTTTCGCAGACTCAATGTACAGATTCCAAAACATTTATTTAATTAATAATAATACGTCACGAAAAAATAATAATAATTTTTCGTAACGTATTTTTTATTTCCTCGGACCTGATTCTTTTGTCTTAAAAGCGGAACCCTCGGTGCGCGAGACCAACTCGCACATGACCATTTATTCATTACTAGGGACACAAACGCAGTAATTTCATAATGAAATATTTAAAATTGTTTACACTTTACATCATCAAAGTTATCGTAAAGTAATTTTATCGACCTTTTAAAAACAAGTGAAAGCAAATTCAAGTGATAAAGTCAGCCATCAACCGATAAGAACCATTAAAATAACACGATTTTGGAATTAGTTTATCTAAAGAATGTATTGTATGTTATTTATCAACTTTATTTGTTTACTGGTTAAAGTTATTTCAGGACCCGTATGATGATCGCCTTTATCGCGTTGGATAAGGTTGCATCACTTTCGCACTTATATAATGGTCAGAGAGTGACAGCGTAACATACACCCAAAAAAATACAGTCAAATTCCTGGGGGGCGATTTTTGACTTTGTGGACAAAAACGGTGAAACGGTATTTTTGAAATACGAGCTATATAAAATTTAAAAACGCTTGGTCCACACCATTCGTTTTCATTTTTATCATTAGGAATTTGTTTTGGCATTTGTCTGTCAAATCAATCAAAACGTCTTTATTATACTATTTGGACGGAAGTTGACGGAACCTCAAATATCATAGACAAAGAACCATCTAAACGTTTCATTTATTAGTTTTAATTGTAAAAGTTTTTGGTAAACAGTATTAAAAACGCTGAAAGTGCAATAACAATATTATCGCCACAATTACAACTTCTAATTATGTCGTATGTTTATTTATATTTAAAATATAATTTTAAAAAAAACCGATAATCATCGACTTTCTGCGTACAACGAAACACGTGAATATATCAATCACTAGCTTTCGAGTGAAGGCTTTCAAAAAAACGGATAATGGGTTTATGCGAAAATTATCGTGACATATTTTCGTGTGCTATTATTTTCTATCACTCGACTTTAATTTCAAGCAGTCGAAAGTCAAATATCTTGCCCCCTGCTCCTGTTTTAAATTCGGTTGAAAACTATCAATATAAATAAAAACTACGTTTCCTGCTATTTCAACTTTCATTACTCTAATTAAAGGATTGAATTTTATACAATTTTATTATTTAAAAGACTATAAAGGATTTAAAGAAATATAACCATTCAACTTTGCTATTTTAATACGTTACCTACGGACATCAATTAGCGAGATTCTTCAGCTAATGAAGAATTAATACAATTTAAAAAGCTTTTTACAAAATTCACTTGATTCTTGCCAATTATAAATTGCTACACAATTGTTACACGTAATTAGTTCTACATTGATCTAGGGGTCTGGGGGCACGGTAGTGCCCCCGCCAAGACGAACAAAAAAGAAGGCGGGGCACGACCTACCTTTTCTCGAACCGTTTCGTCTCATTTTCAAACCCTCATAGTTTCGTCCGAGATAACACCAGAGCCCAAATTCACAGGATAAGATGTAGTTAGTGTCAATGTTACTAAGTGTCCTCTGTCTGTCCGTCCGTCTGTCTGTCTGTCAGCGGGCTGTATCCTGTATCTCATGAACCGTAATAGGTGTACCTACAGTAAAAATTTGTCCTATTGCCGCTATAGCATATGATAAGATATATGTATGTGTATGATATGTGTATAAGATATGAGTCTTCGTTACTCGAAACAAAGATTTTATTAATAATAATAATCATCGTCATCATTATCAGCCGCAAGACGTCCACTGCTGGACAAAGGCCTTCTCCAAGGTTTTCCACAACGATCGGTCCTCTGCTGCTGTCATCCAGCGGTAATAATAATAAGAGCAACCAATAATAAAAATTAAATTGAATTAAAAATTCAAGAAACGTGTTTTTTTTCGGCGTTTTTGCTCGATCCTAGCAATCGCTGTATCTCTTTGTCCCTTTGAACCTTTACTCGCACTTGGCCGGTTGTTTAAAGATTTTATTTACCTATTGTTTAAATTCAGATCTCATACAAAATTGTCATTTCAAGTATTTGCATGACGGCTGACCTTTTTTTTAAGAACAAGCATTCCCCGACAGCCGGCACTTATTTCAGTGTTGCCATCAATTTTCACTCCGTTCTGGACAATTTGCTGGGACATACGCTGTAGAGACGGGACGTTGCCAGTTTACGAGTATTTAGTACTAAGTATAAAATACTTCTCTTGATATGTTGATGTTGAATTTTATATAGTCTTATTTGTGCGGGAAGAAAATATTGTTAGATTTAATTTATATTTTATTAGTTCGTACTATAACAAGTAGCAAAATATATTTTCAGTACCGTTATCGCTGTTTACTTACAGAAGTAAGGTTAAGTTGCGAAGAAGGCAATAGGTCAGCCGTCTCTAAGACAATCCTAAAACACAACAGTGCAAACACTTTTACGGCAGCGTTAGTTTCACCGAAGTAACTGCAGGCCTAGGTTGCATTTTACGATCCCGCAACTTCAATCCTAGTTTTCTATAATTTTGAGGGTCGTCTACGTTTGCAGAATGCATCCTGTCTCCACATGATGGAGTCGGAAGTGAGTTTGAACTCCCAAAAAGGCCAGAAAAGTTTTTGAAGTAAACCAATGCTTATCTGGCGTGTATCTAAAATCAACCCACATTTCAGTGTACTATTTACTCACGTAAATACTGTTTGTGAAGCATACGACGAAACGAGCTTTGTCATTACGGCCGTATAAACAAGGCAGAAAAAATATCACAAATGTTAGAAACACGCGAGCTTACCTATTTTTGTCAGTAAACTTTGTAACAATCTTTTGTTGTAGGCATAACTAGTTGAATTAACCTAGTAACTTGAAAGGTCATTTTTAAACACATCATCATCATTTCAGCCGAAAGACGTTCACGGGGTAGTTAGTGATCCTTCCCAAAGGATCTCTAATATTACCATATATCAGTGGCCTCAGAGCCACACCTTCAGGTTATGGCAGAATACTTTGAATTCTTACAAATGAAAAGTAAATAAAAGATGAAATCAGTCATGGATGTTTTCTATATATTTAAGTATGTATTTCTCTATACTGGGTGTTTTTTTATTCGTCTACAAAGTTTTGGGGCTTAAATCAGTAAGTCATACTGATCAACTTTCACTATGGGACCAACCCCGAAATCGCGAAAAAAAAATGTACCATCCCATACATTTTGGCTAGTCAGCTGACGATGTTTTGTATGGGGGAGGGTCAAATTTTTTTTCGCGATTTCCGGGTTGGTCCCATAGTGAAAGTTGGTCAGTATGACTTACAGATTTAAGCCCCAAAATTTTGTAGACGAATAAAAAAACACCCAGTATAAGTATATAACCCATAGTACAAGCCTAGAGCTAAGTGTGGGACTACATAGGTCAATTTGTGCGAGATTGTCCCTGATATGTATATTTTTAATATAATTTCAATACGATTGGTCTCACAGGACAGGCTTAGCATAGTGTGAGTCACAGATAAGTTGATATGTTGAATATGTTAGTTCTTGAATAAGTAACTGATTTGTATTTGTACCTATTCCCCACCCCTCCCGCTCTTTAATCAATCAATCGATGAGCGAATCGGTCATCCACTGCTGGCCAATCATCCCTGTCTGTCTAGTCCGCATTATCCCATGCCCGCGTCTTCTTATCAAGTCATCAGTGTTAGAAGACCAACTAACACAACACTAAGGGCCCGGTCACGACTTAGCGCGATTTACTTATATATTGCGTATAATGCCAATTGCCAAGTGGTGAGCGTCTCGACCGCGCAACGAAGAGAGAATTCGCTCGCTCAAAGACTTGGCCGGGCCCCGTAGCAGCCTGGCCACGACTTTGAGCGGCGGCGGCGGCGGTGAGCGAATTCTCTCTTCATTGCTCGGTCTAGATGCTCACCGCGCAGCGGATAGTTGACGTTATACGCAATGTATTAGAAAAATCGCTCGCCGCTCAGCCGGTCGCGCAAAGTCGTCGCCAGGCCCTTGGGGATGTATTTAATAACCTAATTTTGACTGAGATGTCCATCTCAAAACTTGTCAGAAACGACAGTTTTCTACGGGTTGAAGTTTACTTTGAAATGTCTTGAGACGGGCTTCACACCCAACAGCGGATCTTAGCTGAGATGCCTGTCTGAAGACACGTTAAATAAGAGTTTTCTATAACTTGACGTTTACGTTGACGCATCTAATACGGGCCTGAGTCTCCTTTACTTAACGCGGTATCTAATAGTATTTATACTCACAAGTACGAGTAAATACTAAGTACAAACACTCCCAACGCTAATATTACCGCTCAGCCCAGACGTTGAGTCTCGCGGGTGTTTTTAATTTTTGTTACTGAAGTGTTGTGACATCAATAAAATGGCGGCCGCATTATCGCAAATTAAACATGGCGGCTGGATATTTGATGTATCTTGTTACATTTACGAGTGCTGAATTAAATTTAGGTGCCTCTGTAAACGTCAAGTTATTTATCGGTAACTTCAAATGGTTTTATGTAGATTAGGGTGAGACGTAAAAGGTGCGAATTAATCTATTATCTTGGGACTATAATAAACATTTAATTTTCTATTCAATTATTGGTGGAATTCGACACGAACCCGCTAGGGCACATATAAACAGACCAGTACCAAATCTTCGAATAATGGTACAAGCCTGTGGTGGGAGGTGAGCTAACACTGATAATCATGAATTTAGTAGAGTAGGGAAGATGATATTTTTTTCTTTGTCGATCAGGTAGATTATCAAAAGTATTGAACACGTTTTTTTTTCACTTAATAAAAAAATTACGGAGATATATTGAGTTGAAATGTCGCGTGACGTGACGTCTTGGTACAATTTGGTACAATTTTTACACAGAAGTGACGTCACGAGCCTCCCACTCCTGAACTGTGACGTGCTTTATCTTTGTCATTTTGTTTATTGACTAAAGAAAAAATACGTGTCCAATATTTTTTGATAATCTGACGGACTAAATTGAATTTCGTTTTCTTTACCCGGTCATCATCCCTGTTGTGCGTGCTCGTTTGTTATTGTCAAGGGAAGGTTCTTATGAAGACAAAAATTTCAACTTTAAGGGGGGGAAATGGAAGGGGGAACTTTAACCGAAGCGAAGCGAGGGCGGGTCGCTACTATACTTACTATAAAAGCCTAGAGTTTAGGGTCTGATTTGAATTACTTGTCTGCATATACTTGGGCCGGTGGAACTGTCCTTTTAAACCACAAGAACAATTCCGGTTAATCTCCATTTAAAAACTCGTATAAATCAGTGCAAAGCCGGTATTACAAAGTTTTATTTACCTTGCTGTTAAGCACTGCTCGTAACTGGTAGGCTGCCCTCGCTGTCATAAATTCTGCGCCACGCCTCGTAATGAATCAATCGGAAAGGGAAAGATGTAGAGACGGTGTGAAGATATCGTGCTCTGGGTTCCGTAACTTAGAGAAGGTAAAAACGGAACCCTTATAAGATCACTCGCGTGTCCGTCTATCATGAAGGTTTTTTTAGGATTCCTTACATCCAAATTGCATCATGTTATGACATGTGACATTATCTTAAGATAAAAAAGGGTTTATGGTAGATATATTTAGAGAAAAATTATATATAATTACTCATAAGTAGAAGTCAGGGCACTCTACAAAATAACTGAAAATGCAATCCGAATCAACAGGAACTTCGACATTAATGCGACAAACAGACTGACGGCGTTTGAAACGCTCGTAGAATAATGTATATAAGTTGTCACAGGCATCATCCTATTGCCCTTTACTATAAGATTTCACTTTCCTGGTGTAAACGTTCATAAGGCTGTATAGACAGAGGGGACTCGAGTCTAACCAAATTTTATCAAAGACTCGAATATTCAAGACCTTTATTTTATGCATACACATCTTCAATTTCTACGCCATCAATCTAATTTTAAAACTTCTAGCGACTCCGCGGAACTCGCAGTTCTGTTAAACTGCATTTTAAGTTCCACGGATTTATTTAAAAGTTATTTCCATAAACGCTATACCGAAGTTACATTCGTTACGGGGTTTTGAATCTTGCAGCTGAGACGGTATAGTATATTTTTGAGGGATGACATTTATCATTAATTTTAAAAGTTTCGCTTCACATTGACAGCGTGTGATCGTTTGTCTCGGATATTTGTGCATAAATTAATGTATGGGTATTTTTTTTTTACTTTTTCATTGAACATTAAAGGATATCATGATTGCTACGTGATTATGGTTATTTTGTAAAATGTAAATTACCTGATGATTTATGTTATGATAACAGTTTAAAAAAATTCAATCAATACAACATGAACCCACCGCCAACCGCGAAATCTCAAAATGACATTTTTATTTTAAATAGTTTCTTGTTTTTTTATGACTAGGTTTAATTCTGAATATTCCACGAACTTTATGGTGGTAAATAAAACGTTTAACAACTAATTTCCTTGTTTGAAGAATGCAGTTTGCCCGTTGAGGTTTAGCAACATAAAGATAAAATAAAAGGTTTTTTTTAGTTCTTATTATCTTTTATCGGAGAAAGTTTAACCTTAACTTTTGTAAAAGTTCAGCACCAATCACTTTCAAAATTGTTAAAAAGTATTTTTAGTGGTCGAAGGCTGACAACATTTCCAAAAAGGAACGGAACGTTATCCGTATAAAAATTTAAAAAGCAAATGTCAAACAAGCGAACCCCATTCCATATTTAAAATCGTAACACTTCCCTGTCTAATAGCCGAAACGTGCTCCTTGCTTAATTTCAAATATAGAACGTTCTAAAATGGCGTCTTTTCACAAATCCCCGCCTTATCCCGCGGCTTGCAGTTAGCGCCATCTGTCATCGAGTTTGACAGTTGACAGTGAAACGTTTTAAAAATAGAACGTTTCCGAAGAAACCGCTTCGGAAGATTGTGAATGAGTTTTTGGGGGGAAGTTTTTTTTGTTTATCAAATTGCTTTAATGGAAGGCGATGGAATTACTCCAATAAGCCACGGCGCGTTGCTTGACAGAGACAAGTTTAATGTTAATTCTATTGGAATTTCGTGACATAATGGATGCAGGCGGAGTTGCTTTATAGATACCTCACATATTTAAGCGCGTGCATCGGCTGGCTTATTAGGAGTTGTGTTATTTAACTAGCTAATTAATTATGATTTAACATTCGGCGCCATGCTATCTATTATCATGGAAAACACACTCGATATGGAGTCTTCAAGCACTGAATGCTTATATATTTCATAAACTTGTATCGTAGAATCACGAACTACTGTCTATGTGTCTATAATTATCTGTATTAATGCAAATATCAAAGAATGTCTAGGACGTCTAGATGTCTAGATGGGTCAATGCAATGCCTGCTGCACCGTAGTTTTGAATGACTCTCGTTTTTGCTTCGCTGAATTTAAGTAAACTAAATACCTACATAAAAAGTCGATTTTAAATTAATCATATTGGTAAAGTTCGTAAGATAAACTGCACTTGAAATCGTAATATTTCGATGGAGGTACCTACATTATTCACAGTTCGGTACTTTAACGTTTATTCTTCAATTATTTACCGGTTTTTACTGGCCCTAAATATAAAGTTAGTTTACCGGTTAGCCGGTTTGAATATCTAGTTGGCACGAACATTGGCCAAAGTGGAGATCCGCCATTATACCAATACCAAGCATTCTAACAAATCATAACGGCGACACCTACCCTCACATTCCTTTTTCAAACTCGTAACCAGAGTCAAGATTAATATCCGCCATCTTTTCTAATGTCAATGTCAACATACTTTTTTTAAGAATACGAATTAATTCAAAAAACGTACCGCTTCCCGCCAACGCCATCTGTCATCGCAAATGACAGTCGGTAATTCGAAATTCGAAAATAGAACGGGTTGAGGCGTTAACGTTAAGTGTTTGAGGGCTTAATTTATTAACGGTAGAATTCTAAATTTGAATGTGAAACGATCGAGTTAATGATGGCGGGTAATTTTGTTTATGGTCGCTTTTATGTTTTATGGTACAGATGACATAATGAAGGTATATAATTTTGAATCTAACTTCAAACATTAGGTACTTTAGAACCATAATTTAATAATAACAAAGTCTGCAATCTATACCTACCTGTTAACTGTCTTCTGTCAGTGCTAGGTAGCCTAAAAAAAAAGTAAAACAGCTACAACATTTATTTATCCAAACGTAGGCAATACTAAAATAAAAATACTTTTTATTACATAATTAAAGAGGCGGCTAATTACACAGAACACGGCCTTTATATGTTGTCTGTGACCCGCTAGAGGACATTAGGGCATTCATGTTAGCCGTAGGGGATTAGTACTAATCAGTAATTATAAGCTTTCCTAACTGTTAATACGCGTAACAAAATAAACATTCGCTCATTATAAAGATAAATCTCATTACAATAGGTAACAAGCTATATTTTTTGCGAAAGTCAAAAAGTAGATCAAATAATTATTTTAAACCACAGACGTAAAATAGAGGGGTGTTATAAGTTTAACCTTTTCAAAGCCACGACACGCCAATGTAAGCTGAAAATCAGAGCTAATTTCAACCTTGCGGATATATCCGTCTATGGCGTTGAACCAGTGGTGCGGATATATCCGTCAATGGCGTTGAAAAGGTTAACGTGTGTATCTGTGTATGTGTCTGTGGCATCGTATTCCCGATTTTGATTTACTTTTTTTTTAAAGGTGACTTGGGCCATTTAAGAGTTACGAGTTATTTACGAGCTCTAGATGTAGAGGTCCCAATTTATTAGAGATTTTTATCTATTTCATTAAACTAACACTATACAGAATACTAGCGACCCGCCCTCGCTTCGCTCCGGGTACTAATATATAAATAAATTTGAACGATTTAAGCGTACATACAAAGGGACAGACGGCGGGAAGCGACTTTGTTTTATACTAGGTATGTAGTGATGTAAAAACTGGACAAGTGTAAGTAGAACTCGCGACCATTTAGATAACACTAGATATCCCATTAAATAACATTATAAACGCGAAAGTTTGTTAGGAAGGATGAATATGAGTTTGTCTGTCACGCAAAATTACTAAACAAATTTTAAGCACGCGGATAACCCTCATCCTGCATTACCGCATAAGATTTTCACCTCGGAGAATTGGGAGTATGCATGAAATTTTTTTAACGCATTTCTTAACAAAATATGAAAATATCGTAAAAGAGATAGCAAATATCAGCCAAAAAATACGGATAATATAAGCATTTAGAACTACTAATTAGACAGAGATCTGACATGTACTGTGACGTCAGCGGGCACTCCAGCCATATAAACTCCATGTTAAATTCTGTTTTGCTAGAAAGAGAGAGAAACAAATATTTAATGGCTTATATCTTGGTTATTTTATAGTTATTCGAAAAATATTTTTTCTCTACTGTTTTTGACTTTTTAATGAAGCAAATAAAAATCACGCATATTCCCTATTTGATAGTTACTACGGGATTCAAAATGAACGGTTTTTACTCGGACGGAGTGGCGGGCAAGAGCTAGGACAATGACAACTAAAAATCAGAGCTAATTTCAACCTTATCTCATAGCCGCTCAGGTCTATTTTAACTGTGAACCATGACGGAAATATCCGTCGTCGGCGTTGTAAAGGTTAAAGTAAACTACGAAAGTCCCAGCATCATCTAGAACGCATTAAAGCACGTGCTTTTGTAGTTAACGAACCGTGAAATGGGGTCTTGACCTCAGACACAGAACATCAGAGCATAATTATGTGTCCCTCTCTAACTAGTCTTATACGAGAGAGTCGCACTGAGCGATAAGCGAGAAAACTAGCCATCAAAGTTTTAGAATTACATGCGGTTAACCGAATTTGGAACAAAATGGGATACTTTTATAGTCAATTTAATTTAAACTAAACAAGCAAGCTTTAAACACCCGACCTTTTGATACTATCGTCTATACATATATGTGACGTTCTCAATATAAAGGGACCTTATGGAGGAAGGATGTTACGCTCTTCTTATTCTTGTAACTATACGAATACTATGGTAACAGTTTTAAAAACGGCGAAACCGCTTGCCTCCATAAGGTCCCTTTATATTGAGAACGTCACATACGTCAATTATGTAACATACTAGCTTTTGCACGCGTGGAAGCCGTTTATCGCTGCTCCCTCGGGAACTGTCCAATTTTCCGGGATAAAAAGTAGCCTATGTCCTACCCCGGAACTCAGGCTAACTCCATATCCAATTTCATCGAAATCGGTTTAGCGGTTAAGCCGTGAATGCGTTACAGACAGACAGAGTTACTTCCGCATTTATAATATTAGTATGGATTGTCATTTTTTATTAAAGTATCCAATGGCACTGGCGATGCATACATGATAATCGCCCACTGACATACAATTTCTCACAAATAAATATCAGGGGTCGATCTCATACAAATTGACCTACTCGTAGTCCCAAACTAACCTTGTACTTTGGATAGGCAACGACAAACATACTTATATGGATATATATATACTCAAATGAATAGAAAACATCCAAGACTCCGGAACAAATACCTACGCGCGCTCATCACACAAATATCTGCCCAAACCGGGATTAGAACCCGGGACCGCTAGCTTCGTAGGCAGGGTCACTACCAAATAAGCTAACCAGCATCGTGAATGAGATTTAGATGTCCTTCATATATATGTATCATAGTATTTCCCAATATTAAATAAAGACACCATAATTTATTTCCGAGAAATAAAACTAAAGACCAAGGCAGACCATTACTTACCTCTTAGTAAAAAATAGAAGCAACAAATTCTAACAGAACTCCACTGAAATTATATCAAATAATATGTAATTGTCCACAATTTGTGGAACGGTCGTAAACTAGTGACGGACGCGGTAAATACTAGGTACAAAATACTCGAGTATTTTTGTCAATCGCTTTATACCAGGCCCCTATTTTACTATGACAGGTGACATGTGACAGTTCGGTGTACATTGCATTGCTCCATTGAAAAATAAATAAATATCAGAGTACAATCTAACACAAATAGGCCTAGTCCCAAACTAAGCTAAAGCTAAGGTAACCTAAGAGCTCATAACTCTTAAATGGGTTAATTAACGGATGTTCGTCAAACCAAGCTAAGAACACTCAGGTGAACTAATACCTTTCTAACAAAAAAAAACTAAATCAAAATCGGTCCATCTGTTTAGGAACTACGATGCCAGACAGATTCACAAATACACAGATAGACATGTCAAACTTATAACACCCCTCTTTTTGCGGGGTCAAAAAGGATTAACAAAGTAATACATACTTAAATACTTACCAAAAATACTTCCAAGTATTTTACCTGGTATTTACCCTGACCGTTGGAAGCCCTATTTTATTACCCTCATCACGCTTGTAAGCGCGAATGGTATTTATTAGTGTGTGGCCTTTTTTTGACTGCGTTTTAATGATGCGTGTCCAGATTTGGTATAATGTTATGTTCCCGTAAGTATTATGCTCGCCTTTATCGCGGTGGAAGCATCCGTCCCTCTCGCACTTACGTACTCGTCAGAAAGTGACAGTTGTTATATCCACGTTTATCCACATCGATAAATCTGGACGCCTAGCATAAGTCGTCCGCGGCTTGATTATCACTCGGTCTCTTTCTAACTAGTATATAACGATAGAGACGCAATGCGACAAGCGACAAGATGCGCTCGCCGCTCTGAAGAACACGTTGTATAATGTAGCGTTATCTATAAATCGCATTTTATTTCTCTTTCAATCTCTGTTTCACTACTAATCAACATACACAACACTCGCTCTCGCTCTAGAAAAGCTGTCGCTCTCAATCTACCTCGCTCTCCTTCGCCCCTTTTTAGTTTATCTCGCAGTTGCTCTCACTCCCTCACACTGTCTCCGTCGAGGCGTCTTTTGGGCTGATGTTTACTCGAAAACGACAACTTGACACAATTTTGTCTGGATCCAAAGAAACAGTATATAGAACATTTCTAACGTCATCGTCATTATCATCATGTCAACCGAAGTACATCTACTGGTCACAGGTTTTCTCCAAAGATCTCCACCATGATTGGTCCTTTTATAAATTAATAATTTATTACTAAACATCATAAGATTTATCAATAAAAACTCACCGTGAGAAGAATAAACAGCAAGCACCAGCAGCAGCGCGACATGCACGAGGGCGGCTCCGAGCCGCACGCGCAGCGCGCGCAAAATGGCCGCCATGAGCACAAGATGGCCGACTACACTGCACAGGCACTATCACATAGCTTAGTCCTCTCGTTGTGTGAGATCATTCGCGGTGGATTGATCTGGAACAAATGGAAATATTTCATTAATTTAAAAACAGAGGTTGTAAAGTTTTTGAGGACGCGGTTAGCCTAGTTGGTACTCGTAGTGATCACTGTGACCAGGGTTCGTAAAATGCGAGGAAAATTGTGACGTTCTCAATATAAAGGGACCTTATGGAGGCAGGCGGTTACACCGTTTTTAGAACTGTTACCATAGTATTCGTATAGTTACAAGAATAAGAAGAGCTTAACTGACTTCCTCCATAAGGTCCCTTTATATTGAGAACGGCAATACCTAACAGACCAACAAAATTACAACAAAGCAACTACTTCAAAACATCCCCTTCATAAGTCCTTGATCAAAAATGATACTTATTATACTCATAGAAACGTCAGATCAGAACGACGAAGTGCAAGGGTCTGCATTATTCAATGAATGCACCTTTGCACATCACTTAGAGCCACATTAAGGCTGGGAGAAAAATAACGAGTATTTATACTTGTATCGGATTACTTAGTATCCGTAGTAAGCCTCTGTTGGTGACGGGTAGACTAGGAGATAGGGTAAAGAAAATTACAGTTGAATTTCACCATAAATTGTGACGTTCTCAATATAAAGGGACTTTATGGAGGCAGGCGGTTACGCCGTTTTTAGAACTGTTACCATAGTATTCATATAGTTACAAGAATAAGAAGAGCGTAACTACCTTCTTCCATAAGGTCCATTTATATTGAGAACGTCACAAATAAGCTTTTGAAATCCATGTAGATCTAATTTTATATGCCAGGGCTTCTTCCGCTGTGTTTTAATTTAATTTTTCAACATTTGTGACATACTTACTGACAACACACAGCTTTGTAAGATTAATTTCGCAAAAACAATAATTCTTTTTAGCATAATTTTCATTTGCGTTTTCGCCTGTATTAAGATGTTACAGTTGTGTTTTCCCCTGAGACGCGTGTTTTACTGTCACTTTTTTTCTTTTCAGAAATCAATTTGGCCTACTATTTCTGGGTGCATAGGTCTTTTGAGTCTGCTGCAAAACTAACATACCTTAACGAACACCTATTCCAACCTAATCACACATGGGAAAATCTGCTATGGGGAAAAAACGCGATTGAAATGTGAAAATGTGTCGTGTCGCCGAATTTCATTTCATCGAAAGCTATTTGTGACGTTCTCAATATAAAGGGACCTTATGGAGGAAGGATGTTACGCTCTTCTTATTCTTGTAACTATACGAATACTATGGTAACAGTTTTAAAAACGGCGTAACCGCCTGCCTCAGGTCCGTTTATATTGAGGACGTCACATTTTCTGCTGAAACCTTTTTGTTTTCAGGTTATCTTAAGCATGGGTTTAGGTTAGGTTAGGTTAGACCTGTGACCACCAAAAAATTATAACTCCTGCACGTGATATTTAAATTCACCGTAAACAACCGGTCACCAGCTCTCGGCCTACGACAGAGCTGGGGCCGACTAATGCAGTAATTACCGAACTCCATTTCGCCGGTATTTTCGTTTCGTCCCCGAGGCGAGAGGGTGGCTACCGAACTTTAATTATTTTCTTTGCAAGACATTGTAATGAGATATCTCTTAAATATTGTTATTCACAAATCAGTGTTTAGATTTAAAGTGGCACTTGCCCTGATTCTTCAATTCCGAAAAGTCATATTTGGTAAATCTCTAGAAATAATAATAATAATCCAGCCTATATACGTCCCACTGCTGGACACAGGCCTCCACTCACAATGAGAGGGTTCGTCCTATAGTTCCCACGCGGGCCCAGTGCGGATTGGGAACTTCGCACACATCGTCCAATTGCAGGTGTGTGCAGGTTTCCTCATACGATGTTTTCCTTCACCGAAAAGCTCATGGTAAATTTACAAATACATATCTAGAAAATTAACTAATAACGCTCTATCTTGTCTAGGGGACACGGTTCATGTAGGAAAACATATCGAAACTCTTATGTGGTTATCTTACACGTATAATATATGTAGACATATATATTTTCTCTCGTAATAATTGTGACATGTTTTGTGCATGTTTTCCTGCAGAACTACGCAGATGTTTTATATCATTAATACAGTTTTATATACCTAATGCTAGAATAATTAGTATGATTATCATAAGTAACTAAGTTCTATTAAAAAAATGATTAACTGCTGAGTTTCTTGCGGCGCTTCTTCTCTGCAATGTTGGTGTTTTCCGAAGCGCTAGTAGATCAACTCCATGTTACCGACGTAAAGGAGCCCTGACAGGGTCCTAGCATGCAAGCACGAGATAAAATTTGACAGGTGCTAGGGAAATGAACATCTATTCCATATTCTAACGTAAGACCGCTTAAGGCTCAAAATAATAGTATCCCGTCTTGATAAAATCGCTATAAAAAAAGTGAAAATCGCAATAGTCGCTTAGTAATAAAAGGTTTAAAGCCATTTTCATTTTAAACCTTAAGCATTAAGACTTAAGTTTTAATATGGAATAGCAGTATTCATTTGCATAGCACCTGTCAAATTTTATATCGTATATGCATGTTAATCTCGCAGGCTAATTTACTGAATAAATTTGTCCATATGTCTCAAACAGAGTCCACTTGCAATCAGGTAATTTGTGAAACAAAAAAGTACATGAGTTGGTATATAATTTATATAGAAATCCGCCGATTCGTCGGCAATATGAGCACATTTAACGAGCTGGCTCACTATTGCACGAGTGCATCCGGATTTAGCCGACGGGCATAATTTAATGGGTAAACTCAAACGTCACGTGCAGATATTGAAGTGCTTTAATTTAATAAATAATTAGTTATGTTAAGCTGTTTATGTACCTACAAAGCTTAAAATAACTAATTATCATACATTTATTGCCTGACAGCGTGTCATGGCATGGCCGCTGTACACATTGCGCCGGCGTATATCGGGTTTTCGTGCACACATCAAAGGATCTTAATTGCGAAAATGATCAATACGCTGTAAACAGCTACCTTCGGGATCCGATATTTTGGCAAACATGCTGGCCCCGCACCTTGGCCCGATATGTACAGCAGCCATTATATTCTTTAAAACCAAACTATCTAAATCAGTTGGTCTATGTTAAGAACGGAGACTATATAACATAAATAACACGCAAATTATACTTAGTGAAAATTTCATCATGGTTAGGAACAAAAGATTATCCCAAAACCGGCCAAGTGCGAGTCGGACTCGCGCACCGAAGGTTCCGTACCCGTCCTGACTCACAATAGGCCGGTTTTTATTATTTGTGACGTTCTCAATATAAAGGGACCTTATGGAGGAAGGCAGTGCGCTCTTCTTATTCTTGTAACTATACGAATACTATGGTAACAGTTCTAAAAACGGCGTAACCGCCTGCCTCCATAAGGTCCCTTTATATTGAGAACGTCACATTTGTTGCTTTTATTTAGGCTTTTTATTATTAGTAAGGAAGTATATAGGTATTACGATTAAAAGTTGTCTTTACATTTAGATCAGACCGACGGATGGACAGACAACGTAGGCTTAGTAATAGGCCCGTGTGGCCCTTTGGTACGGAACCCTAAAAAAGTATTCGTCGTAGACAACCCGGAGGCTATTTCAGTTAAGTTACGACATAATTATAAAAATGTCGAACAATGTAGCGCAGAAAATAATTTTTCAACGACACAAGAAAAGACAATTCCCGGGGCCATTCTCGCTGTTAGTGTTTCATTATTAAAAACTACAACATACCTACTGTATAGTTATTGGTACCTACAAAACTTAGGACTATGTGCCAGACAAATTTTAGCAGGCCTTTTCCATTATATACAACAATGAAAAGGTAAAGTAATTAACTGTCAGATAATTTTAAGGAAGATCGCCTTTCCTGTAAATACCTATAAGTTTGTGTACAATAAAGAGTTTACATACATACATACGGAACCGGGGTTTAGTGCTCAACTACCTAAGCCAAAAGGTGGTATCTCAAATACAACATATTTTTTACTTAAAAGACTTTAAAATTATATTTAAAAAATACATACTTAAGAACATAACAACTCAATAAAAAACTGTTATTTCTTTTTGTTTTTCTACAAGTTTCGTTATACAAATGATAAAAAAGAACGGATTTTTAATCGGGTCCTTAACTGTCCTTAACTACGTCTTCTTTTTTATAACTGTATTTTTACTGCCGCACTCAGAGAAGTCTTTTAATTTTTAAGTTTCATTAAAGTTGCTGCGTCTTATTATATTGCTATAGCAAAGAAAGTTACAGCAGCTACTTTAATGAAACTTAAAACTTAATTGACGTCTCTGAGTGCGGCAGTTAGTATTTAAAGCACGCTGGATTCTCGAACGTTAAAAAATTAAAATCTTTATTAATCTTTATGAAAAAAAAAATCTTCAAATCTTTATTCTTTATTGAAAAAGTGTGTGTTCATAATTAAATCTTAAAACAGAATTAAGATAATGTAATTTTAAATTATTAGCCCTCACTACAAATTTTACTTTTAACTTATCTATTGACTTATATACTGCAAATCTTTTAAAATTTAAATTGACATATAACCATGTATAATCTGTAGAACTGTAGAATGATGAACTATTTAAGAACTATAAATATCTGACTATGTATGTTTAATACAATAAATATTATGAATATGAATATTCTGTAGACAGGCCCTGTAGGCACTTTCACATGTATGAGTCTACCAGCGCTTCCCAAGAAGAGATCACTGCTGAGTAATGCTGAGTCAGTTAGTAATCAGGTTGCACATACAAATGCCACCACCATTTGATTAAGCAGGACACCACAGCTATTTATTATAACCTTAAATCATTTTATCAACACCCATATCGTAAAACCTCTACAACGCGTTCAGAAACTGTAGGTTATGTTATAAGTAACTTTACGTCAATCAGTGGTGTTGCTGACGCGGTGTCAAATCTTATCTAGTGGTAGTAATGTAAAGTTCACGTTACGTGTTCGCTGCCGATACTTGGTTTTCGAATTTCGAATTTATTCGAATCACGATAAAATTTGATTCGGCGACAATTTCTCATGTCACTCGAGATGAAGCATCAATCAACAACATAATTACCTACATAATGTATACTACATATTTATTTTTATCATAGAGTTACAATATGAGTGTAGATAAAGTATTGTACGCGACCCTGAGTAATATTGGCATTACGCAGCCGCCACGTAAACTACTATTACAGACTATCGAATACGCTCAAAAATACCCGCTCCCCTGTTTATTAACAAAAACAAAAAACACACGAGTAAACTTAAACCAAAAAACCGTAAACAAAATCAATTTTACTGTCAAGAGCGGCAAATCAAAGAAAGAGACAATCATTAAATAGTGCGACATCTCTGACGTCCGTCAAACAGATGATTTATGTCGACGCCATTTTGGTTTTTGTTTTTTCCCGCCCTTTCGAGTTAGCGGCTTTCGTCTGTGGAGCTACGAAACGGTCGACTCCGACTTTTAGTTTTTTAAATTTATCAAGTTCTGTTTATTGTCATGCAGATTTATTTGACTGTTAAAGTCTGGCAAAAATATTTATCAGCGGAGAAATTGGAAAATAACACATTACGTATAATATAGTTAATAAATAAATTATAGCTACCAAATCCCTCCAAATTCGTTGATAAAATAATTCAAAACAAATAACAGTAATACCACGAAAGTAAATAACGTTTTTACTAAGTTAAAAGGGCACATACATCCAATTTATTACCCGAGTTATATAAGACTCTCTTTGCTTATACATAAGGTGTCATATTCTATATTATATTACTATTAGTGAGGAAAGCAGAACATCCGAAGCTTCCTACTCGGCGGCCATGTTTGTTTTCTTTTTCTCGCAGACATCTTTGATGTGTCCACGCCTCTGTTCGTAATTTAAATTTATGACTGCGTTCTAAGAAGAACGGAACGCATTCCTCTCTCCCATACCAAAACGACATATGTGATAGAATTTGGAATACGCCCATGTCTTTTTAGAATTAAGCGATGAACGCACCTTTACGCCGTCTATGCTGCCTGTGTTGCCATACTTATAATAAAAGTAATTTCACAGTGGTAATTATTGTGTGATCTATCGGACATCTAATTCATATTTTATGGGTTGCCAGTTTCCTTTACTTTGATTCTTTTGAAGTGTTTTTGTTTTTATTATGGCAGAAATGTGATTGTTAAGATGAAATCCTTGTTCCAATTTGAATTTGAAATGTTTTCCGCTGTTGGAACCACTTCTTTAACACTCTTTACTGATTTCTTTTAGCACCTTCAACATTTAACATCAAAGAGAAACATGTCCGGGAAAGAGACATACGTTAGCATAAGTTTCTGTCCAAACTTAATTTTTGGGACAAGCTTTTGTTGCCAACTCCATTTTTTAGGGTTCCGTACCCAAAGGGTGTCAAACGGGACTCTATTACTAAATACACACACAGTAATATTAGTGGGAATAAAGCTTGTAAAAAATCGTGCGCGAGCTGGATTCGAACCTACAATCTTCTGCAAGAATACAGAAACCACTAGCCTATCAAAGCTTCTATACACAACCCAATAATGTATGAGACGATGAGCTCATACAAATTGTCATTGACCCCATACATATCTCCAAAACTATTGTTAACCAATCAAATATTTTATAAGTGATAAAACATTCACAATTCAAACCTTAACGCTTAGCATATAAAAGTTATATTTTAAATTGTATCAATACAATTCGTTACTAACAAAAACATTGTAACTGTTATTGAAATGGTAACGCATATGCGACCTTAGGAACAACTATAGAGGGTTTAATCATCATAGGAAAGTAAATTGAACATGTGTCCTTTTAATTTAAGGCAAAAGATCCTTTTTAAATATATTTGATGCCCCTGACACTCTTGTCACGTCCAATTTTCATGTAATTCGTATTTTGTGGCAACGAATGCATAGATAATTGTAACGGTTGATAATGAAAGTTTTGAATGTTTATTGATTTAAATTATGATTAAGGGTTTTTTACTGTCAGATCTCATTTTAGATTTTAAATTGGATCCAATTATGTTTATATTTTGATAAGGAAATCTTCATTTGAAACGGGTAGAATGGTTTAATGGAGTTGGTGGTGAACGGGGAGTTATGTATTTAGTGGTCAAGTAACTGTTACAGTCAGCATCAAATAAATAGGAGCAGCCTTAATGCCCAAATATATCGCAACACATCCTTATTCCTATAATAATAAAGATGTGTTGCGATATATTTGGCCACTTTCGCAGCTCCTATATATTATGCTGACTGTACAAGATTCCATAATTTAACATGATCGTCGCTTTTTCAAAGCTCCAACGTTTCCGTTAAAATTCTTTTCTATCACACGGCAACGTCGAAACACCTGAAGTAAGAACAGTTACTGCCGCACTCGGAGACGTCAATAATTTTTTAAGTTTGGTTACAGTGGCTGCGTCTTATTCTATTACTATAGCAAAGAAAGTGACAGCAGCAACTTTAATCAAACTTAAAAGTTAATTGACGTCTCTGAGTGCGGCCGTTAGTAATTAACAAAAGAACAACTTTTAAGTTTTTCCAATGAATTAAAACGATTTTACTACTCTGATACACCTATCTTCAGATCAGCTTTTAGAGCACCATAACATTGTATTGTCATATTACGAATTTAGTACCAATTTCACCATACGATGTTAAATGTTAATCGACTGTTAGTTCATACATTACAGACAGCAATTAACACTGTAATCGTCTGTTAAGTGGTTGGTGAAATCCGTCATTAGTGTTTCACTAGCAAGATTTGATTACATACACCAAGACGGCTAGCACAAGCACGATAGAGACGCACTGAGAGACAAGCGAGAAAACCTAAAAATAAAGTGAACCGACAAAATTCTGCCCTGCTAAGGTAAAAGGCAGTTTTTTACACGAAACTACTGTAGCAATTGCAACCTTGTTACCCAGTAATGAGGTTGCAATTGTTACAGTAGTTTCGTGTTGTTACACTACTTTCAGAGCATAACTCTTTTCACCAAGCTAAGAACACTCTCGATTAAGTCACCTTTCAAAAAAACCGGTATTCCGTTTAGCACACTTTAGGAGCTACGATGCCAGACAGATACACAGACACACGTTAAACTTATAACACCCCTCTATTTTGCGTCGGGGGTTAAAAAACCAGTATTGTAATATATAAATTATCTATGGCTAGAAATTTGCTGGATTACGTGTGAACGCGACTTAAGTAAGCGCGACTTACACGACGGTATTACAGTGTTGCAAGTGAAATTTTGTTAATACCTGATTTTTTGGGTAATTTTAAATAGTTATCTTCAATATTGCATTAGTGTGAGCTTCTAAATTTGGATTTGAACTCTCGCTGGTTAACCAAAATTATTTAACTGACAGTTTGTGACAACGTCTTTTGTTTTCATATTTTATTTCAGGTTTTTACCACTAAATCGTGTCGTGAGTTATGACTCAGGATTAATTTCGTTGCTTGCT
This sequence comes from Tortrix viridana, assembly GCA_963241965.1. NCBI lineage: Eukaryota > Metazoa > Arthropoda > Insecta > Lepidoptera > Tortricidae > Tortrix > Tortrix viridana. The sequence continues at coordinate 1,891,958 of OY725201.1, forward strand.
TCTTCAATCCTAATATTATACAGGATTTCCATGAATTTGTTTGCATATTTTATCGAATCAATTATCATCAAGATGTCTATATTTTGACAATAGTGATGGAGGCCGCGCGAATGCAGGCAACACTGCGTTTTTTGTCAACTCGAGAATGATCGTGGAAGATTCGAGCCTTTTACTCTCGATCTGCGTTCGATACGCTTAATTTGCCAATATTATTGTAATACCAGTTTTCCTCCAGCCAGTTTTATTACGTGTTTGCCAAATACCCAGGACGTGGCCTTTTCTTGTGTCACGTCGGCAAAGAGATTTTCTAAAGAAACCTCACTCTACGTCATTGCGTCTTGCTTTGAGAATACCATTTTGCATGGGCTGTGCACCTGCTCCGGAGTCGACATTATCCAATAGACGCCTATAAGCAGGGTTATTTTCCTCCAAAAGGAGGTAACTTGCTACCGGTAACTTCTACGGGTACATAGCACGGGCACTGAGCACGGGCTAGCTTCTTACTTCCCATCTTACTGCACCAGTTGAGCTTAAAAGACAGAATTTGCTTCTGTCCACCCCGCTCGGCTCACCGAGGCGAACCCGCACTGCTTGTCACAGCTGAGTCCACTCCAATTCTGGGTGAATCAACTTTTAAGGTACTCCTTTTCTTTTGCGGCACTAAAACTTTCCTGGTGACTTATGATTAATAATAATTTATAAATATTAAAATCAGACCATCAAATTTACAAATCCCACATGTTAGACACTTCAAATATTTCTTAATTTTCGGAAAACCCTGGTAACTCGGGGGAAAATGTACATTTTTCATACAAAACCTGGGGACAACATCGTCCCCTGCGTTACCAACTATATTATTATTTAAAATTGTATCATTTTAGAACCACATTTTTTAAATGTTAGCCTATATATCTGATTTTATAAATATGTAAGCCACGACGTTAGCAAATAAATAGTTTTTCTAAAAAAATAAAAATTGTCAAACATTTCGAAAAATGGGGAGTACCTTAAAAGTTGATTCACCCTTCTATCTTATTTTACTATTTAAACTGTAGTAGGGAATCGTTTAATCGACCAACATTTTTACCACTGTCCAAAACAACCTATTAATAATTTAGCTATTAAACCCTAGTTTTGAAGGGCGGGGCCAAATAAACCAGCCTGAAATACTACACAATTGGTTTAATTTCTATATAACCCTTGGATTACCCTCTTAAATACATTAAATTAGATAAATAACTGAAAACCATACATATCAATATAACTTAAAATTATTTAAACATAATATTCAATTTATAAATATTACAGTATTAAACTCCCTCCTCGCACATAATGCAGAGCGTTTACCCTTCCGGCACTAGGGCGGTAAACGCGCTTGAAAGACACGCGCCAAAGGGCCCGAGCGCGCTGGAGGGCCCTAGGAGTTGTACAGGTGGAGTAGGGCTGGCGGTGAACAGCTGGGACTTGTCGATGTTAACTCATTTAAAAGTCACCCAATCTTACTATGTGTCTAGTAAAGCTGTACCGGCGAAGACAAAGGCGAAGGTGGCGGGACGACTTAAATGCGTTTCGAGGCGACGACGACTAGACAGAAATCGCCAAGGACAGACAAATGGAAATACTGGGTGTTTCTTTATTCGTCTACAAAATTTTGGGGCTTAAATCGGTAAGTCATACTGATCGACTTTCACTATGGGACCAACCCCGTTATCGCGAAAAAAAAATTGACCATCCCATACATTTTGGCTAGTCAGCTGACGATGTTTTGTATGGGAGTGTCAAATTTTTTTTCGCGATTTCGGGGTTGGTCCCATAGTGAAAGTTGGTCAGTATGACTTACCGATTTAAGCCCCAAAATTTTGAAGACGAATAAAAATACACCCAGTATTTGAAACCGATGGGCTAAGAAAAATCAATTTAAGGTTGGTGCTAAGATAATAAAAGTTTTATGATAAAGTATTATGATAATAAAAGTTTTATTTAGTTTAGTAATTAATTAATACATACGAAGCAAATGTGACGTTCTCAAAGGGACCTTATGGAGGCAGGCGGTTACGCCGTTTTTAAAACTGTTACCATAGTATTCGTATAGTTACAAGAACAAGAAGAGCGTAACTGCCTTCCTCCATAAGGTCCCTTTATATTGAGAACGTCACAAATACCCTAAATAAAACAATTAAATTATTACAAAAATCTATGATCTTTTTAAACGTTTTAAGAAAACACAAGGAATATTTTATTATGACGTCACTTTATTTATAAGTAATATAAGCCACTGTGAAATGTAACCTCTGTGAATGCAGTGTTTGCCTATAAGTAGCTGTACAACAAAACCTGTACATATTATGCATGATTTTAATAATGATGTGTTGTAACCGCTGTTGGCAAACCAAATAAATAAATAAATAAATAAATATTTATTGGGTAAAAAACATACACATATATAAATATATATATATACACATATATAATATAAATATATTTCTTTTTACCTGACTGAGAGAAGCCAAAACAACAGTAATCATTTTAAGACTCATTAATGTTTGTGCATCGTCCATTTTTACCGGTATCGACAACCCCCGAATCCCCAGACACCCAGCCCTACGCCACTTGACTCGGCGAGCGGCGCGATTTTTTCTGCTTACAACGGTTAAAAAAAAGGAAAGGTCACGAGGTCACGCCAGTTTTCGGTCACAGAGTTTGCGGTTTAACTTTTATCTTATGGGGTTGGTTTACATTTTAAATGTGTTACATTGCAATGCAATCATTACTTAATCTATCTGTGCTAATATTTTACAATCTAAAAGTAACTGTCTGTTTGTTTGTTACATTACTTATTTTAAACCGCTGATATAGTTTGAGTCTCGGAGAAGGACATAGGATACTTTTTATTCCGGAAAATTGGACAGTTCCCGAGGGAGCAGCGATAAACGACTTCTACGCGGACGAAGTCGCGGGCAAAAGCTAGTTTATAATATTAGTACGATTAGCAAATATTGATATTTCCCCTGTGCTAAGTCAGGGCGGTTCGACAAAAAAAACTAGACATTTTCCGTAACTCCTATTTTAAAAACAAAAGCAAAGCGCATCCTACCTAATGCACCCTAAAATCCGAATCCCCTGTCTCTCTCACCGTCCATTTGCAAGAAAGAGACAAACATCCTTAATACCCGCAGTCAAAATACAAAGCTATAAGCCCGATATTAGCTCTGTGGATCTCATATCAGATCTCATAAAGGCTTATACTGTTCCAAACAAAAAGCACAACTGCCACAGAACTTGTACAACAAATTTAACCTTAACATCAACAGGATAAGGTCGGTTTTGCTATAACTATTGAGTAACATTTGTCATTTTTGGTTAGAAAAGCGTGGGCTCTATAGAAAACTTCATAATCCTTAGTTCTATCAATACGGGAGTATGCAACGCGTTTAAATTTTAGTTTTCAGGTAATTTGAAAGAGGAAATGACTAGGATCGTTTAGTAGTGCAACCACTGCAGTATGTCCACTGTTGTGATCGTGGGTACGACTCTCGGATAGATACAACAAAGTTTATTAACTCCAGAGGCAACAGTGTTATAAGTTTAGCGTGTGTATCTGTGTATAAGTGGCATCGTAACTCCTAAACGGATGAACCGATTTTGATTTAGTTTTTTTGTTTGAAAGGTGACTTGACTGAGAGTGTTCTGAGCCCAGTTTGGTGAAAATCCATCGGGCCATTTAGGAGTTATGAGCCCTGGCAGTAGGGTTCCCAATTTTGTCAGATATTTTCATATATTTAATGCTAAAACCTTTAAAAGATACCATAAATGTCTAAGATATGAATGAAAACGACATTCTGCAAATAAATGTTTTTCAACATTTCTAGAACATTTAAACCATGTTACACTGAAAAGGTACGCCTAGCTGAATAGAAATTTATTATAAATTAAATAAGACTGTCAGCACGTAACGTTTAACATACAGACAGACAAACACCTCCTTTGTCCTTGGCTGATTTGACGTTACTAATAAAGGGACGACGCTCTTATGCTAACTATTTAAGGACTATATTAGGTAATATATTGATTGATCTTGAGGCGCATATTATTATAATATTAAGCCGTTTCTGTAAACGCGATTAAAAAAATATATTTATAAAGAGAAATTATTTGTTTGTTTGGCAGTGTCTCACGTCACGAGGCGATTTTTGTCGTTCAACTTAAAAGTTGACACAGAATCAACTTTTTGTCGTGCAATAAAAGTTAATCAACTTCGTAAACCGATTCAAGTTGATTAAACTAAAATCGTCTCGCGAGAACGCCGCTAATCGATAAAACTCTTGAAACTACTAAGCAGATTTTGATAATTCTATCACTATTATAAAATTACAATATCCAGATGTAACATATATTTTATTTACTCTTACTTTACTAAAGCGAGAGCGGGTCCACTTTTGACCCTTATTGCAATGGGATAAGATCTAAAAGTGGATACATCTCTTTGAAGTCGACTGTGCCTCATACAATTTGACTTAACGGACGTCTACCATTTCCCGGTAACATTATACGGTTTAACGTTCCAAAAGGTTAGCCGGAGGGTATTTAAAATAGCCTTAGCGTCGCCCTTTGGCCGTATTAACTCAAACAACCGCGCTAAATAACTGCAAATGTGACGATCTCAATATAAAGGGACCTTATGGAGGAAGGCAGTTGCGCTCTTCTTATTCTTGTAACTATACGAATACTATGGTGACAGTTCAAAAACGGCGTAACCGCCTGCCTCCATAAGGTCCCTTTATATTGAGAACGTCACAAATTATCAAACACTAGCGGCCCGTCCCGGCTTCGCATGGGTAGCAATAAATTAATCAATTATAGCAAAGCTTTTGCCCGCGACTCCGTCCGCGTAGATGTCGTTTATACACCTTACTTAAGAAATGATTGATTCCCCATACAAACTTCCATCCCCCTTTTCACCCCCTTAAGGGATGATTTCCGGGATAAAAAGTATCATATGTCCTTCCCCGGGACTCAAACTATCTCCATACAAAATTTCACCTAAATCGGTTCAGCGGTTTAAGCGTGAAAAGGTAACAGACAGAGTCACTTTCGCATTTATAATATTAAAGTATAGATTAAAGTCCCCCGCCGCGCTGTGTGTGTTTGTTCGGGCTAAGCGGATTTACATACGGTTTTCACCAATAGAAAGATGAATTATCTAGGAAAGCTATAATTTATAATAATAATAAATAATAATAATCCAGCCTATATGCGTCTCACTGCTGGCACAGGCCTCCACTCACAATGAGAGGGTTGCTATAGTTCCCACGCGGACCCATTGCGGATTGGGAACTACGCACACACCGTCAAATTGCTTTGCAGGTGTGTGCAGGTTTCCTCACGATGTTTTCCTTCACCGAAAAACTCATGGTAAATTTACAAATTATATATCGCACATAAATTTCGAAAAACTTACGAGTTGCAAGCCCGGGTTCGAACCCACGACCCTCTGCTTAAGTCGGCAGGTCAAACCATTAGGCTACCACGGCTTTTATATTAGCCGCTCGCGATCGCTAGTATATAACAACTTATCAATAGACGTGATTCCGATCAATAGTCGAAAAGTCGTACTCGGGGGACGCTACACGACAATACGGCTACAGCCGTAAATCGTGTCGTAAAGAAGCCGTAAACCGTTTATAAGCCGTTATATGCGCGCACATGCGACTATCTTTTAAGACTACAATGAAGAACCAGGTTTGAAATGGTTTTTTTTTTATTCTTCTTCTATCTATCTAAATACAGGATGTCCCAAAAATTGTGCGTCACACTGACACCGGAGGTAGACCAGCCTAAGACGCACCGGACCAGCCATTTTTTTATGATTGTTGTGTTACAAGTTTGACGTGTGTATCTGTGTATCTGTCTGTGGCATCGTAGCTCCTAAACTATTGAACCGATTTTTATTTTTACCCGACTGCCCGAAGGAGGGTTGTTTTTCTAGGGTATGTATCTATATAATAATATGTATGTCTATTTCTTTGGCACGCCCTGCAGCCTAAACGGCTAGACGGATTTCAATATATCGCCCGCGAAAAAAAAAAGTTGGAAAACGTATTGCAGGCGGGGACAAGCAATTAATTGGAAAATACAATTTGTTGTACTAATTTAAATATTTTCACTTAAGGAGCACCACTTTGACTATTTGCCTGCAATACCTTTTCCAACATTTAAGTTAGGTATATTCTTTAGATTATAGGGCCTGTTTTTAGCTTTCCAGTTGATATTTTTAAAGCAGTCGGTTTTTTGTTTCTTAATTTTGTTTGTTTTTATTTGAAAGGTGACTTAATCGAGTGTTATTAGCTATAAGTCTGGTGACAATCCGTTTGGTCATTTGTGACGTTCTCAATATAAAGGGACCTTATGGAGGCAGGCGGTTACGCCGTTTTTAGAACTGTTACCACAGTATTCGTATAGTTACAAGAATAAGAAGAGCTTAACCGCCTTCCTCCATAAGGTCCCTTTATATTGAGAACGTTATAAATAACAAGCGACCTGCCCGGGCTTCGCACGAGTAGCAGAGCATATGTGCATCTAAACTAAACCTTAATGAATTATACACTTAAACCTTCCTAATGAATCACTCCGTCCACTGGTGGAAACCGTATGAAAATCCGTTCAATCGTTTTCGAGTTTATCGCGAACAGACAGACAGACAGACGCGGAGGGGGGACTTTTGTTTTATAATATGTAGTGATAGTGATGACCGCGATAGTTTAAATAAGTCACACTAATATTATAAATGCGAACTGTGTGTGTGTTATGATTGTTACTAAAAGCCGTGGTAGCCTAATGAATTGACCTGCTGACTCTTAAGCAGAGGTTCGTGGGTTCGAACCCGGTCTCGCACCTCTAAGTTTTTCGGAATTTATGTGCGAAAAATATAATTTGTAAATTTACCATGTGCTTTACGGTGAAGTAAAACATCGTGAGGAATCCCGCACACACCTGCAAAGCAATTTGACGGTGTGTGCGAAGTTCCCAATCCGCACTGGGCCCGCGTGGGAACTATAGCCCAAACCCTCTCATTGTGAGTGGAGGCCTGTGCCCAGCAGTGGGACGTATAGGCTGGATTATTATTATTATTATTATGTTTGTTACTCATTCACGCCGAAACGGTTGGACGGATTTGTACGAAAGTTAAAATGGAGGTAGCTTAAACCGTGAACACATGGGCTAATTTTAAAGGTGCTGATAGACCTGAGCATTTACTCGAGCATTCGCTAGAATGATCGACGAACTGTGCGATCTGATTGGTTCTTCGAACTGAACAACCAATCAACGCGGACGAACCCGCGGGCAGAAGCTAGTGCTAAATAAAAATACAACCGGTACAATAGACAAACTGATACTACTAGATCAGAGTCAATTTTAATTAAAGAGCCACTGATACGCGAGTCGCGAATATATTAAATTGCACGCCACCGACTCCAATGAGGGTCAATTTCGATATACAACTCAGCAACTCCGGCAGCGAACGTGTTACTGCGAATTTACAACAAAACCACTAATTAAGGTCAAATTACAGGATTCGCGTTTAACTCGGGATACATTTCAGGTTCGGCGAGATATCATCGGGTTTGTTAAATCCAGGGTTACCATACTACGAATCCTACTAATATTATAATCAGATATGGGCAAAATTTATTCGAATGACGAATAACAATTGAGAATAAAAATTCATTCGCGAATAACGAATACATTTTCCGATTGATTATTCTTACATATGGCGAATAAATTATTCACGAATGAATTATTCCATGAATAAATTATTCGCGAATGAATTGTACCACGAATAAATCATTCGCGAATAAAATACTAGGAATAAATTATCCTAGTTTAAAAGTTAATGGCTATAAGATCGACAGGGGTATTAACAAAACTCAGAAATTAAAAACACCAAAATCAGACTTGTTTAATATTAAATAATCACTCGTAAAATACACATACATTTGAAAGTGTACTAAAATATTATTCGTGGTGTCTATTCGAATAAAATAAGAATCATTCATTTATTATTCGAAGAAATGGCCGAATAATTTATTCGCGAATTATTGTTTATTCAAATGATTATTTAGATAAAAAATTATTCGAATAATGCCCAACTCTGATTATTAATATGTAATAGTTTGTATGGATGTTTGTGCTTCAATCACGCCTAAACAGCTTTAACGAATTTAGAAAGACATAGTCCTTATCCTAGATACTTTTTTGTCACGTAACATTTAACAGCTCCCGAAGGAAAAGCTATAAATGAACACGCGGGCGGAATCGCGGGCAAAAGTAGTAGGTACCTGTACTATTTTTTTTATTGCCTCAGACAAACAGGCAGACCACCTGATGGGAAGTCGCGGTCCCGCCGATGACGAGAAGTGCGATGGTAGAACGAAGCCGTTGGCACCAGTCCAAACAGTTCCTCGGAACCCCTATTGTAGAGACGATAGAAGACGCAGAGATGCAGTCTCCCCGGAGGCTAAGCGTTTCTAAACGGTCTGAATGTTTGGGATCGTTGACATTGCGAACGGCACGTCTCTGGATGGAGTCGACGGGTCAACCTGATATGCCGGAGCTCCAGCCCAGAGATGCGAGCAGTACTCCATGTGCGGCCTGACTTGCGCCTTGCAAAGCACAAGCCGTTGCTGCGGGGTGAAGTACTGCTTGGACCGGTTTAGCACACCAGCGTTTTGGAAGCAAGTTTTGCCTTGCCTTCCAGGTGACCACGGTACTGCACGTCACTGGCAATGTCAACACCGAGGATCCCAATACTAATGCTACTACTATACTAAGGTTACTAATATAATAAAATGTTGTTAATAAACGGTTACCTATTAACAAATAAACTGTGACGTATCCGTCGTTGACGCTGAACGCGAATCAGTGGTGCGGATATCTATCAATGGCACCCCCCGTCCGTCCCTCCAAATCCACCATTGCCGCTAAAGACGGATAGGTAAGTTAACGATTTACGGTTTAAGATATTTATTTTCTCAAAAGAATACAATTCGCTTAGAGAGAAAATACAGGGTTAAATTGTAAACAATTCGTACTTATTAATTTACCTACCTTATTGCTACGATTACTAGAATATTCTAACGTATTATTATTACCGTACCCCTTTTAAAGTTTAATTCTATAATGGGATGGCTACAGTCAGCCGCGTAATTACGCAATTAGCCTCAATCTTCTTATTAGTGGTAACGGAGCCGAGTGTAGAAGTTTAATAGCGTGTACCTATGCGAGTTTTGTTTTAACCCCCCACGCTAAAAGAGGGGTGTTATAAGTTTTAAGTGTGTATCTGCGTATCTGTCCGTGTCATCGTAGCTTCTGAACGGGTGTTTCAATTTTTTTTATGCAAATCAGGAAAATACAAAAAATGCCTATTTTAGAGGTTTATGTGTTGCGCGAATGTTTCGCTAAACCCTGATTTGTAATTCAAGACCAAAATGTAACGTCAAAGGGCGCACATGCGCTGTGATTACTGCATTTTGGTTTAAGTGTAGGTATTTTTTATCAATGAAACTTACCTTAATATTAGGTTACACGAGTTCTCATTCATGTTTTTATGAAATAATGTTTAAATAAATAAATACTAAAAACCGTGGTAGCCTAATGGTTTTGACCTGCCGACTCTTAAGAGGATCGTGGGTTCGAACTTGGGCTCTAAGTTTTTCGGAATTTATGTGCGAAATATAATTTGTAAATTTACCATGAGCTTTTCGGTGAATGAAAACATCGTGAGGAAACCTGCACACACCTGCAAAGCAATTTGACGGTGTGCGCGAAGTTCCCAATCCGCACTGGGCCCGCGTGGGAACTATAGCCCGAACCCTCTCATTGTGAGTGGAGGCCTGTGCCTAGCAGTGGGACGTATATATGCTGGATTGTTATAACTAAATATTCTGGTCTTGAATTACGAATCAGAGTATAAGTTTGGTGAGAATCAGTTGGGTAATTTGTGACGTTCTCAATATAAATGGACCTTATGGAGGAAGGTAGTTACGCTCTTCTTATTCTTGTAACTATATGAATACTATGGTAACAGTTCTAAAAACGGCGTAACCGCCTGCCTCCATAAGGTCCCTTTATATTGAGAACATCACATTTAAGGGTTACGAGCTCGGAAAGAAGGAACCCAATTTTGTCTGGGGTTTTTGTTTAATTATACCGGTTTTTTTTAGTTCCCGTTTACTTTAAAGGAAAGCGATATATACGACTTACGCAAACGAAGTCGCAGGTTAAACCTAGATGTACAAAAGAATTGAATTACGCTTTAAAACATTACCTGGAATTACATTAACTGTCTCGGAATAACTTGAAATAGTACGCGAACCTAATGGACCGGAAACCGGATACCAACACGTTACGGAATTAGATCTAGATGCAGGTATTTATTATTAGAAGTATTTCCAGGAATGTTCACAGCAGGAGTTTATAGTCTATGTAATAATGACAAGGGTTCCGTACCTAAAGAGTGTCCAACAGGACCCTGTTAAGCCTACACTCTCCATCCTATCCTATCTATGGCCTGTAAGCCAGCTATTCTCATTGTGGGCTCTGCAAAGGCTTTGCAAGGGCGCAGATGGAAAAAAAACCTTAAGAAAAATATTATATAAAGTATCTTTTATATTTTATAATATAATATAACTCAAAGGATTTGCCTCATTTGGGGCTCCGTAAAAGATTGACTGTTTCAAAAAGGTTCCTCGGCTAAAAAAGTTTGACAAACGCTGCTCTAAGCAATGTATGCAGAGCAGAACAATAATTCAAATATGGATAAATGGATGGACAAATAATACTATTAATTATAATTAATGAACTTACTCTAAATAATGCTTATAATCAGTCAGAGCAAAGAGCATACTAGGTATGTATGTCAGAGATTCACAACGGATCTTGAATTTGTAAAGAACAGTTTGTTCAGCAGTTTTAATGCTTAAACAAAAATTTTAGATACAATCAAAAATTTATTATCCTTGAAGGAAATGTGTGCAAAATTTGACTTATGTAACAAACTAAGTATCAAGTGTCATTAGCATAGCATACCATACAAAAGCAGCCTTAGAATTTGTAAAGGATAGTTTGTATCATTCTGTTTTAATGCTTCATTTTTTATCAGATGAGAATAAATTATAATTTTTTACAATATTTGCTTTAAACAAAAAAATATGAGTATCATGAATATTTTATTTGTTATCCTTCAAAGAAACATGCAAAATTTTAGTGATGTGAAAAAACCTATACTTAATTTTTTACACTAGTCAAATTTTGCACATGTTAGGTGATTAGATTAATTAATGGAGGTAGGTACATTAATTAATATTGTAGCTTAAAGTGAATAAAACTTTTTTATTAATAGCTTATTTGGGTGTCCCACTGCTGGGCAAAGGCCTCTCCTCACAGCTTATTAACATATTATTTTTTATTAGATTAATAAATACAGGTAAAGTTATTTCCTATTTTCCTGGAATATTTTTTTAACATTAAAATATTACCATTACATTATGATAACATTCTTAACAACTACTTATAGCAGTAATTATATGCAGAAATTATTCTACAGTCGAGTTAAAAAATATGTACACGCCTTATGCACCCTTATTTCAATGGAATAAGGCGCAAAAGTGTTTACATATCTCTGAACTCGACTGCACCTATTTCTGCCATTAATGGTAAAAATAATAACAAAGAAAGGTTATCAAAGAACAATGTGTGCTGTGTTCAATTTTAAGCCATTTTATACACAGGGGTATAAAATTGCACAAAACACAATAATGGGTCATACACAGTCACAGAAACAAAATTTGTCTCTCCTGTTCCAGAAAGTTAAGGACTTTGAAACCAAATTTTTCGGGTTAGGATATATCCACATAATGGGAGTCTGGTGTAGTTTTGGCCTGTATCGAAATTATATGAGTTAAAAACTCCCACAATGTTAACTTTCAGTATTATATTGAACCTAATATTGAACCTAAATCTGTGTATGACCCTAATAGGAAAATACAATGATCAGAAAGGAGAAAAGTCAATTTTCTTTTGTTTTCATTACTCAATAAAAATGAGGCTTAGGTCAACATATGTCAAATATTCCAACAGATAATTGGATAGCTTAATTCAGAAAACAGCCAACTGCCTTTGAAATTCATATCAGCTTAGCTGTTTTCTGCATAACACTATCCAATTATACTATATAATAAACTTATAACCTAAATTAATTAAAATTTGTCCTAGCAACACAAAGAATTCAATATAGGTACCTACCTAGACCGATGGGAAAAAAACTTTGAAAATAAACCTGAATCCTTTAATTTAATTGATAAGAATACAACAGCAATTAAATTACATCAAATTACTACATATAATAATCATGATAAGTAAATCTTATTTTATAAATGTGAGCATCAAATTACTTTTACTTTTCAAAGGGCAAAAGTCTATAAAAGGTCCTTTATAAAGGGCACAGTTAAATCTCTATGGAATGTAATTCAATATGCTGCACATAAAACCTGTTCATCTATTCAGGTTCTGAAACAGGTCCTTTTGCTATTCTCGGTTGGTTGGATTAAAATAACCCATTCATAGAGATTTCTCTCATGAAATGACTATGATTATCTTTGTAATTTGTATTAAAAACAACTTATTTCCGTTCTTTTTGTCAGTACGATAGGCTAAGGCCAAAAGCCATACTGCCGCGACTTTGATATCGCTGTCAAATCCATTAAATTTTAAAGTTTTATTGTAAAGATGACATCATAATAAACCCAGTGGCCTTTAAAGATTAAAAAATGTTATAGCCATTTTTTTCTACGTCAAAATGTCAAAGCACAATAGAAAGATGTAAAAGCTCGATAATAAAAGATATTCACGCGATTTGATACCTACCATTGTGTTTATCTATTTTATTGTTGTATTTTAGACACGACATTTCATGACAATGGGGATTATTCATTATTTTTAAACACAAACACGAAACTTGTCAATTACGTATATATTCGTGACTATGACATTGTGGAAACAAAAAAGGTAATTAAGTAGGTACGGACAATATTATTTTTGGTACAAAATTACGTAGGTATCTAATTGTTCGATTTACAGATTTTACGGTAAATATTGTTTTTTTTAATTGTGTAAGTTCAAGTTTTTACGTATTATGCCAAAGATAATAAAGTTGACACCACACGATTAAATAAAATTAAACAGTGTTTTGTTTACTTACCTGTTATCGGTAGAAAACTTGAATGAATGCACAACAAAACTTCTAGTTATAACACCACTTTCACACACCAAAATCACTTTAGTTTCTAAAACACGTTGTTGTGGAAAAACTTAGGAAATGCAATAATAACCGGTGAGATATTGACCCATTCCTTTATGGCACCATAGGGAAAATATGCATTTTTTATTAACTTATATCGATTCCTTGTTACTCGCCCTTTTACAAAAGGATAATTGCGTAGAGTTGTCCAAACGATCCGGAACGTTTATGTAACAATATAACCACAAGCACCTTAGTAATTTCATTAATAACACCTAAAAATCGATGCCACAACACAGTTCACTACAATTCGAACAGAAGACTGCGGCGGCGTGTGAAATTACTACATAATAGTAGTATATTATAACGTGTCGTCACTGCCGCACATCCTATAAGGATTGAACAGTGTTATTTAGCATTAGTTCACTGTTTAAACCGATTTCCGATGTCATTTTTCTAAGATATTGTATCAAACAATAAAAACGGAGAAGGAGCGCACGCTACGTCCTTCTACTACGCGAGTTAACGATGACACTAAAATCGAGATAGATGTCGCACTGTTCGCCGCCATTATAGAAAATGGCGACCGACACCAGCCGTCAAATAGCCGCATACAAAACACAACCATAAGCTAAAAGATTACAGTTTAAATTTGAATGATGGTTATAAGCCATTATAGAAGTTTTCGATTGTATAACACGACTAATTTAAAAACATCTAAACCACTCGCATAACGAGTTAAATGCGATGTGTTTTTAGAGTGTTACTATAATTTTCAACTGCATCACTCTCTCTTACTATTGCTTTACGAGAGAAACAGAGACGTGTATAATTTGAATACGCGTGCGCGAGCCTTGTCCAATTTGTTTCTTCGATAAATTCGTTACAGCATGTTAGTCTTTAATACGTTGTGATAAGGTGTAGATTAATATCGTAAATGTCGTAATTAGCCATATCCAAGCAATTAATCAAATAATTTTCATTGTTCAATGGTTTACTGAAACAGACGTTTTCTGCAGTTTTATGTAATAATAAATATCGGAAATCTAGCTAATACAAAGGAGAATGGGCAAATTGGCCTATCGGCGGCCACTGATGAAATTAGTGTCATATGAAAGCCCTGATATTAAGGAATACTTTTTGTAAGGAACTTTTTTTTGTATCTCTTTTAGAAATTTTTTTTTAACTTAAGTCAGAATGCAATAAATGAATGACTATGGGCCGTAATAATAAACTGATATTGGCTGAGATGCCCGTCACAAGATGTGTCAAAAATGACAGTTTTCTATGGATTGACGTTTACTTTGACGTATCTTGAGATGGGGATCACAGTCGAGATGAGTTTATTAATACGGCCCTATGACTAGTGCACCTAATATATTGTGCACAATAATAGATAAAAAAAAAAACAAAACGAAAACACAAAAAAACCTGTCCGATTCGAACCCGCAGTAAGTATTCGGCGTATTAGGCCAATGAGATTTTCCTTCTTAATTACTAAACATAGGTCAATAATTGAGAAAACTATGCAAAGTATTCTAAAAGAAAATCGTCTTTTATTCAGGTTACAATGAAGTCGCGGTAAAGAAAGTAACGTAGGAAGAACTTAGGACTATACTACATCATCAGATATTAAAATTATCCTTGGCCGCTCATATACCAAGTTACATACAATGCCTATTCTCCTTTACTGATTTTCATTTTTAATCAACGTTACCTAATACAAGGTTTGTGTTGCCCTTTGGAACTAGTTAGAATCTTGTCATTGTAAAAGCCGAGGTCGCGGTAATATAAACTGACTATGTAAAAAAAAGTCCATAGACCACAAACATATAAGTTATTTAAAGTTATTTATTACATTGAATCTTGAAACTGTTTAAGATTCAAGTTCTAAAAACAACGCACATTTATGTAGACGAAGCAATTTTCATTTTTTCCGGTTCACTTCCCTCGTGTTTAGGGTTCCGTTTTCGAAGCGACCCTGCTGAATGATTATCAAAACGGCCTCTTATGCTGGGGCCACACTAACGGGAAACGCCGTTAAAAATCAACGTCCATCGCCTTATGCGTAGTATGCAAAGGCGTTCTTAGCTAATTTTAGTGAAAATCCATTCAGGCAATTAAGAGTTATGAGCTCTAAAAATAGGGGTCCCAATTTTATCTGGAGTTTTTATCTATTTGATAATATGTGACGTTCTCAATAAAAAGGGACCTTATAGAGGCAGGCGCTTACGCCGTTTTTAGAACTGTTACCATAGTATTCGTACAGTTACAAGAATAAAAAGAGCTTAACTGTCTTCCTCCATAAGGTCCCTTAAAAAAAAAGATATTTATTCAGTAAGTAGGCCGCACGGGCACTTTTACACGTCAAAATCTACCAGCGCTTCCCAAGAGCTTACTTTATATTGAGAACGTCACATATTAGTAAGAAAGGATATTATGGAAACACAAGGTAAGAAAAAAGTTAGGTACGAGTGACTCTTTGCTTTTTAACCGACTTCAAAAAAGGAGGTTCTCAATTCGACTGTATGTTGCTTTTTTTGACAACGGAACCCTCAGCGCGCGTCACAGGGCTAATTCTAATCACAGTACACACGCAAAGAACATTGGATAGGCAATTAGTTAACTAAGCGGATAAAAAGGTATTTGGCCTCTTTTGAACAAAGCTACGGAGATGGCCGCGGGGTGTCTGTTCGGGATGTACAAAATTAAAAAAAAAATGGAATTGTTTGAAGAGATAGCTTTATTTATTGTGAGAACAATTTTTATTCGCGTGCCTATTTTAAAACTTGTCTATTGCTAAACCATCTGTCCGTCTGTCAGGTATAATAAGTAATAAAGGTGGTTACTGGCTAAAAAGGGCGTTTTTAAAAAAAAGTGTAGGTACGTATAGTTAAAGACAAGAATAAAGAAACGGTAACTTTTCCGTTGCGTCACGAAAATTAACGATACTAAATGTATGACTGAATTTCGTGACGCTCTGGAAAAGTTAAAATTTCCTAATTTTTGTCCTTAACGATGTACACTTTTTTTTAAAACCGCTCAAATAATAAAAAAAATATAAAGGGGAGACTGAGGACACTTGATTCTAATGGGACACACGATGAAACGGCATTTACAAAGATTTTATGAATATTCTATTATTTTTTAATGGCAATACTAGTAGTTTATGGTTCCAGTAAATTTTTGTGAAGTCTACTGTCAAACTTGGCATCTTTTGTGAAATGGTGGACGGTTTTGTGTTTGGTGCTAGGGATAAATATTTTTTGTAAGTTTTAATTTTGGTATATATTTGTATATATTTGTTAAAACAGATGTCTAAGGGCCGTATTAATAAACTTATCTCGACTGTGATCCCCGTCCCAAGATACGTCAAAGTAAACGTCAATCCATAGAAAACTGTCATTTTTGACGCATCTTGTGACGGGGATCACAGTTGAGATGAGTTTATTAATACAGTCCTAAGGGTGATCTGATCTTTTACACAAGTGTCTATTTATATAGTTTTCAGTTCTACAGAGAAAAACGCTTAGTCGACAGTATTTTTTTTAATAAAAATTCTTATTTCACCTTGGTCGGTGAACAACTGGACTTCGGACTCACATGAGATTTGATCACCCGGATGAAGTCTTCCATAGGGAGTTCCCTGAGAATCCCTCTTTTATCAGATACAAAGTCTATTGCAAAATATATATCATGATTTATTTATAAATTATGTTGTTTCCTTTCATAATAAAACGCTAACGCAGGCTATAGTATCAAGAGTCCCTCAAACATGGGAGACATGATTCCGCAGGGGGCTAACACAAATTTCCCACGACTTTGTCGCTCGGATATCCCATTCTAACTATTCTATTACGACGGAGACGCACTGAGCGATAAGCGAGAAAATACAACTTGTGCTAGCCGTACAGGATCGTTATCCCCAGGGGGGAATAAGTCATCCATACATAAGAGAGACTTGAAACTAATGTCTTTCTCCAGTTTTTGTGATCTGCTTACAATGTTTAAAATACGCCAGCATGGACAATCATTTCACCAGTTATACCTTATGAATTTACACGTTTTTGAGTAAAAGTTATGGATAAATATTAAAAGGGGGGAACAACTCTCCCCAGTCTCACCTACCTAGAAGAAACCGCATTATACCTAGGTACCTACTTTTTTTCCGGGCTGTATTTTGAAAAGGCGGCGAAATAACAATTAGACCTGAGACCAGACATTGTTTTACGCTTTTTAGTGGGTTTTCGAAGACGGTTGATTTTTTTATTATTATTTACGGTTTGTGATTTTGTATTTATTGTTACAAATAATGCAATTGAGTAATACGATTCTATTACCGTACATACAAACAATAACGCATTTGTTGTTGCTGTTGAAACAAATAAATAACATTGTTTTATGTTTAATTCTCTACTACTGTCATCTTTTGGTCATCACGTCACAAAAATGCCAAAGCTAGCATGAACAGAACGATGCGTACATTAAGACTAAATTAGTTCTGCTATTTGCCGTTAGGTGGTTCTTAAATAAACGCTCATATTCTAATTACATTTTCTTTTTTTTTTGAAAATAAGGTTTATATAACCGCCTTACCAACCCATAAATGCTTTGTAATTATTTATTAACGGCTATTGAAGAGGCAATAGGGCCCCCAATTGTTGGTTACAAAGGATAATGTCACAACAGGCGATACTTTTCTTGCTTTACTGCCGTCTGACACGCGAGGAGGGTGTTGTGATGTGTTTCCTGCATTATTTAAAGTACCCACAGAATATGTACTCGTATACATAAATGTAGGTCTACCAGAATCCCATGGCAAGTTTCAAACTACAACATTCACTCACAAGCATCGCAAGTTTTTGACGAATCATTCACACCTCATTTATTAAAATCGGTGCAATAGTTCAGAAGCTACAGTGAAACATCCGATTGTTGGTCACATACATACATACGTACCTACTTACATAATAGAATGGATGTATATCCATCGCGACAAACATGTCCGAGTGTTTTGCTAACAAAAACATTGAGGTAACGTCCCTATTTTGTTAGGAAAATATGTTAGGAGTTAGAAAAACACAAAAACATGGCGCAGCTAGGGTTGCCATATGGAAAAATTAAATGCCGTGATAAAAATCCTGACATTACCCTAAAAATCCTGACATTTCTTGTAATAGAGATTTGGCGTAGCTTGAATCCTTTAGAGTTTTAAGCAAACAAATTGATTGAGATATCTTTAGCTGTAATGTATCCTATTTTAAATTGTTTTGAAAGAAATATTATTGTTTTTTTTATTATCTACTACTTTTATGTATCCTTTCAGTCGTTAAAACTGTGCAAACTTTGTAATAAATATATCACGTAAACATTTTTTTGTATGAGGTCATTCCTAAAAATCCTGACGCTTGCCAAGTCCAGCCGCAATCCGGACAAAGGGTCAAAAATCCTGACATCTCCGGACAAATCCTGACGTATGGCAACGCAACCCTAGGCGCTGCGGACCCGGCTTAAAGAAGCATGGTCAAGATCATTTAAAATATTGGACAACCCTAAAATCAACGGCTGAGTAATATTTTGCATGCGATTAATTCAGTCTCGACTTTGAAGAAGTGTTAAAATGTAGTACCTCGCGTTTTGTAGTACCTATTTTATCGTGTGCGATGTCTCATTATGAATTTAGCTCTAAAGAGGTTTCTTGAGACCTCAGCTTGGAACCAAGAACCTCTGGAACATCATAGAATATATACAAGTTGTGCTTCTGTCATGTGTACAAGTACCTTGCAAGAAGCTTAGATCATTAGGTTGAAGGCATTGAAGCTAGAAAAAATAACCAGCAATATATCACGGATCTTATGCCTCGAATGAAGAAAAGAGATACAAGGTGGTTTTGTTTCTTTTCTTCCTTCCTGGAGAAAGAGATATAGTAGATCCGTGACATAATGTCTGCTTGCAATCTCCAGTTAGTATTTGCTTTGCAAAAAGTTTGCGTGGGCATCAAAAACTCAGTATCCAGGCCAAAAAAATTTTTATTGTCAATGTCAAATTTTGACAGATCCTGTCAGATTGTTCCGTAAAACTTGTAAACATGCCCTATTTTATGTACTAATATAATATAATTTATCTATAAAATGGATATAATACCACCAAAACCGAAAAAGCAAAAAAATGCGACTAAGGAGGAGTTACTTAACTTGGATAAAAATGTGCGATTACCAACATTTCTTGATTATTATATTACTAACCTTAACACCAACATATTTTTTAATTTAAACGCTTATATTTTAGGACTTGGTTGACAAAATAATGCAGTTAGAAGCTCATAATGCACAGCTAAAGAATATAATAAGCAAGAGCTTGTCTGAAGATGAAGTAAGTGGTAATAAGCGCAAAAAACCGTTCGATTTTACCAAGTGAGTATCGTGCAGTATAAAATTGACATAATTACATTTTTTCTTACATATTTGTGCTTAAAACAATATTATTTACGTAATACACTGCATGCCAAACTTCAGGCAAATCTATTCAGCCATTTAGGGTGTTGAAATAAACATCCAAACATCCACACAAAATTTCACATGTATAATATTTGTAGGATCTCAAAAATAAACATGGTTGTTTATGGTAATTTCAGTTGCCGCTTTCGTCGAGTTCTCCTCCGTATACTTTATTTCGGTTGGCAATACCAAGGCTTGGCAGTTCAAGAGGACACAACCCAGACCATAGAGCACCATCTGTTCCACGCTCTGAAAAAATCCTGCCTGATTGAGAGCAGGGAAACATCACAATATCATCGGAGTGGGAGGACGGATAAAGGTGTCAGCGCTTTTGGGCAGGTATGAGGTGTAAATTTTTGGCATAGAGAGACATATGGACACAGATTACATAATTGTTACAGGGCACTGAGGCCTATAAACATTCACGAACTCACAGTGGCAATCTTAAAAGACTGCAATTGTGTTGTCCAAGGTCTAAGATGGAATGCATCAATGTCATTGCTTTAGTTATCTTATTATCAATAAAAATGTGTTTAAATTTATGTAAACGCTGTTAAATTTATTTACCGCTTATTATACAGGTAATTTCAATATCTCTTCGTAGTAACCTTCGAACGGATGATGACATATCAAAAGAACTACCGTATTGCAAGATATTAAATCGATTACTGCCTAACGATATCAAGGCTGTGGCTTGGATGCCGATACCACATGATAAGCCAGAATACAGTGCCAGGTAAGGTATCCTTATTGTTACTAATTTCATAAGTAAATTTGACATTCTCAATATAAAGGGACCTTATGGAGGCAGGCGGTTACGCCGTTTTTAGAACTGTTACCATAGTTACAAGATTAAGAAGAGCTTAACTGCCTTCTTCCAAAGGGACCTTTCCCTTTATATTGAGAATGTCACAAATATCAGGATGTAAGCTAACCTAGTTCCGACCTTAAGCACCAGGCTCGTACAGTTGAGGACAGAAATATGTTTACACTTTTGGACCTTATTACAATGGAATAAGGTTCAAAAGTGTATCTTTCTGTCCTCAACTGTACTATGGGTGCTAGACAGCGATAAATATACTTATATAAAATAAAAAAATGAAAACTAAAACCTGATTGGCAACTAGCATGACACATCCTCACAATTTTTATATTGCGTATGACACTTGCACATTCTTGAAGAATCAGATGACATCCCATTTATTAAAATCGGTCCAATTGTTTAGGAGTGGAACATCCGATGTTGGGTCACATACATACATAGACTGTTAAAATCATAACGCTTCTTTTGACTTCACTCAGGTAAAAATACATACTAGTCTTGTCATAAAGATCAACCATGGATGATGTTGATGATTACGCCATCTAGAGGGAACGTCGGGAGTCCTGTCGTAGTTCGTCGGCCGCCACTAGATGGCGTATCGTCATTTGCGATTGATGTTTAAAACAGGGACCGGCCCGCTATCCCTTTCAATGGGTTTTGTATGGGTTTTTCGTAAAGATTTACTTACCAAACCCTCTGCCCGTCAAAACCCTTTAAATGTGCTTTTAAAGCGCTATTTCTAAACGCTTACAAAACCCTTTAAAAAAGGTTACTAGTGTATACGCAATTTTAGACCTTTTGTAGACTTCATAAAACACACGTTACCTTGCGTCCCTTTCGAAGCAAGTAAACAGCCCATTCAACTAAGCGCTAACCCAATACCCTTATAAAACCCTTATTGGTATACGTTACCGACGGCGTATCGTTTGAAGTTACCGCGCGGAGCGGCAAAAGATGTAATACGGTTCGATTTCCTATGGCACACGTTTGTGATTGGCTCGTACAAAAGGTAAAGCTTTATAATAAGCGCTTAAATCGTTAGGGAAACCCTTTCTTAGGGACATCAAGATGAATCAGTTACCAGTTACCTATTTCAAAGGGCTACCCTTATCGTTGGGTTCTTCATTCGATAAGGGAAAGTCAATCGTATGGGTTGCCAATTGGAATGGGTGAGCAAATCAAGGGGCTAGCTATATCAAAGGGAAGCCCTTTGAAAGGCTTTTCCCGATGAAAGGGTTGTCCGGTCCCTGGTTTAAAATACAACCTATATTGATAAACATTGATAAAATTATTATTAATTTGGTCTCAATAAGCAGATCATGTGCAAACACAACAGTCAACGAAACCTTCTGTCAATAACCGTTTAATAGACAAAAAACCCCGATAAGGCTGCCTTTCCATAGAAGCGGAGACGAGCGGAGCGGAGAGGACCTGTGTAGTCCACATCTCGTCTCCGCTCCGCTTCAATGGAAACAGTCAAGCGGAGATGACTGTATCAAATTTGTATAGTACGCTCCTCTCCACTCCTCTCCGCTCCGCTCCGTTCACTCGATCAAGTCACCTTTCAAACAAAAAAAACTAAATCAAAATCAGTTCATCCGTTTGGGAGCTACGATGCCATAGACAGACACACAGACACACGCTTAACTTATCACACCTCTGTTTTACGGTTAAAAATGAAATTGATTACTTTTGATTGTTAGAAACTCATTCTACCTTATAGATTCGACTGCACCAAGCGTCAATACAAATATTACTTCCCGCGCGCGTCGCTAGATGTCGCCGCGATGCGCGACGCGTGCGCCCGCCTCGCGGGCTCGCGCGACTTCCGCCATCTTTGCAAGATGGACGTCGGTAATGGCGTCACGCAGTTTATAAGGAATATCGTCAGAGCGGAGATTATGCCTGTCGATGAAGAAGGGGACAGTCGTAAGTGAACGACTTTGTCAAACCAAGTGTTAAACTGTATGCTCGTGTTATCCCCCATTAAAAATAAATATAAAGGGACATTCCCACACAAATTGACCTAGTACTACACTAATATAGATAAATACATAATTAAATACATTCAGTCAACAAAGTATCGGGAATGGATGATTTGTTTATGGTTCCAAATTCAAATTTTTGTTTTTTTTGTTGTTGTTAGATTGGCACAACTGTTTTCTATTTTGGCGCGGAGTTTGAGTTGCATCTGTTATTTATATTAAATACAGTGCTGTTTTTAGTTATATCATATCTAGTGTGTATTGCGAATTTCATAATGGACAAAAACATTGAACAAAGAGTTTGTCTTAAATTTTGCATCGCCAATGGAATTTCGTGTTCGGAGTCACTGAAAATGTTACAGAAGGCTTACGGTGATTCGACTTTATCAAAAACACGTGTTTATGAGTGGTACAAAGCGTTCAAAAGCGGTCGAGATGTGATGGAAGATTTGCCTCGCTCTGGTAGGCCATCAACGTCTGCAACTGAAGTTAACATCGCAAAAGTGAAGGAAATAGTGACTGAAAATCCTCATTCAACTTTGAGAGAGATAGCCGCCGAACTTTCTGTATCTCACGAGTCGATCCGTACTATTTTAACTAATCATTTGGGTATGAAACATGTTACCGCTCGGCTAGTCCCAAAAGACCTGAATTTTCTCCAAAAACTCAATCGCATGAGAGTCGCTGAGGACATGCTAGAACGAGTCAATTCCGACCCAACATTCATGAAACGCATTGTTACTGGTGACGAGACGTGGGTTTACGAGTTTGACATGCAAACTAGTCAACAAGCTTCGGAGTGGCGCCTTCCAACTGAACCGAAACCGAAGAAACCACGCCAAAGTCGATCAAAAGTCAAAGTCATGTTGACTGTTTTCTTTGACTATCGCGGTGTTGTGCACTCGGAATTCTTGCCGGAAGGTCAAACGGTAAATAAAGAATATTATTTGAGCGTTATGCGGCATTTAAGAGAGCAAATTCGACGAAAAAGGCCAGATTTGTGGAATGAAAATTCTTGGATTTTGCACCACGATAATGCGCCTTCGCACAAGGCCATCATTGTGAAAGAATTTTTGACCAAACACTCAACAAATACCATCGAGCAACCACCATATTCACCAGATATGGCTCTTGCCGACTTCTTTCTTTTTCCTAAACTCAAATTACCACTTCGTGGCACCCGTTTTCAATCGGTAGAAGACATAAAGGAGAATTCGCGCCGAGAACTGAATTCAATTCCGGAAACAGCGTTTAAAAAATGTTTTGATGATTGGATTATTCGTTGGCGTAAGTGTATCGTTTCTGAAGGAGCATACTTTGAAGGTGATAAAATAAATTTGGATGATTAACAAACAGTTTGTGTATTATTGATCTTTTCCCGGTACTTTCTTGACAGAGTAGTACATAGAAAATATCCATGACTCGGAAGCAAATAGTCAAGCTCATCACACAAATATTTATCCATAACGGGATTCGAACCCGGGACCGCTAGCTTCGTAGGCAGGGTCACTACCAACTAGGCTAACCGCGTATAAATACAAGACGCACACATTATTTATATTATTATTTTTTAGTCTGTTTTAGTGTCCCACTGCTGGGCAAAGGCCTCGCCTCTTTTCCGCCATTCGTCCCCATTGAGCGCATGCGCCCGCCACTCGCTCCGAAACGCGTCCAAGTCATCCCGCCATCTCCTTTTTGGTCTGCCTCTGCTCCGGTGGCCATCTAACGGGGTCCATTCGGTAGCAGCTTTGGCCCACCGTTCCGGATGCATCCGGCAGACATGTCCAGCCCAGTCCCACTTGAGCTCATCGGTCTTGGCACCCACATCTGCTATACCAGTTTTGGAGCGCAGTTCGGTGTTTCTGATCTTGTCAGTTCTACGAACACCTAGTATGCTGCGCTCCATTGCTCGTTGGCAAATCTTGAGCCTGGACTTTTGGGCTTCAGTCAATGGCCAAGTCTGGGCACCATAGGTTAGGATGGGAAGAATACAAATGTCGACGAGTTTGCGCTTCAGTGATAGTGGATTATTTCTATATTATATACAAATAATTTCATTAGTCTTTCTGTATTTGACGACGCTGTTAGCCTAGTTGGTAGTGACCCTGCCTACGAAGCTAGCGGTCCCGGGTTTGAATCTGTGTTTGTTCCTGAGTCATTAATGTTTTCTATGTATTTAGGTATGTATTTCCCTTTATAAGTATGTTTATCGTTGCGTATATACATAGTAAAGTCGAGTTCATAAACATGTGTACACGGTTACTACCTTGTCACTTTAATCGCTGTGACAATTCATATGGCAGTTTAAACATGACATTAAAGAGATAAGGTACTGAAATGTGCACATACTTTCGAACTCTACTGTAAAAGCCTAGCCTAGTTTGGGACTAGGTCAATTTGTATGAGATTTAAGCTAATTCCTAAATATGAAATTTAAATTTGAGTTAATTCCCTTGATATTTCTTTTTTTTTAGTCTGTTTTAGTGTCCCACTGCTGGGCAAAGGTCTCCCCTCTTTTCCGCCATTCGTCGTTCGTTATTCGTCGTTTATTTATTAATATTTTAAAATCTCATTAATGTTCTATTCCAGCGTACACAATGTATTACCTACTAATAGAAGGTAACGCGTTCCTCTGGCACCAGATCCGGTGCATCATGGGTATTCTCCTCCTGGTAGGGCAAGGCAAGGAGACGCCGGGGGTGGTCAGCGAACTGCTGGATATAGAGACTCATCCCAGGTATTTAACTAATTATTGGTCCTAATCTATCCGAATAGCCAGTCAGCTGGTGTCACACTGCTGGACAAAGACCTGTCCCTCATTTCTCCACTCATCTCTAGATCTAGGATCTAGCCAATATACAGGGTGTTTGGTAGTCGAGTGTATGGACTTTCAGGGGTGGAAAAGGGGGTCCTTTTTGAACATTTTTAATCATATTTACTATTGTACAAAGTCTTAGAGCTGCCGCACATTAGGCCACTAGTCGCGGACACAGCGTAGCCACTAGTGGCCGCCACAAGCTGCGGACGAGTATTTTCATACATTTTGTATAGCATCGGCGCACACCGAGCGTTCGAGTGGTCACATCCGAGCCACAAGCTGCGGTAGTCGCCCGCGCCCGCTACTAGTGGCCGCGTTTTGTCGCTCGCCTCGCGCGCACACTCGGCCACAGTCGCCAGCTTCCCCAATAAACAATACCCAATAGTGGCAGCCACTAGTGGCCGCCACTCAGCCACCGGTGGCCGCGATTGGTGGCTGCGTCTAGTGGCTGAGTGGCGGCCACTAGTGGTCGCGTTTAGTGGCGGCCACTAGTGGCCCAATGTGCGGCAAGTCTTATAGTTTTTGAGATATTGCCCGTTTCAATTTAATTTTTTGTAATTTTTCCTCATGAACATACCGAAAAAAAACTCAAATATTTTTTTTTACTTTATAAGTTTTCAGTAATATATACATAAATACATAAAAAAGCCGTTTAAATATATAAATATACATATATAAATAATATACATATATAAAAATTACAAAATTAAGGGACACTGCTTGTAAACCTAAGCTATGAGAATACGGCGAAAAAAAAATGTATCCTTGTGTTTTTTTTTTAGAAAACCTCAATATAACATGGCTCTGGACGTCCCGTTGAATCTGTTCCACTGCAGCTACGATTTGGAACAGCCTGACAAATGGATGTATGATAAGGACGAGTTGAGAACTGTGATTGTCCAGCTGCAAAGCGAGTGGACTGTACATCATATTAAGTGAGTATGAAGAGTGGTGGGACCTTTTCTAGGGTTCCGTAACCTAAGGGTGCGGGACCTTATCACTAAGCCTACGCTGTCCGTCCGTCCGTCCTAACTTTAAAGAGCTGTATCTTTTGAACTGTAGAAGATAGCCCGTTGTTTTTAGGGTTCCGTGAAAAAAAAAACGGAACCCTTATAGGATCACTTTGTTGTCCGTCTGTCTGTCTGTGTGTCTGTCAATACCCTTTTTCTCAGGAACGCGTGAAGTTATCAAGTTGAAATTAATATCAAATACTTTGATCTGTAATCCCTTGGATCAGTGAAAAAATCAGACATCTAAGTCAACGCAATCAAAAGATGCGGCCGTTTATGCCGTATATTCAAGGGAATCTCAGGGGAATCATAATCTATAGGGTACTCCCGTTGACTTAGAATCATGAAATTTGGCAAGAAGCAATGTCATATAGCACAAGTAAAGGAAAAAATCCGAAAACCGTTAATTTGTGGTTAAATCACATAAAAAATAAATCCAATATAAACTATTGTATTCCCGTGATTTACGAACTATTTACATGCCTAAAAGTTTGTGCGGAACCCTCGGTGCGCGAGTCCGACTCGCACTTGACCGGCTTTTTTTTGTAGAATATGTGATATAACGACGGATTTACTAACAAATAATAAAAAAAAAAAATAAGGAGAGTCCACATACAATTTTTTTTTAAATTTTTATTTGTTCTATCGTAAAAACGGTAATACATACAACCGTAAAATTTGGTATAATTATAAAACGAACTCTATAGAAAAACGACACATACTAAAAACCGGCCAAATGTGTACGGAACCCTCAGCGCGCGAGTCCGACTCGGACTTGATCAGTTTTTTATTCTGGACATCAGCGATTGACTTGATCTCACCAGGTGGTAAATAAAGATGAGGTCTAGGATGGTTTGTTGGTTCAGTAGAATTCTATTCACTCTTCTTTTGGAGATACCCAAGTTATATCTATCAGGGAAATACATATGAAGGAGGCTTCCACTCTGTAGCAGTTCCCAAATAAAAAAAAAAACAGAGGAACGCTTTGTGCAGTTTGCCCTACCATCATTTGTGACGTTCTCAATATAAAGGGACCTTATGGAGGAAGGCAGTTACGCTCTTCTTATTCTTGTAACTATACGAATACTATGGTAACAGTTCTAAAAACGGCGTAACCGCCCGCCTCCATAAGGTCCCTTTATATTGAGAACGTCACGTTTCATTATCTATACGTAGTAACAAAGTAGCTTCCCGCCGTCTGTCCCTCTGTATGTACGCTTAGATCTTTCAAACTACGCAACGGAATTTAATGCGGTTTTCACCATCAGTTAGATACTTTTTCACGGAAGTTTTATGTATATAATAGTACCCGGAGCGAAGCGAGGGCGGGTCGCTAGTTTATCAATAATTACTACATTTAAAATTCGTCAGAGCAGCGAAAGATTTTATTTTTATTTTTATTTCTTAATTCCAGATCAACGATGATCCAAGACTCACTGCAACAACTTGAGAAAGAGTACGAAAAGCTGAGTAAAAGAGAAGCATCCGATAGTAATGAGTTAGAAAGGGACAGGATAACATCTCACGCCGACTGCTTACTACAGGGTGTCAAACCGAGGGTGTATAAACCGCTTTTGAAACGAGAAACTTGTTGTAAGTATTACTAAAGGGACCTTATGGAGGAAGGCAGTTACGCTCATCTTGTTCTTGTAACTATACGTATACTATGGTACCAGTTCTAAAAACGGCGTAACCGCCTGCCTCCATAAGGTCCCTTTATAACGAGAACGTCACAAATGTGAAAGTTTGTATGAATGGATGCTTGTTTCAATCAAGTTTAAACGGCTTAACAGATTTTGATGAAATTTGTAACACAGGTAGTCATTATCCTAGATTGAGATATAGGATACTATTTACACTGGAATATATGATAGTTCCCGCGGGGAACGTGATAAATAGCTATGTCTACACCTGTGCGCTTTCCTGTTCAACTTGCGCTTTGCTCTGACGCATGCCTCTGCAACCACAGCGTACGCAATAACGCATGCGCTCAAACTGGTTTGATATCAGCGCATACCCGTAGCGCACGCTGATCCGTCACCGTTGGGTCGACGTGCAACAATTTGCAAATAAAATGGCGGAAGATAAAGTCAAAACATTGGATTTTATTGAAGATTCAGTGTCACCCTCGTATTGCATGCGCTCGACGCAAGACGAATTGAAATCTTGAAAGCGAAAGTTGAACATGAAAACGCACAGGTGTGGACATAGCTAATGACTTCTATGCGGACGAAGACGTAGGCAAGCTAGTATAACAAATAATAAATAATAATAATAATAATATATAATTTTAGGGGACAATCTCACATAAATAGGGATGATGAATATTTTTTTTTCTTTGTCGATCAGTTATATTATTAAAAAGTATTGGATACATATTTGTCTTTTTTCACATAATCAAAAAATTACGGAGATATATCGAGTGTAAATGTCGTCACGTCTTGTTACAATTTGGTACAATTTTTACACAGAAGTGACGTCACGAGCGTACTCCCGAACTTTGACGCGCTTTATCTTTGTCATTTTTTGTTTGATTGACAAAAGAAAAAATACGTGTCCAATATTTTTTGATAATGTAACTGACGGACTAAATAGAATTTCGTTTTCTTGACCCAGTCCCTATCGGGCTAGCTCCGAACTGAGCGCTGAGGGGAAGGGCATAAATAAATTAATTGTTTTGCACATCCTACAACAGTTTTTAATTTGCAGTCAACTATGTCCAAAAAACGACCGATCCCGCCCATTTTTTCGAGTATTATACCTCCGAGTCTAAAATTCTGAAATAACCAAGACTATTACATAAATAAACTAATAATTAAATAAATAAATGCGGAACCCGCGGCGCGCGAGCCCCACTCGCACTTCACTTAAATAGCATTAAAATCTGTGAGCCTACGCAATAACAGACAGACAATAACTTTTCTTTGGGTTGAAAGTTATAAAATGAACATGTTTTTTTCAGCCAGCCTGGAGGAACGCATTGAATATTATAAGAAGAAAAGAAAACTTCAGACGGATGATGTAACAATGGAAGATAATCATGAATAATGTATAATAAGACATAAATACATATTTTTAAATTAGCCTTGTTTTTCTATCCTGTTTCTTACTAATTCGACGCGGAATCGACTTATACCGGTCAGAACAACATGACAATGCTAAAAGAGGCACAAACACTGCTTGGCGTGGCTCGCCTAGCAAAGCTTTTCTCGAATAAGTGGATAAGCAGATTTGAATGTAATTTGGCACACAAGTAGTCCTTATCTACGTAAAGTAATCTATACTGCACACATTAATTTTATTGAGCTGATTATAGCGTAAGCGTACCTAATCAATGCCTGCAGTTCTAAAATAGTAACATCTAGCGCCATCTATCGCCGAGTAGCGAAAGCTCTATAACTTAAAATGGGTTCATATGACATTTAATTTAAAAAAAATCGCTATTTTCAAAAAAACGCATTGTTTATTCCAAAGAGAAGTTATACGTTTAATCTCGAAAAGTCGTACAATCGCCCAATTAGGAGCTATTAGCTTACATTCAACGAACTTAAGCACGAGCCGTGTTAGAAAACGAATAGCATTAATATTATGATTACGCTATTAAGAGTCGATGATAAACCGGTAATGCACACGCGACTAACCTTAAGTCTTATTTTCCATAATAAACAATACTACTCGTGATTAACTCAACTAATTATGTCACTTAATAAACCACAAAGCAGTATTACTATGCCATTGACTCAATTCTCTGCAGTAGTTTCAGTTTGTATCAGTAATTGTCGCTGTAATTATTATGGCATTGTAGGTGCACACTATCGTCGTCCGAACCGGCTAGGTGGTAGGCTACTTCACAATCCCGCAACTTATGAACAGTAAAACAGTTTTAGAAGGCCGCTCCGCGCGGGCAGCGGTCTGTTGCGGACACAAACAAATACGATCTAAAAGACTTCTAGCAAAAGTACGAATTATTTAAATTGAAACGTCACTTTTTCCCAGTATAACAGGCTCAAAATTGTAATTCCTTGACAAAAAACGTTTTCGAAAAAAGTAGCATATTATCCGGCTAAACTAATGTGACGAGTGTACACAATAGTTGATTGGATATCTCGCGGCCTATTAATAAAGTCGGTTAGTAATTGTTTGACAGTTCAATGAAAATATTTACGCTAGGTTTCCGTGTAGTTTGCTTTTGTTTGTTTTTTAAATAGTAAATAGTAACAGTCTGTAACTAGTTTTTTTTATTGTACTGTTTAGAAACTAAGTGATTGCATGCTGGATGCATAATGTAGTGTTTCGTAAAACTGGTGCGTTTACCTTCATGTTTCAGATTAAGCGAATGTATTATTTATGAAGCCTCACCCATGTAAATTCATTATTAAGTTTTAATACCATCGATTAGCTGTATTTCGTGTTCAATTCAAATAAAGAAATAAATTGGACTAGTTCTTGTGAACGGTAACCTCAAATGTTAAAATTTGTTTGCTATTTTGTTTGTTTGTTTGTACCTACTTGAATTTTTCTGAATTATACAAAAAATGCTATATAAAATGCGAACTTAGTACCAATTTGGATACTCTGTCAGGAAGGAATTAGTTGGAATAGAATATATATACTCGGATAGTTTTTCTACATATAAAGTGTTGTTTTATTTTAGTTTGTATGCAACTTTTCTTAATAAACTTGGAAACCTAGATAAAGAGCTATCTAGATAAAAATCCAAGATCCATAATTTGAAAGACCAATTTGACAGATAATGTGTGTGGCAAAATTGTCCGCTTACTTGGACAGATGCCATTTTGTTTTAAAAAATTGAATTGAGTTGTCAAACTAGTCTATTGAATTATGAACAACACTATAGGTAGTACGTGATATATTTATATAGCTGGACAAAAAATAGTTTATCGGGATATCATGATAGGTGGAACTAGACTAAATATTTCTTTAAAATGTACCTCACGGAGGCTTCCTATTTTCATAAATAAATACTTACTAATATTATAAAGAGAAATAGAGTTTATTTGTTTGTTTGTTAAACTTTCACGGCTAAATCTCTGAATTAAACCGATTTTGATAAAATTTGTTATGGAGATGAGTCCCGGGGATGAGCATAGTATACTTGTTATTATCCTGGAACATAGTATACTTGTTATTATCCTGGAACATAGTACAGTCAATATGCTCACGAATATCCAACACACTCTTATACTTCTACTTATAGCTGTTTCAGATATTTTTCAGTCCAATGTTGGATATTAAATTACAAGGGCATAACTGGATTTACTATTATCAGTAAGTTTCTTTCGTAGTTACTGACTATTTTTTTTTTATATGAGTTGGAAGCAAATAAGCATTTAGTTACCTGATGGGACGTAATCACCACCCATGAACACCGGCAACTCAAGAAGAGTCGGTCCGTTGCTGGCCTTTATAACTGCATTTTAAACATTTAAATTTCTGGGGTAAAAGTTGTTACCAGACAAACTGGCTCTGTACCAATTTTCACATTGATTGGTTGATATGTTGGGTAAAGACGGAACCAACAAGAACTTTCAAGTTTAAATTTAAATCATCATCATTGCGTATGGCAATCATCCTGAATGGATCAGACGTCAATGTCCAGGTGTTTCAGCCAGTTTACTGCGGCGGGCGAAAATTTATGCAGCTCCTCCATGCCTCCAGGAAAACAGCGAAGTGGGCAATCATTTAACACGTTGTTTAAATTTAAATATTAGTTATGATAAGAAAGTATGGTACTAGTATGGATTATTGTATTTTTCTAGAGACTCGTCCTGGTTCCAAACAGATGAAATAAAAAAAAATCTTTCATATAAACCTTGTCCTGACGAATTATGAATACAAAAAAAACATTTAAGTCGATTGAGCCATTCTACAGCCAAGTGATGATCAGTCGTAAAAGTGGAAATAATATATATATCACATATTATTATTACAGATAATGTCTATAAACAATTTCTTAAAAAAAAACCTATCCACAAAAACTATTAAATCTGAAATAACATTTTCGTGAATATGTGAACTATTACTTAGTATTTATAAAGCCAGTTTTTTGCTAATAAATATTTTAATAGTATAATAATGTGATAGCGAATGAACTTTAAAGTATAAGGCCAGTATTAGTGTTTATTTTTTATCTATAAACAAAAATGGTGCTACAAGATTGTATGAAAAGACTCAGTTTCATTGGTAAGTATTGTGTTAAATGTTACTTATGGGTGAATTTCCAAAGAAATATGATATTTATTCAGTAAGTTGGCTGCACTCGTCAAAATCTACCAGCGCTTCCCAAGAGGAGACCACTGAGAAGCGCCGCTATGTATTTAAGGACTCTTATAAAAACCCATTATTTTTACTTTGTGCAACGAAAGTTAGTCATGCAATCATATGGTTGGTTTCCGTTCAACAAAGGAAAATAGCGGTTTTTTTTTTAAATTGAGTCCTACTGCTCTTAACTGTTTACGAAATTGTGTAAATTCACCCTCATATCACCCTTATTATTATTAAGTAAAATTATGTATTTGTTTGTATGTTGCAAGTAATATCTGGAACTACTAGACCAATTTTTTTTTTTTTTAACTGCTAGGAAACTACATTGTCCCATTAGTATCGGCTATTTTTTTCATTTTTAACCCCCATCTCAAAACAGAGGGGTGTTTTAGGTTTAGTGTTTGTACATGAGTAATCTGTTTGTGGCATCGTAGCTCCCAAACAGACGAACTCATATTGAGTTTGTTTTCTCTTTTGTTTGTTCCTGAAGAAAGAGATGCAAGCGATCTGTGACGTAATTCAAGGTCGAACGCGTTCAACGCCTTGTCAAATACAAAAGTCGTCACCCACACGCCAATGACAGCTGAAAACCAGCGCCAATTTCAACCTTACGTCATAGACACTCAGGTCTATTTTTCGCTGTCAACCGTGACGGATATATCCGTCGTTGGCGTTGAACCACTGGTGCGGATATATCCGTCAATAGCGTTGAAAAGGTTAAGACATAAAAAATCGTTTAACAATCAAATACATTTTGTTTTGCCTGCAGAACGCGTGCGCTGCGAGTAGCGAGTGGCCAACGACACTTAATGGTTTTTATGGTGAGTTAATCCTACTTATTAAACGAAAAACATTTGTGACGTTCTCAATATAAAGGGAACTTATGGAGAAAGGCAGTTACGCTCTTCTTATTCCTGTAACTATACGAATACTATGGTAACAGTTCTAAAAACGGCGTAACCGCCTGCCTCCATAAGGTCCCTTTATATTGAGAACGTCACATTTGTAGGTATATAGGTATATTTGTACCTACTCACGTTCTCGAAAACGGCTCTAACGATTTCGATGGCAAGAAATCGATCTAACTAGGTCACGTATCTGGGAAAATTCCTTTTCCCCGCATTTTCACGCAAAAAGATTTGCTCGCGCATATGGTTCGTGATTTCGAGCCGCCGCCGTCGGATTAGACTAATGGTTAGAGCGTTGGCCTACTACGCAGACACTGCGGGTTGGAACCCCAGCTATGAATCGGATTTTTGTTTTCTTTTTGTTTTTTCCTTGTTTTTGTATAGAAAATCGATGAAAATTCGGTCCGACCCGAGCCGTTTCCCTTGGTCCCGGCATCACGCGTGAACGGCAGGACCGATTTTGCTAAATCTTTTTTTGTTGTGTTTGTTATTGTCAGGAGAAGGTTCTCATTAAGGAAAAATTGGATATTTTAACTTTAAGGGGGGGGGGGGGACGGGGGGGGGACGACGACTTTAACCGAAGCGAAGCAAGGGCGGGTCGCTAGTAAAATTATAAAACCGAAAGCCTACTACAAAATAAGTTCCTGACAAAAATGTTATTTTCGGGACAAGTTTTTCTTGCCGACTGTACTTTTTTGCACAGTCATCATCTGCTTATCAAGACAAATCTAACGAGCCCAAACACGGCGCGGCCATCTTGTTTCGTTGCGGAGTTCCTATGGCCTTTCTCCATCATCAGACCAGCTCGATGGTATCATAACATTACATTGTTTTCCGATTTACAAATGCATCCAAAGTTTCAACTCAATCGGACACCGAGAAGTGGATCAAAACTTGTAATATCTGATGATTACCCACAGACACCGGGACACGGGCTTAGCATGCAAGCACGAGATAAAATTTGACAGGCGCTAGGAAAATTAATACATCTATACCATATTCTAACGTAAAACTTAACGCTTAAGGTTTAAAATAAAAGTGTCCCGTTTCAAAAAAGTGAAAATAGCTATAATCGCTTAGTAATAAAAGGTAATATTTTAAACCTTAACCGTTAAGTCTTACGTTAGAATATGGAATAGATGTATTCATTTCCCTAGCACCCGACCGGCGTCTAGTATGACGCATCCTTACAATGTTTATATAGCCTGTGTCACTCGCACGTTTTTGACGAATCATATGACACCCCATTTATTAAAATCGGTCCAGTAGTTTAGGAGCTAGAGTGGAAAATCCGATTATTGGTCTCATACATAGGCTGTTAACCACATTACCTTTCTTTTTGCTTCACGAAGTCGGGTAAAAAGATACAAAATTACGTTACAAACAACCGCATTTTTGCATCAATCAATATTATTTAATACTGTTACTAACTTTAATATCTAATGATTATTGTACCGCCCATGAGTCGGTTTCGCAACGAAGATTGATGATTTGTGACGTTCTCAATATAAAGGGACCTTATAGAGGAAGGCAGTTACGCTCTTCTTATTCTTGTAACTATACGAATACTATGGTAACAATTCTAAAAACGGCGTAACCGCCTGCCTCCATAAGGTCCCTTTATATTGAGAACGTCACATTTGCCGATGACCTTACTCTAAAACTGTACCCTCTCGCTACATTAACGTCTACAGCGCCTCTAATTAACCTCTATACCTTGCTTAAACCATATCTTTATAATATTGTTATTCGATATAAATACGTGTTAGAGGCCGTGTCGTAAATAATCTGTTCAACTCGCGTACAATAAACCGCTAATATACTCGTATATATCGTTAACAGTATCAGAATGCCACCCATAGTGTAACCAATGCGTGAAAACAGTTCTATAATGAGCGTTGCCATGGTAATAACTGTTCTTTTATAACCATTATAGCGTTGTTATTACCATGGTTACGGTCATTCCGGATATCAGTCTGGGCGTTTAGTGAACACTTGACTTTCTAATTTGTATATTAAATCGTTAGTAATGTTTTAATAACAATTGAAATTACGTAGATTAATAACAATCTATTTTTTTATTTATTAAATCACTAAGAACAGATGATTGTATTCATCGACTTGTTATTAGTTACCATGGTTACGCTTAATATGGATATCGGCAATCATCGACTTGTTATTTGGTTACCATGGTTACGCTCAATATGGATAATATGGATATCAACAATAGCGTTTCGTTTGGCATTCCATTTTTCATGATAAACTTTGGTACCTGACTATTGAAATTTGCTTGAAACCTGTTATCATTTAACAGTAAAATTAATAAACTATTAACGCCAATCGAAATAATTAAAATGACTTTGCTGACAAGTAACTAGTTAGCAGAAAAATCAAGGAAAGTATACAAGAAAAGATAGCCTTTTTTATTTTTGACATTATCATTTTATGCAACGGTACATAATTAGCTCTAAATATACTCTTGCCTGTCATTAGAGCGCTCGCAAGCTCGCGCTCTAGCCTCGGCACTCGTGCCTTTATAGACTTCCTTATGTGCCAGTTGCACAAATTCCTCCCGTCAGCCGATCTTTACTTATTACAATTCATAAAATACAGTACACCCCTTTGTGTACGGAACCCAAAGAACGTCACGTACGTATCGACCTTTATAAGTTTTTTATCCGTCTAGCTGTCAGTCAGCTGATGACCCTAGCCGCCATTTTGACCTTCACCCAATATGCACAAACTCATCGCAGCCTTGATTGCCAGTTGATTAGGCGCGTCGTGTCTAATGCAAGATTTTATTTAACTCGCTGTTATAGTATGCTTCGGATAAATCTTGTGGATTATTTTCAACTAGCGACCCGCCCTCGCTTCGCTCCGGGTACTATTATATACACAATCCTTCCGTGAAAAATTATCTAACTGATGGTGAAAACTGCATTAAAATCCGTTGCGTAGTTTGGAAGATTCCTACATACAAAGGGACAGACGGCGCGACTTATTTTATATTTACTACGTATACGAGTATGTAGTGATGGGTTTGCTCTTGACTAACTCTTGCCCTTGGAGGACGAAGATTCAGTCTACGATGTAGCGAGCTCACCCAGAAGATACCTATTTACCCTAGCTTTAAATAGGTTCGGATTGTATGCACTCGGAAATACAGACGCCGGAAGCGCATTCCACTCTTTTGCAGTGCGCGTTATGAAGGAGAGTGTGATATAGTAAAGTGAACCCTGGCTGAGACCCATAGACATTTGCGTACCCATACTTACTTTTATTTTTTGTACCAACTGATATGGCCCTGTTTGAGAGACTTACTGCCGCACTCAGAGCTGTCAATTAACTTTTAAGTATCATTAAAGTGGCTGCTGTCACTTTCTTTGCTATAGTCACGCAGCAATTTGAATGAAATTTAAAATTTAATTGACATCTCTGAGTGCGGCAGTTAGTACCAAGTACCAATTTCACCAAACGATGTTAAATGTTAATCGATTAGTTTATACATTTTGACAGCTGTTGACACTAACTTTTAAGTTGTTGGTGAAATTCGAGATGAGCGTCAACGTACGGTGACCGATCGGTATCCGAGAAATGTTCGGTTCGAAGTAGCAGTGTTTGTATGAGAGGTTGCGCACTAGATCTCCCGTCATCCAATTTCTCATACAAATCAAAAAACCCGACTGCTTTAAAAATATCAACTGAAAAGTTAAAAACAAGCCCTATAATCTAAAGAATATAACTTAAATGTTGGAAAAGGTATTGCAGGCGGGGACAAGGATAGTCCAAATGGTGCTCCTTAAGAGAAAATATTTAAATTTGTACAACAAAATAATATTTTCCAATTAATTGCTTGTCCCCGCCTGCGATCCTTTTTCCAACATTTAAGTTATATTCTGTAGATGATGGCTTGTTTTTAGCTTTACAGTTGATATTTTTTAAAGCATTCGGTTTTTTGATTTTTAATTAATTTATTTTTAATTCATACTTTTATAGTTTTTATTAAAATGGTAGCATCAAAGTGTTATAATGTATATATAATTGGAATGGGCTAATTATTAGCTTTCATTTATACCCATATTGTTATATAAAAACATATTTTTTTATTCCTCCATTTTTATTGCGCCATATTATATACCCCATGTCACAATTAAGGCGAATCTAATGACACCTTATTTGTTCAAATCCGTCTAGCCGTTTAGGCTGCAGAGCGTGCCAAAAAATAGACATACATACATACGCTCGAAAAACATAACCCTCCTTCGGGCAGTCTAGTAATAATAGGTACTTCTATTTCGGACCGACATTCTAGGATACGGATCAGACGCGTTGTGTAAACGCTCTAAGCCAATTTGTGTAAATTGTCTCCTTATATTTTTTCCATGGCCATCTTTATTGCAGTTTGAGTTTATAACCTCAAGAAAGCCCGGCAACCTTGTGTCCCGTCCTGCCTCGCAACTGTATCGTGGGAACGTAGCATTTCGCTTTCACTACACGCTGCGCGGACGCATTGGGATAGATTTGATTTACGCACCGATCTATGGTAATAGGTCCGCTAGATTTATCGCCTGTTACAGTTAAATTAGGAGTTTTATTGAATTACGTCTCACGCCTGATTTTTAAACGCATTCATAAAATTAAAATAAGTAGGTACCTATCCTGATTCATGCCATTGCAACAAAGCATTTTTTTTAATTTTGAGTATCCGTGTATTTGTGTTTGTGTATCTGTTTATTTATGTGTTTGTGTATTTGTCCATGACATCGTAGCTCCTAAACGGATGGACCAATTATGATTTAGTTGATTTAGGTGTACTTAATCGAAAGCTTAGATGAAAAGTTATGAGCTCTCAAAGTGGGGGTCAGGTTATTTATATAGGGGGCTTAGGTTATTGCTGTAAAGTTGATTGCTATTAATAATCAATAAAACCGGGCGAGAGCATGTCGGAGCATGCGCAGTGTAGGGTGCCGTCGCCATTCTTACAAACAATAACAACAATCTCCAAAAAAACACGAATATTAGCAAATTTTCTAATTAAAGTTATCTTAGATGATTTTCGGTAGGTATAAACATTATCGTCTTTAACTCAAGAACCAATAAAGTCTACTTCGTGATAGTTTTCCTTTTAAATTCGTTATAATTATGTGCTTTCATTTAAGATTTTTTAAAGATTTTTATTACTTGTAGTTTTGACTGTATTAGCACTTTAAAGCTTAATATTTCACAAACGGATCCCTTAATCTAAAAACTGTTTCCACAAACAAAATATTTTTGAAAGACCTATCCAACGACACCCGACACCATGGGGTAGAGATAAAAAAAACCATCACCACTTTACGTAGGTACCCTAAAAAAATTTTTTTTTTCAATATTTTATTTTACCACTTTATCGGTGTGACTAATAACATGCCAAATAACAGTTTTCTAGTACTAAGAGTCTGAGCTAAGCTGCGGACGGACAGACGGACGAACATGGCGAAACTATAAGGGTTCCTTTGACTACGGAACTCTAAAGAGGGTGTTCTGTATGTATGTGTAAGTATATAAATGTATGTTATCTCTTAAAATAATGATCTTTTGTTTCAGGATGAAAGGGAGGGCGCGGGGCGTCGCGAGGACGCCGTGCTGCCCACTACGATGGAGGTAACACATCATCATCATCATCATCACCACCATCACCATCATCATCATCATTGCCATCATCATCATCACCACCACCACCACCACCACCACCACCATCATCATCATCATCATCATCATCATCATCATCGTCGTCGTCGTCGTCGTCATCATCATCATCATCATCATCATCATCATCATCATCACCACCACCACCACCACCACCACTACCACCACCATCATCATCATCATCGTCATCACCTTCACCACCACCATCATCATCATCGTCATCATCATCACCACCACAATCATCATCATCATCATCGTCATCATCGTCATCATCACCATCATCATCACCTTCACCACCACCGTCATCATCATCATCATCATCATCACCTTCACCACCACCACCATCATCATCATCATCATCATCATCATCATCACCACCACAATCATCATCATCATCATCGTCATCATCATCATCATCATCATCATCATCATCACCACCACAATCATCATCATCATCATCGTCATCATCATCATCATCATCATCATCATCACCATCATCATCATCACCATCATCACCACCACCTTTTAACCTTACGTCGTCGACACTCAGGTCTATTTTTTGCTGTCAACCGTGACGGATATATCCGTCGTTGGCGTTGAACCAGTGGTGCGGATATATCCGTCAATGGCTTTGAGAAGGTTAATTGGGCGCATAATCTGCCGCTACACACTACTGCACGCTTCCGTTGCCGACGCGAGACTGAGTTAAGGTTTGCCAATTGGCCTAGTTTTAATGTTCGTCTTTTGAAGCGCGTATAACCTATCCTTGACTTCGTAGCACATCTCCGCCGCGGAACTGTAGTAGCGAA
This sequence comes from Tortrix viridana, assembly GCA_963241965.1. Classification (NCBI taxonomy): domain Eukaryota; kingdom Metazoa; phylum Arthropoda; class Insecta; order Lepidoptera; family Tortricidae; genus Tortrix; species Tortrix viridana. The sequence goes on from OY725201.1 coordinate 1,932,075, forward strand.
ACTCTGGCAACGAAATAAAGTTCAATTTCGTATTAAATATCACGATTCCGCCACAGTTTCGCGGTTTCGCGGCGGAGGTGTGCTACCTGCATGATTAAGATATTCATGGTCATCATCAGTGATCGGAATACGCAGTCAATTTAACATAACTTCGCGAGAATAAGTAACATAGAGATAACCCTTATTTCCTTATTAACACATAAAATTGATATGTCATACATTCAGTCAACAAAGTATCGGGAATGGATGATTTGTTTATGGTTCCAAATTCAAATTTTTGTTTTTTTTGTTGTTGTTAGATTGGCACAACTGTTTTCTATTTTGGCGCGGAGTTTGAGTTGCATCTGTTATTTATATTAAATACAGTGCTGTTTTTAGTTATATCATATCTAGTGTGTATTGCGAATTTCATAATGGACAAAAACATTGAACAAAGAGTTTGTCTTAAATTTTGCATCGCCAATGGAATTTCGTGTTCGGAGTCACTGAAAATGTTACAGAAGGCTTACGGTGATTCGACTTTATCAAAAACACGTGTTTATGAGTGGTACAAAGCGTTCAAAAGCGGTCGAGATGTGATGGAAGATTTGCCTCGCTCTGGTAGGCCATCAACGTCTGCAACTGAAGTTAACATCGCAAAAGTGAAGGAAATAGTGACTGAAAATCCTCATTCAACTTTGAGAGAGATAGCCGCCGAACTTTCTGTATCTCACGAGTCGATCCGTACTATTTTAACTAATCATTTGGGTATGAAACATGTTACCGCTCGGCTAGTCCCAAAAGACCTGAATTTTCTCCAAAAACTCAATCGCATGAGAGTCGCTGAGGACATGCTAGAACGAGTCAATTCCGACCCAACATTCATGAAACGCATTGTTACTGGTGACGAGACGTGGGTTTACGAGTTTGACATGCAAACTAGTCAACAAGCTTCGGAGTGGCGCTTCGTGGCACCCGTTTTCAATCGGTAGAAGACATAAAGGAGAATTCGCGCCGAGAACTGAATTCAATTCCGGAAACAGCGTTTAAAAAATGTTTTGATGATTGGATTATTCGTTGGCGTAAGTGTATCGTTTCTGAAGGAGCATACTTTGAAGGTGATAAAATAAATTTGGATGATTAACAAACAGTTTGTGTATTATTGATCTTTTCCCGGTACTTTCTTGACAGAGTAGTATGTGACGTTCTCAACATAAAGGGACCTTATGGAGGAAGGCAGTTACGCCCTTCTTATTCTTGTAACTATACGAATACTATGGTAACAGTTCTAAAAACGGCGTAACCGCCTGCCTCCATAAGGTCTCTTTATATTGAGAACGTCACATATTGTTTGTCATAATTGTTTTTATTCATACACCCTTTCAAGCTGAAATTACAGGATTCAATAAACATCCATCGTGTAGATTAGTTAGGTTAGGTTACTTTAAAAATACTGGAAAAATAACGACGTCGTGAAAAAAATGCATTATGACTTGCGAAAATTATGACAAACAATATGTATGCAACCCAATATGGACCCTGTATGGCGATGTGGAACCCTCGGTGCGAGAGTGCGACTCGCACTTGACCGTGTTATAAGTTTAACGTGTGTGTATATACCTGTGTGTCTGTGGCGTCGTAGCTCCCAAACGGATGGCGCGATTTTGATTTAGTTTTTTTTGTTAGAAAAGTGATTTGATCGAGAGCGTTCTTAGCTAGGTTTGATGAAAATCCGTTGGACCATTTTAGAGTTATGAGCTCTCGAAGATGGGGGTTCCAATTTTGTCAAGGGTTATCTGTTTAATAAATATGTTCCGTTATTTTGTGGTTCCGGAACGAAAATCCCTTCCCTTTATACTTCCCCATATTGCCCCATCCTTACTAATATTACAAATTCTAAAGTGAGTTTGTTTATTTGTTTGTTTCTTACACTTTCACGGCTAAGGGGCCGTTCAAATATTACGTAAGCAGATTTATTACAATTATTTACCCCCACATCCCCCTTGTCAGCAAAAGTAAGCAAAGCTCTTACCCCCTCCCCCCATGCTTACGTAAACGTTTTTCAATTATAAATGTATTTTTTATATTTTATAATTATAATGCACTAAACGTATACATTATTTGCGGGAATCCCCGAAAATGCGTTTCGCTTTCAAGCATAGACAATGTGAGGGTTGCCATTCGTGTAAAAAAGTAAATAACTACCGATGACGTAATCATCATCTAGACTCCCCTACCCCCCATGTCATCCAAAATAAGCAAAACAAAGACCCCCCCACCCCTCCATAGTGCTTACGTAATACTTGAACTGCCCCTAAACCGCTGAATCGATTCCGATGAATTTTGGTATATCGAATAGTTTGAGTCCCAGGGCAAAATTTGACAGTTCCTTAAAGAGCAGCGATAAACGACTTCTACGACGAAGTTGCGGGCAAGCTGTTCTACAATATTCTTGACTTACACTAGAATAGCGGAATGTTAATCCACTCCTGCGCATCGCGTGTCGTAACTCGGCACGCCTAGGTGGCACGCGGTAGTTATGCGATGCGCTGCATCCTTGGGTGCGGCCTGCAATAGGTTCGATTACCATCGTAGATACTCAACGTGGTGTGCGATCACGCGTTAGGGTCTGGCCACAACTGGACACTGGATATTACGGACATTACGGACATTTTATACTTTAATTAACCGGTTCGAGTTGATTTTTACCCAACTAAGTGAAGCCAAAAGAAGGGTAATGATTTTAACAGTATATGTATGTACTAGATTTTGCCCGCGACTCCGTCCACGTATAAGTCGTTTATCGGTTTTCCCTTGGGAACCACCAAATTTTCCGGGATTAAAAGTATCCTATAAGTTAATCCAGGGTATAAGCTATCTCCATTTCAAATTTCATCCAAATCCGTCCAGCCGTTGCTGCGTGAAAGTGTAACACACACACACAAACACAGACACACACACACGCACGCAAATGTATGAGACATTCTCGTTTACAATTTAAGAAGTTCTTGTCGGTACACCCGGGACTCGAACCTGAACTCAATGACTCCCTCGGAGCCGGTTGGTTCGTGAGGATGGTATGAGTGTTGCAGTGAAGGCGTGGCTCGGCGCACGCGCGTTGCGCCACAGACTGCGCGACTCTCGGGGCGCCACTAACAGCGGGCGTTTTAAAGAACCCAATAACCTAACCGAGTTAAAAAACCCAAACTAAACTAACACTCGATTAAGTCACCTTTCTAAAGTTTGGTCTGTTAATCGCAAGTATCGCGACGCACAACGGTATGCGGCGCCAGACATGTAATCGCATTGAAAACGTCGAGAATGGTCTGTAGTCCGTCGACGCATGCGTCAGCGGTTTCATACAAACACCGCATACCGCGTACCGCAGCGTTGTGCGTTGCGATCAACAAACCAAAGCTTAACAAAAAAACTAGATCGAAATCGGTCCATCCGTTTAGGAGCCGTAGCTCCGTAACAGATACACTAACACAAAAATGCAAAACAGAGGGTGTAATAAGTTTAACGTGTGTATCTGTGTATCTGTGCATCTGTCTGTAACTCACAAACGCATGAACGGATTTTGATTTAGTTTTTTTGAAAGGTTACTTGATCGTGAGTGTTCTTAGCTAGGTTTGATGAAAATCCTTTGGGCCATGGGGGGGGGGGTATCTATTTAATAGTTAATTTTCTTTTCATTTCATTTATTCAGCGTAAACAAAAATTACACTATACAATGTAACAAAAGAAGTACAATATATAAGTTACGCTAAAGAGGACACCCCTCAGCAATGTGCTGCAGCAGGCTGCAGCGCTGATTTTCAGTGGTGCCCTGACTACATACTAGATACTAAGTTAATATTAAGTGGTTTCATACGGTGCGACCAAGATTTTTAGAATTTAAATTTACAATTAATGACATTGGTATCTCCTGATTGTATGCTTCCGCCTGTTAATGCCCATTGTATATGAAGGTGGGGTACAGTGGATCGGTGGGGGAACAGTAGATCATTGCCTGTTTCTATGAGAAAAAGTAGTTTTAAAATGTCAGTCTCGTTCGCCCTCTGATAACATATTAGGAATGCCTACAACTGATCTAGGTCCCAAAGATATGTTTATTATTTCTCTAAAATATAGGCAGTTAACCAATGTTCCCCACCGATCCACTGTGCCCTACAGTGAAGTTCCCGCTGTAAGTCGCACCGCACCTCAACTCTTCACTTGCATACACTTCTAGGCAATATTGCATATACTTGCACGCCACCTATTTCCTTTACATGTTTATTGTAAAATAGGCGATTAATCGAAATTATACGGAACACCAACATAAAACAGATCACGCTTGACGCTGAATCTAGGCGTTAGGTTAAAAGGAACTAACGTACATTTTTTTAATTCATGAATTTATTGATGGGCATTTATGAAATCTGCAAAATTCAACGATAATTAGTTGATTACCGTGATGATTAGTTACATTAAAGTGGTCAAGCGGAACAAAATGGGCGTGTTTATGATTAAATAGGTTTGCTGTTTTTGTTGTTTATGGCCCGTATAAGGTAAATGAGCACGTGGCCACTTAAAAAGTTTAATAATAATCCAGCCTATATACGTCCCACTGCTGGGCACAGGCCTCCACTCACAATGAGAGGGTTTGGGCTATAGTTCCCTCGCGGGCCCAGTGCGGATCGGGAACTTCGCACACACCGTCAAATTGCTTGGCAGGTGTGTGCAGGTTTCCTCACGATGTTTTCCTTCACCGAAAAGCTCATGGTAAATTTACAAATTATATTTCGCACATAAATTCCGAAAAACTTAGAGGTGCGAGCCCGGGTTTGAACCCACGACCCTCTGCTTAAGAGTCGGCAGGTCAAACCATTAGGCTACCACGGCTTTTGTACTTTATTCGTATGCAATAAGGTCTATTTTGAGTTGCCTAAATTTAACACAAATTTTCATTAAAATATAAATAATTAATTAGCTATACGTCAGGATTGTCAGGAATTTTTCAGATTCTTTGGTGCATCATACATAAGCTTCAGAGATAAGGGGGAAAGGTCATTTTTTTGCAATTTTTTTGGCTATAAATCAAAAAGTACGTCACGGATAATATAGTAAAAAAAATCGTTTTGAAATGTACAGATTAAACCCTTTCATATGACACCCCATTTGATATAATCAAATCACTTTCATTTTTCAACCCACCATTCTAGACCCCTTTTTATTTATTTTTTACTAAAAACATACGCGGACTAGCAAGTTATACAACTAAGCCAAATTTCAAGTTGATAGAATCTGTAGTTGCTGAGCAAAACTGCTGTGACATACAGACGGGCGGACGGACAGACAGACATACAACGAAGTATCACCATAAAGGTTCCTTTTTTACCATTTTGGTACGGAACCCTAAAAACTGATACAATATTTGAATACATTAAAAAAAACATTGTCCTTAAATTAAAATAGTTTTTGTGGTATTATTGTATACAAATTTTAAATTAAAAAAATGTATTTCTTACTAAAGATATTTCTTAGGGTTCGAGTTCTTCAATTGACTAGTTTCATAAATTCATGTTTATTTTTTAACCCCCGACGCTAAAAGAGGGGCGTTATAAGTTTAACGCGTGTATGTATGTTCGTCTTTTTGACCTACTTTTCAGGAGACACAAAAAAACTTACTTTTTTCGGAATGTATTAATAGCAGTCTGTTTATTTTTTTCAAAATAACATATTAAGCATTTAACATAGGTTAAGAGTTTTGGCAACATCACAAAATATTGGAGTATAAGTCACGGTGTTTGTAGCATATGCGTACCTATTAAAATAAGGTTCAAAATGGCATAAAAAAACTAAGAAAACACTCGGCGATTTCTGCACGCGCAGCGACGGCATGTGTCTGTGGTTTGTTTGTTTCTTTTGTTTGAAAGGTAACTTGATTGAGTGTACTTAGTTAAGTTATGAACTCTGAAAGAAGATAGGAGCAGCGAAAGTGGCCAAATATATCGCAACACATCTTTATTGCTATATGAATAAGTGTTGCGATATATTTGGCCATTTGTGACGTTCTCAATATAAAGGGACCTTATGGAGGAAGGCATTTACGCTCTTCTTATTCTTGTAACTATACGAATACTATAGGAACAGTTCTAAAGACGGTGTAACCGCCTGCCTCCATAAGGTCCCTTTATATTGAGAACGTCACATTTTGGCTGCTGCTATGTACTGTACGCACACACCTGTTTTGCAAAAATAAATGACTTATTTGTTTATGTGTGATCCTGCTATCTCACTCAGCTTCAGTATCCATCGGTAAGACGACCGAGAAAGCACTAATCCTACTTTTGTTCTAGGCCTCTGGACCCCCAGTGCAGTTGGAACCGGTGGACCTGAGCCTCAAGCGCCCCCCCACCCCGCGGCGGCGCGGCCGACCCCTCGGTGAGTACCTAAAGACTAGGAGACTAACTTGTGTACAGTCGAGGACAGAAAGATATTTACATTTTTTCACCATATTCCATTGTAATAAGGTCCAAAAGTGTAAACATCTTTCAGTCCTCGACTGTACATGGCTTATCTAGATAATAGGGATAATTACTGGGTAAAGAAAACGAAATTCCATTTGTGACGTACTCAATATAAAGGGACCTTATGGAGGTAGGCGGTTACGCCGTATTTAGAACTGTTACCATACTATTCGTATAGTTACAAGAATAAGAAGAGCGTGACTGCCTTCCTTCATAAGGTCCCTTTATATTGAGAACGTAACATTTATTCCGTCAGTTAGATTATCAAAAAATATTCGACACGTATTTTTTCTTTTGTCAATCAAACAAAAAATGACAAAGATAAAGCGCGTCAAAGTTCGGGAGTGGGGGCTCGTGACGTCACTTCTGTGTAAAAATTGTACTAAGACGTGACGTCATGCGATATTTCAACTGATTGATTGAATCTCTGACTGATTGATTTTTGATTATGTGAAAAAAGAAAATACGTGTCCAATACTTTTTGATAATATACCTGATAGACAAAGACAAAAAAAGTCATCATCCCTATTTAACATGAACAGATACTTTCCGCCTGTCTCACAATCCTCAGGTAAAGCTTATCTGTCACATAAATTCCCTTTCGTGCTCTTGAAAGTGAACAAGGAGAGGGCTAACCTTAAGTGGCAGATAAATTTACTTGTCGATTGTGAGACAGGCCCTTACTCTAAATGAGATAAATCAAATACATATCTCTACAATACGTGACAATCCGACGCAGGACGTGTAGGTTTACTAATTACTACGCGGGCGAAGTCGCGAGCAGATGCTAGTTATATTATATTGTGGCGAACGCTAGGTCACGTCGACGCGGATGTTGCGCCGGACCTAACGTCGCCTGCGCAGGTTTTAAATCAAAGCGGAATAGTCACCATTGTTAATTGGTATATCAACTTTGGACCAATCCCACTAATCTATACTTCGTTCCCCCTCCCATTCCCCCCCTTAAAGTTGAAATATCCAATTTTTCTCTTCATAAGAACCTTCCTCGGACTTCAAAGGATATTAAATTTTTTACGTTGAAAATGTTACTGTTTATTTTAGTTATAGTTGGAAAGAAAGCTGATAAAATTTGCTATAAAACTTTTTTTATTTTAAATCTCTAATTTCTATAGTTTAGAATTTTTTTTTTTAAAGTGTGATACTTACTGCCGCACTCAGAGACGTCAATTCAGTTTTAAGTTTCATTAAAGTAGCTGCTGTCACTTTCTTTGCTATAGCAATAGAATAAGACGCAGAAACATACTGTAGAAACATACTGGAGCGACTCCCCTCGCGCAGGCCTTTCTGGTCCGATCCCGACATTCGCCAACGCTTCCACTTGCGCCCCTCCTGGACAGCTGACTGGGAGTCCCAGGAGTGTTCTGCGGGCGGACTGGTGGGAGATCCGACTGCCCGATTGCCTGGCTTCAAGGCCAGCCGTAAAAACTGGACGACGGTAAACCGCATGCGCACGGGGGTCGCCCGTTGCAACTACTGTCTGCACAAGTGGGGGCTTTAAAGATTCGCCGGTATGTGACTGTGGCGCTCCACAGCAAACAGCGTACCACATCGTGGAAGAGTGCCCAAACCGACGTTTTGCTGGTGGTTTTGTGGAGCTCAGCGAGTGTTCTGAGGCGGCTGTGGACTGGCTGCAAAATTTAGATTTAGCCTTATAATTAACGCAGGATAGTTTTCCCCGGCCGTACGATAATAATAATAACTTTAATGAAACTTAAAACTTAATTGACGTCTCTGATTGCGGCAGTCTGTTTTGCGGGTCAGTGTATAATATACATATTTAGATATATTATAAATATGAAACCTTTATAACTGCAAATGGCAAAAAAGTTATGGCGTGACCAAGGGAAATCGGGATTTATTTTTATTATATACATATATACATATTTAGATAGAATATAAATATGAAATTAAAGTAATTTCGCTCTCACGGCTAAACCGCTGAGCCGATTCTGATGAAATTTGGTGCGAACACAGTTTGAGTCCCGGAAATGGACATAGGATAATTTTTATCCCGAAAAAGTGGACAGTTCCCGAGGGATTAGCGATAAACAAATTCTACGCGGACGAAGTCGTATGGAGCAGTAATTAAAACTGCGTAGTAAAATTACCATAGCATAAAAAAACTTTTTTAGGAAACGATATATATTTTTTTTTACTAAAATTTCGGGCAGGGGTACTTACATGACCTTTATAACTGCAAATGGGCTCTTTACCAATTTCTTTACTCCTAATTTTTTAAATCCCCGGTAAAGTTATCCGACAGTTAAAGTTTGGAGATTGAAAAGTCACCTCTAAATAGATTGTATCTAAAAACCAATCTTGTGTATCTTACTAATTACTTAAATGTAACATTTATATATTTGTACTTAAGTTCTCAAAAACGGCTCTAATGATTTCGATGAAAATTGCGACAGCTAGGTCTAGGTAGGTAGATGGGAAAACTCGTTTTCCCCGTATTTTCACGCAAAAAGACTTCCCGCGCAATATGGTTCGTAATTTGGAGGCGGCTGCCGCCGTCTGAATAGGCTGATGGTTAGAGCGTTGGCCTACGCAACGACTGTGGGTTCGAACCCCAGCTATGGAACGGTTTCTTTTTTTTGTTTTTCGATAAAAATGCGGTTTTGACCCGAGCCACGACGCTCGGTCTCCCAGGTACTGCCACTTATGCACTAATTGGACCCCTAAAACCGTCAACTGTCCACCAATTACGAAAGACCCCTTAATTAATACAACTACTATCAGTGAAAGGGCCTTCGGTATCTGTTGTATGTATTCTGTAGGTTAATTGTGACGTTCTCAATATAAAGGGACCTTATGGAGGAAGGCAGTTACGCTCTTCTTATTCTTGTAACTATACGAATACTATGGTAACAGTTCTAAAAATGGCGTAACCGCCTGCCTCCATAAGGTCCCTTTATATTGAGAACGTCACTCAATTTGTATACTACTTGTACTCGCTACGGAGGATTTAATGGGTGCCTTTCGAATTGTAAATATATATATAAATATCAGAGACAATCTCACACAAATTAACCTAGTCCCAAACTAAGCTCTAGGCTTGTCGGTACTATGGGTACTAGGCAACTAAGGTCGCTGTCAATAGAACTTGGTAAAGATGTAAACAAATTATAATCTTTTTCACGTCTTATTGTGCCTGTGACAGATTGAAATTTTACATTTCACGCTAACGTTGTTCCAACCAATTGAGCAGTCAATTAACTTAAAAAAAACGTATCTGTATTAAATTAGTTACAAAAAATAGTAACAATTGTTTTACGCAGTTTTAAAAACAAATTCTGCAAAACTATGCACATATTTAATGGAACTAAAAACAAGTTAATAAACTTCTTTTACATCCCATATGTGAAACGAACCGTCAATAGTGTTTGACAATAACCTCGTTCGTCGACCGAATCGATTCGCCATTTTGTAAAATCGCGTCACTCGCGTCAACGCTGTCAACTGTCAACGTTAGTAGTGTTAGTACAATTGCGTCTGCCTTTGTATGTATGTTTTTCGTTGTTACAAGTTCTTCGTGTGGTGTTTAGTTTGTTTAAATTGAGTAATTGGTATTTTATGTTAAGTTTGTTGTTATTTTCTGTCGCGTTATTGTTTTATAGTAAATTAAATTACAACAGAATACAAAATCGAATACAATTCCTTTATAAACCTAATCGATAATCGAAAAAAATGTATGCGATTATAGTTAGCGACATCACTTAATTTGTCAAATGACATCTGTCACAGGCACAATAAGACGTGAAAAAGATTATAGTACTGTTTGACACATAACCTCAAATATTCACCACGCGTGTTTTTATTCAAAATAACGTACATTGAATAGTTCATATTAAACTTAATATGAAAATAATGTAGTGTATAAATCATTGCAAATACCTCACTTGATCTTTAAAAGTACGTGATTATCGAATCATGGTGAACCGGTTCGTTTGGTTTTGTTTACATCGTTCACAAGTTCTATTGACGGCGACTTTATATTTTCACGTTCTCGAAAACGGCTCTAACGATTTCGATGAAATTTGCAATATACGGTTTATGTGTTCATTTCCCTAGCACCTGTAAATTTTATCTCGTGCATACTGTTAAGCCCGCTGTGGAACTAACGGCAATGTTCATACGTAACGGTACGGTAGGGCTAGACATGTTGTATTCGCTGTACATTACTGCTTACGTTACGTTTATTAGTGACCGACGAGATTGCAGCTGACGTCAATTCTAATATATTTTGATAGATTTTGAACATCGATAGCTGTATCTTTTGGACCGTAAAAGATAGTCCGTTGATTTTTTTTTGCCGAATATGTGATATAGCGGCGGATTTCCTAACAAATAATAAACAAGTCAAAAAATTACGACGCGGTTAGCCTAGTTGATCCCGGGTTCGAATCCCGGTATGGGCAAATATTTGTGTGATGAGCACGAGAAATTGACCAGATGGCTACAACATCATTGTTTTTATACTGTAAACAAATGACTTTTTAAATCGCAATGGAATATATTAAATGTATTTTATAAATTAAACATAAGGACATTTCAAACTTAAAATGCCATATAATCAAAATATTTTGCATGTTGATTTAGAAGTCGACTATCTACTTTAAAACCTTGTAACGTACCTATTCTAAGCAAATAAATATTTCATTTCAGTATTGTTCCTGAGTCATGGATGTTTTCTATATATTTAAGTATGTATTTCTCTGTATAAGTATATATATCGTTGCCTAGTACCCATAGTACAAGCCTAGAGCTTAGTTTGGGACTAGGTCAATTTGTGTGAGATTGTATATTATTATTATAATTATATAATCATGAGAGGAATACAAGAAACGTTTTTTTTCGGACTTTTTTTTATTTGTTGTAAAAATGGTAATACAAGTGTCAAATTTGGTGCGATAATAGGACAAACACTATAGAAAAACGGCGAATACTAAAAACCGGCCAAATGTGTACGGAACCCTCAGTGCGCGAGTCCGACTCGCACTTGACCGGTCTTTTACTTTACTAAGCTCCAGGCTTGTACAGTCACACCACGGGATTGTTGAGCCGCTTGCTAACATTCTTAGGCTGCCTTTCCATAGAAGCGGAGACGAGCGGAGCGGAGAGGAGCTGAGTAGGAATCGACCAATCACATTTGTTGTAATCCACATCTCGTCTCCGCTCCGCTTCAATGGAAACTGTCAAGCGGAGACGACTGTATCAAATTTGTATAGTACGCCACTCATCCCCGCTCGTCTCCGCCTCAGTGGAATCACATACCTCTTTTCACAGCTCCGCTCCTCTCCGCTCCGCTCGTCTCCGCTTCTATGGAAAGGCAGCCTTAATTCGGTCGGGTTGTGAAATCGTCAAACTCCAATAGTAATATACCGTGTACGATTTGACAATTCGACTGAGATAAGAATGTTAGCAAGTGGCTCAACAATTATGTCACTGTACTACGGGTACTAGACATTCTTCGTCGACGAATTTCCTAGAATAACACCCGCGTGTAGCTTCTTGCGGAAAATTGTGACGTTCTCAATCGTTTTTAGAACTGTTATCATAGTATTCGTATAGTTACAGGAATAAGAAGAGCGTAACTGCCTTCCTCCATAAGGTCCCTTTATATTGAGCACGTCACAATTGTAAATCGTGTAGCGCCTTGTTAGTTGTAACGAAATGCAGATCTGCTTCGTCGATAAATTGTCGATGTTAACCGCGTTCGATCCCACGAGGAATCTTGACCTGCTCGCAAATTAATAGATTCTATTAATAGGTATATATGTGACGTTCTCAATATAAAGGGACCTGATGGAGGAAGGATGTTACGCTCTTCTTATTCTTGTAACTATACGAATATTATGGTATTAGTTGTAAAAATGGGTCTCCCCGCTTGACCTTAATAGCATACAAGCTAATTACATTAGACATACCGACGTTAGATATAATTTTCATTAAGCCTAATGTCATGACAGCTAAACTTGTATGCCCTAATTAATTACTAGACCAAAATTTATATATCCAAATTTTGACTTAAACTAAATATTAAAAGGTATTTTTAGTAATAAGTATTACTGAAAATAATAATGATTATTCCTAATAATTATTTAACTTAATGGTCATACACATAAGCCACCTGACTGTTTGAACTAATATTTGTTAGGTTAGGTTAGAGTTGCATCAAGGCGCGAAGTGCCACAACTAAATGGTTCAGTGAAAAAATCAAACATCTAAGTCAACGCAATCTAAAGATACGGCCGTTTATGCCGCATATTGAAGGGAATCTCAAGGGAATCAAAACCTATAGGGTATTTCCCGTTGACTTAGAATCATGAAATTTGGCAAGAAGCAATGTCTTACAGCACAAGTAAAAAAACAAATCCGAAAACCGTTAATTTGTGGTTACATCACATAAAAAATAATTCCAGTATAACCTGACACTCACTAAATACGAAAGTGCATACTTATTGCGTGTCAGTTTATACGGGAAATTGTTTATATTGTATTCCCGTGATTTACGTACTATTTACATACCTACAACTTACAAGTTTGTGCGGAACCCTCGGTGCGCGAGTCCGACTCGCACTTGACCGGCTTTTTTATAATCAACAGAAATAAGCAAAACCACTTCGTAATATTATTATTATGTTCTTGTAACCTCCAATATAAGCCTATTAGTGCTGAAGCGGCGATATAAGAAGCTCTAATATGCTGTTATACTTACCGTCTTACTGCTTCACTGACCTTTGAACTTCACAGTAAAGTGACCTTGAATATTTCCTGGTGAATGAACGGTGGCAAAGGTTATTGACTAATACCTAGGTCATTTGTGACGTTCTCAATATAAAGGGACCTTATGGAGGAAGGCAGTTAAGCTCTTCTTATTCTTGTAACTATACGAATACTATGGTAACAGTTCTAAAAACGGCGTAACCGCCTGCCTCCATGAGGTCCCTTTTATATTGAGAACGTCCCATTTGACGATGCGGTTAGCCTAGTTGTTAGTGAGCCTGCCTACGAAACTAGTGGGGTTCGATTCGCGGTAAGAGTTATTTGTGTGATGAGCGCGAATATATTTATCGGATTCTTGGATGTAAGTATGTATTTATCTATAAAAGTATGTAAAACGTTGTTTAAATTAAGCTTACTTTGAGATTAGGTAGATTTAGGTAGGCTAGGGAAATCAATACATCTATTCCATATTCTAACGTAAGATTTAACGCTTAAGGTTAAAATAAGATCTATACGGCCATCGCTCCAATTATGTATAAATAGACCTTATTATCAGTGACATAGGGGTGTGTAGATATTTATGTCATCTAGGGAATGTACTACTCTGTCAAGAAAGTACCGGGAAAAGATCAATAATACACAAACTGTTTGTTAATCATCCAAATTTATTTTATCACCTTCAAAGTATGCTCCTTCAGAAACGATACACTTACGCCAACGAATAATCCAATCATCAAAACATTTTTTAAACGCTGTTTCCGGAATTGAATTCAGTTCTCGGCGCGAATTCTCCTTTATGTCTTCTACCGATTGAAAACGGGTGCCACGAAGCGCCACTCCGAAGCTTGTTGACTAGTTTGCATGTCAAACTCGTAAACCCACGTCTCGTCACCAGTAACAATGCGTTTCATGAATGTTGGGTCGGAATTGACTCGTTCTAGCATGTCCTCAGCGACTCTCATGCGATTGAGTTTTTGGAGAAAATTCAGGTCTTTTGGGACTAGCCGAGCGGTAACATGTTTCATACCCAAATGATTAGTTAAAATAGTACGGATCGACTCGTGAGATACAGAAAGTTCGGCGGCTATCTCTCTCAAAGTTGAATGAGGATTTTCAGTCACTATTTCCTTCACTTTTGCGATGTTAACTTCAGTTGCAGACGTTGATGGCCTACCAGAGCGAGGCAAATCTTCCATCACATCTCGACCGCTTTTGAACGCTTTGTACCACTCATAAACACGTGTTTTTGATAAAGTCGAATCACCGTAAGCCTTCTGTAACATTTTCAGTGACTCCGAACACGAAATTCCATTGGCGATGCAAAATTTAAGACAAACTCTTTGTTCAATGTTTTTGTCCATTATGAAATTCGCAATACACACTAGATATGATATAACTAAAAACAGCACTGTATTTAATATAAATAACAGATGCAACTCAAACTCCGCGCCAAAATAGAAAACAGTTGTGCCAATCTAACAACAACAAAAAAAACAAAAATTTGAATTTGGAACCATAAACAAATCATCCATTCCCGATACTTTGTTGACTGAATGTATATTTATTTATGACTGTACTACAGTACAAGCCTAGAGCTCATTTTGGGACCAGGTCGATTTGTGTGAAATTGTTCCATAAATATTAATAAACAAATAAATATACAGACAGACAGACAGGGCCAAACAAGCCATATGTGACGTTCTCAATATAAAGGGACCTTATGGAGGCAGGTGGTTACGCCGTTTTTAAAACTGTTACCATAGTATTTGTATAGTTACAGGAATAAGAAGAGCGTAACTGCCATCCTCCATAAGGTCCCTTTATATTGAGAACGTCACATAAAGTAGTTATAATAAGTTCCGCCTTATTAACATCGCCATTAACGGCAAAGCGTACAATTAAACTTTAATAACCATATTGTTCGCCATGTTTTGTATTATTTAGGTTCTAGCCTAGTTCTAAAAGCGGTCATATAACAGTATGTTCACTAGGGTGGCCACCCGTACTATATAATATATAGTATAGGAATGATGACAAAGTTTTCTTTGTCGATCAGCCCCTTATTTCACCAAGTTGACAATGACAGGTGACATGTAATAATAATAAATAATAATCCAGCCTATATACGTCCCACTGCTGGGCACAGGCCTCCACTCACAATGAGAGGGTTTGGGCTATAGTTCCCACGCGGGCCCAGTGCGGATTGGGAACTTCGCACACACCGTCAAATTGCTTCGCAGGTGTGTGCAGGTTTCCTCACGATGTTTTCCTTCACCGAAAAACACACTCACTCGTGACATCACGAGCCCCCGCTCCCGAACTTTGACGCGCTTCATCTTTGTCATTTTCTGTTTGATTGACAAAAGAAAAAATACGTGTCCAATATTTTTTGATAATCTAACTGACGGACTAAATAGAATTTCTTTTTATTTACCCGATCATCATCTCTATTCGTCATTATTTCTTGCTTTTTATTGCTAACTGTACAATCTCCATAGATTATATAATATGTATAAGCCTCTTGGGTGCGTTGTAACATTCAATTTACACGCGGAAGCCGGTAGATGGCGGCACTAGATATCGCCTGTAACGATAAACTAGAGTAACATCGGAGATCCATATCGACTATTATCGACTATATTCGACATGCTCAGCGTAACTGGACGGTTGATACCAACATACCTACAGGGTTAGTCAGAGTCAAAGTTAAATTTTGCTTAAAAAGTGGTATATAAGATGGTTTACATAGATTACCATAGAAACATACATTTTACATATTTTCGAGTCATGGATGTTTTCTACGGATTGTAGTATGTTTAGAGCTTAGTTTGGGACTGAGCTGTAGTTCGTGTAAAATGGCCGCCTGATAATTATCATATTAATCGCCTGGTTGCTATAATGTTTACCGCTTAATTTCAATTTCACAATCGACAAGTATATCATATCTGACAGATACATTTACTGCCGCACTCAGAGACGTCAATTAAGTTTTAAGTTTCATTAAAGTAGCTGCTGTCACTTTCTTTACTATAGCAATAGAATAAGACGCAGCAACTTTAATGAAACTTAAAACTTAATTGACGTCTCTGAGTGCGGCAGTTAGTCCATTCCATTTTTTAACTCTGTTAGGTTAGGTATTGCACTAAATGAAAATCGTTCCATCCCTTTAGAATCAAATAGACCAGAGTACTTTAATGCCACACATTTGTTACAAGCAATTATAGAAAAGGGTACAAAATAATAATAATAATTAAGCAAATCTAAAACAAAAATGGCAGAAAAGACAAAAGGAGTCAGCTCAGGATTGTTTAGGAGCTACGACGCCACAGACAGATACACAGATACACACGTTAAACTTATAACACCCCCCTATTTTGTGTTGGAGGTTAAAATAGACAAGAAGAGCGCTAGCTTTGACTGGCCGATAAATTTACTTGTCGATTTTGAAACAGGCCCTTAAACAAAATTGAGTACAGATACTTATAGAGTAACACTATCTTATAGTAGCGGCTTGTTCAACAAAGCGATCGTAATAATGCTGCGCAAGCGCATTACACTCAAATTTCGCTCTTATTTACCTACATTAAGGTTGAACTTTGAAGTGGATGTTATCTTTGTGAGATGCAACAGCTATAACGGCCTTGTCTTTAAAACATAATGTGTGGTTTTGAAACTGGTTGGAGTTAATATTAAGGAATATTCTAGCCTTTGTCCGCATGGAGCTCGTTTATATATTTCCCTTGGGAGTTTTCAAATTATCCGGGATAAAAATTATCCTTTGTGTTAATCTAGGATACAGACTATCCGTGTGCCAAATTTCATCCGAATCGGTTCAGCCATTTAGGCGTGACTGAAACAAAACATCCAAACGGTCGCGTCAGTATTTATTTTCTTTTTTTAGTCCCAGACGCAAAAAAGAGGGGTATACATCCATTCCATATTCTAACGTAAGACTTAACGCTTAACGTTTAAAATAAAAGTGTCTTATCCAGACTTTTATTACCTTTTATTACTAAGCGACAATTGCGATTTTCACATGTTTATAGCGATTATTATTTTAAACCTTAAGCGTTTAGTCTTACGTTAGAATATGGAATAGATGTATTCATTTCCCTAGCACCTATCAAATGTTATCTCTTGCATGCATGCTAATGCATGCTTGCTTTAAGGGTATATGCATGAAAATATGAAAATACCGTCAAAGAGATGCCAAAAATACGGATAATATAAGCATTTAAATACTACTAATCAGACAGAGAGATCCGACATGAACTGTGACGTCAGCGTACGCTACGGCCTAAACTCCTTTAATTCTGTTTTGCTAGAAAGAGATAGAAACAAATCTTTAATGGCTTATATCTTGGTTATTTTTAGGGTTCCGTAACTCAAATGAAATAAAAACGGAACCCTTATAGGATCACTTTGTTGTCTGTCTGTCTGTCTGTGTGTCTGTCAAGACCCAATTTCTCAGGAACGCGTGGAGGTATCAAGTTGAAATTAATATCAAATACTTAAGTCTGCAATCCCTTGGATCAGTGAAAAAATCAAACATCTAAGTCAACGCAATCGAAAGGTACGACCGTTTATGCCGCATATTTAAGGGAATCTCAAGGGAATCAAAACCTATAGGATACTTCCCGTGTTGACTTAGAATCATGAAATTTGGCAAGAAACAATGTCTTATAGCACAAGTAAAGGAAAAAATCCGAAAACTGTTAATTTGTCAATCACATAAAAAACAAGTCCAGTATAAACTGACACTCACTAAGTACGAAAGTGCATATTTATTTCGTGTCAGTTTATACTTTGTTTATGTTGTATTCCCGAGATTTACGAACTATTTACATACCTACAAGTTTGTGCGGAACCCTCGGTGCGCGAATCCGACTCGCACTTGACCGGCTGTATTGTAGTTATTTATTATTTTCTCTACTGTTTGTTACATGAAAAAAAATGTATATTTCCTATTGCCCATTAACTGAGATCCTGTAGTAATATATTAGTCAATGGATCCTGTACGTTAGCTCCAGTTAAAGCCATGTTGCTACACGCAATAGACTTTCCCTACGTGTTGTACAAACCCCCGATAGGCCCGCACAAATTTCGAAATCTAGGTCCAACAGATTCCCGCTCACATTACTCTTGCCTGTGTACAGTCGAACAAATGTGACGTTCTCAATATAAAGGTACCTTATGGAGGCAGACGGTTACACCGTTTGTAGAACTGTTACCATAGTATTCGTATAGTTACAGGAGTAAGAAGAGCGTAACTGCCTTCCTCCGAAAGGTCCCTTTATATTGAGAATGTCACAAATATGTGGTCTGCCATTCTAAGGTTCAATTTCTGAACCCCCGACAAAATTGTAACTCCTATTTTCAGAGCTAATTACTCTAATAATAACCTTAAGTGGCAGTGCTCGCACATCGCATTGCACATTGCTCGTAGAACCGATGGCCGTTGAAGCGGAAAGGTTTTAGAGTGGCGACCGCGAACCGGGAGACGAAGTCTCGCCAGGCCTGGAAGGTGGACCGATGATCTGATAAAGGTTGCGGGAAACCGCTGGATGACAGCAGCAGAGGACCGATCGTTGTGGGAAACCTGGGGAAGGCCTTTGTCCAGCAGTGGACGTCTTGCGGCTGATGATGATGATGATGATGATGAACTTAGCTAAGATCTCTCTCGATTAAGTTACTTTAAAAAAATTGGTTTATCAGTTTAGGAGCTACGATACAGACACACAGATACACAGGTTAAATTTCCACTCCTCTTTACGTCGGGGGTTAAAAATAGGCTGTTAAAATAATTCCCTTCTTTTGGCTTCGCTTTGGCTTTTCCACCGGCGAGGCGGTAAAATCGCGACGCTTTTGTTTTCGTTGCAAAGTTAATAAACACTCTATGTTATAGTAATACGGTTCAATATTAACAAAAATATTATAATAACGTCTCTGAGTGCGGCAGCTGGTCTGGTCTATATGTAATAGCGTTGCGCCAAAGTTCACATAATAATTTGTAGTCCTAATGTATCGTTATTCATAATCATCAAGTCCTAAAGTATTGTTTCAAGATTTTTAAAATATCTAACTGTTAAATAAGGTTCGGTTAGGTTCGGATGGTTTTAAAAAAATCCTCAAATCAGAACGGTTTCTGTAAAATTCACTTTAGTACTTGATGACTACAACATTTTTCGGTGGGTCAATATGGCCCCATTCAATATGTATTGTTATATTTCCTGCCCTTTTGTATTGTATTGTATTTCTCTATATGACAATGTGAACGAAGGAATTGGTATTCATATTCTTCGCACGTAACTTGTTATAGGCAAATAGTGTTACCTTGTTTACTTTCCGCCATGTGGGTCTCGATTTGAATAAAATGTGACGTTCTCAATACAAAGGGACCTTATGGAGGCAGGCGGTTGCGCCGTTTCTAGAACTGTTATCATAGTATTAGTATAGTTACAGGAATAAGAAGAGCGTAACTGCCTTCCTCCATAAGGTCCCTTTATATTGAGAACGTCACATATATACTCACGATTTGTCCCTTGTTTGTATCGCAGTTACAACCGTATTCAGAAGTATCGTTGGTTCGATAAATGAATAAATATTGACGATGCGGTTAGCCTAGTTATCCTGCTTACGAAATTGTTAAAGGAAAATTAAATTTTATGTAAATCTGAAAACAAAGTCCTGAACATTAGACTTTCCTAGATTCGAATCCGAACGGCTATCTGCTCACTGCAGTATCGACTTTCACCCGATAATCTACAACAATAGATCCAATCTTAATTGAGGCTGGTTCACAGTTTATAGGGCTGCTGCGTTTGTTCCGATTCGTTCCGCTGATTGGAATTGTTACGGTACAAGTTATACGCTGAAGCGGGTTAATCGCTTATTACCAGTGGTCTGAATAGGTAGAGCTAATTTACCTAAACTTGATGCATGCCCATTCAATAATGTGTTCCCATCTCACTCACGCATGAATCAACATGCGTCAAGTTTAGGTAAATTAGCACTACCTATTCCGACCACTGCTTATTACACCTTCCTAAATTTTGTCGATGTGGTTTGAAAGATGTAGTGACAAGGATACATGAAAGAAGAGTTACGAAAGAGGTATGGCGAGCAGGAGCGAGTGGAGATGTCGGTAGGGGCCGCTCTTTCCCTCCGGCGAAGTAGTCAAAGCCGTCATAGGCTAATAACTACGTAGGTCCGTCCAAAAGCGTCCAGCGTTGCAGCGCTAGCAAGTGTTGCAACATAATGCTGAGGCAGCCCCTATCGATGTCACACTGCCGCACCCTAAATTTTAAGTTTCAAATAATATGTTATTATAATTTTAAGGTAGTGATGGTACTGTGTGAGATTGATTAAATCTTTTTCATTTTAATTTTTTTTAAAAAAAAGGGCCGCTCTGATACATAGATCGAATGTACGGTACTGAATAAGGGTCAAATAAAAAGCACCGAAACCGACTTACGTGTATGAAGAGGTTGATGAATGTAGAGGAAGCGATAGAAGTATGTTTGGACCGAGGCACCTGGCGTTCCATAGTCTGCCTACCCCATTGGGAGACAAGCGTGAAGGTATGTGTAGGTATATACATTTTTTTCGTCTTAATTCAGTCGTTACTGAATTTACTCAAGTATAATCGCATTCAGCAAGCTGGCATCCTAAATTCAGAGGGATGGTTTATCTGACTGAATCGTACCGACTGAATTAAAATGACTAAATATAGAAAAATTAATCTCGGTACTAAAATATTATTATATTAGTATAAAAACACAGCTGATTATCTTTGATCGCGTCAAACCTCAATACAGCCTTATGAGAGAGAGAGAGAGAGAGAGAGAGAGAGAGAGAGAGAGAGGAACATTTATTCGGCTATAAATACACACAATTATACAATATCTTATCTTATCGCTAGATAATATCGAATACCAAGTTAAAAAAGTTCCCAATACGTGGCGGAGGCTTTTTATTAAGGGAACGCGCCACTCGCAACGCCTCCGCTTTCTGTGCGTTAGCGGCGTTACCGCGTACACTCGTAACTTGGGCCACGTTTGCATATTGATTCTCACACCTTACTCCACTATTACTCTACAATTTATTGTATTCGGTAGTCATTGTTACGACTACATAATGTACGTTGTGACGCCGGCGGCGCAAACGCAGCGGGGCTAGACAGGTTGCATTTTGCCAACGTACGGACCGATTTTAATAATTCTTTCACCATTAGAAATTATTTGTATAGCAAGGTAAAACATAATAATAATAATAATTCAGCCTAATATACGTCCCACTGCTGGGCACAGGCATCCACTCACAACGAGAGGGTTTGGGCTATAAAAAACATTGATACAAATTAACAACAGACAGATAGACAGACAACGAAGTTTCACCATAAGGGTTCCCTTTTTACCATTTTGGTACGGAACCCTAAAAACTACACCTGTTTACACTTGTGTTTCACAAATAAAATTATTTTTATTTGTATTCGAAACTTATGCTATTACTTAAACTTATACTATTATCATTATTTGTTATAATTTGTTGAAATACACACTGAAAAATTGAACTGTCCTTTTACGGTTTATGAGATACAGCCCACTGACAGACAGTCGGACGGACGGACAGCGGAGGCTTAATAATAGAGTTCAGTGCAATGGGCACTCTTTGGATAGTACAAAAAAAAACCAGACGAATTGAGAATTCCTTTTTTTGAAGTCGAACCAACGTCGAGCCGTTAAGGGCTGATAGAGCAGCTAAAAAGCTATCGATTTAACTCCTATGTATGTTCAACGACTTACTAGTTTCGGAGATATTGATCATTTTAATCTGAATTTTTTTAATTTTCACTTATGTCCATGTCCTTAATTACATGTTTTATTTCAGAACTTTTTCAGTGGCATCTTACATTATTTTATTCAATGAATCAGCGTAGTTTTTAAAACATTTGCCCGTTCTTTTTAATCAAATTTCTTAGTAATCACATATAATTGTAACCAGGGTTTGTTTTTACTTAGAATACACATGTATACAAATATTGCTCGTGTAATAGTGAAGCGATATCGTTCCAAAATCCCTTCGAAAGTCGACGTAGTTCGACCGGCCATAACTCACGCGTCGTGACCAACGTTCGAGTCTAGATAGCTTTGTGCGATCGGTCTAGTTTCTCACGCATTTACATACGTATGTTAATTCGAATTGGGAGCTTCGAGGTAGGGCTGCCACGAAATGAGGAATCCTAAATATCCCAACATATTGTTACTAATATGTGACGTTCTCAATATAAAGGGACCTTGGAGGAAGGCAGTTACGCTTCTTATTCTTGTAACTATACGAATACTATGGTAACAGTTCTAAAAACGGCGTAACCGCCTGTCTCCATAAGGTCCCTTTATATTGAGAACGTCACATATCTTAACTAGGAGTATACACGCTAAAATGTGACGTTCTCAATACAAAGGGACCTATGGAGGCAGGCGGTTACGCCGTTTTTAGAACTGTTACCATAGTATTCGTATAGTTACAAGAATAAGAAGCGTAACTGCCTTCCTCCAAGGTCCCTTTATATTGAGAACGTCACAAATGTCTTTTCCTGACTGCCGAGGGAGAAAGATGAAGTTTTTGACCTGTGTGTCTATAGATGCTAAATGAATGGGTCCATATCGGCTCATTTTCGACGAGACATTCATTTTCAACCTTAAGCGTTAAGTCTTACGTTAGAATATGGACATAGCACCTGTCAAATTTTATCTCGTGCATGCATGTTAAGCCCGCTGCGCGGACAAAAACGGGACAAAAGCTATAGATGACAATTGTGAGGACCATTTAATATTATCTCCAGCTTCAATCATAGCGAGACTGAAGCGATCTGGCTATTAGTTTGCAAACCATAACTAAGTTTCGGGACTGAGGCTACAGCATGGAGAACATAAGCATCGGGAGGTGTCACAATGACGCAGATGTAGAGCGGAGTGATGATGCTAGAAATGATTTATTTTTACGCAAAACACACGCGTTACTATTACGGTTATGGCATGATCCGGTGTGGGCAGAGGCCTTAAGATTAAGTATTTCATCGATTTCATCTTAGTTCCCAGGGTTGCTGACGCAAATCGTGAATGTACAAATAAATATGTTAATTTGAACCAGGGACCGTTTTCGTTGCGGTATAAACCGGTAACGGTATTGGATATCGATACCGCTTCGTTATAAAGGCAGAACTACCGGTTGAAATATATAGGTACCTACGCTACCAATAAATACCGGTTACCGGTATACATTTAGGCATACACTCGATAACTAGCGGTGATTGGCTGTACCTTTATGAAAACGGTTCAGGGCCCTTAGCCAAGATGCATTACGCTAACTAGCGTTTCTATTCGTTTCGTTTTTATACCAATCCCGTCACTGGTAGATCACGTGATACGAAGAGTCACGTGGTCTACCAGTGACGCGATTGGTTTAAATACGAAACGAATAGAAACGCTAGTTAGCGTAATGCATCTTGGCTAAGGGCCCTGGTATCGAAAAAAACAATACCGTTATATTCCGGTACCGAATTTTTTTTTGCGGTATCGAAACTTAACCGAAACGAAGCGGTATGACGTCATACAGTTTTAAAATGATACTTTTATTTTCCGGTTACGCCGTCCCTCATTTGAATGGTGTCGCTTCCAGCGATTTTGGCGCGCGATATGGTCATTAGAAAGGATGTTGCGGCGACAATACGGTCCGCTCGCTGCCCTTCGAGCATCTGCGAGCTAACTTCTATAGAGAGTCGCATAGGTATAAGTAGACCAGCCTGAGACGCACCGAACCAGCCTAACGTGAACTCAGTAAAAGTCGCATGGTTTTCAAGATGTTTCCAGTTTAAAGTTTAAACATAGTTAATACCTAGATGGCCTATATTAACAGCACAAATTAAGTATTTTACTGTTAAAACGCCAAATTGAATTTGAAGCTGCTTTTCTATAAAAAAAGATGAAAGATATTTATTCAGTAAGTAGGACCCACGGGCACTTTTACACGTCAAAATTCACCAGCGCAACCAAACTGGAAAAAAACTTATAATATAATAATAATAATAATGCAGCCTATATACGTCCCACTGCTGGGCACAGGTCTCCACTCACAATGAGAGGGTTTGGGCTAAAGTTCCCACGCGGGCCCAGTGCTGATTGGGAACTTCGCACACACCGTCAAATTGCTTTGCAGGTGTGCGCAGGTTTCCTCACGATGTTTTCCTTCACCGAAAAGCTCATGGTGAATTTACAAATTATATTTCGCACATAAATTCCGAAAAACTTAGAGGTGCGAGCCCGGGTTCGAACCCACGACCCTCTGCTTAAGAGTCGGCAGGTCAAACTATTAGGCTACCACGGCTTTTTTGATAACTATACGACTTTTAAGCTTCAAGATGGATGTTCTATCACAACTGCAAAAGAGCATGAATGACATGAAGGAGCTATTTGAGTCAAGAATGACAGCCTTTGAAAATATGTCTCCAGCCCAGGGAGCAGACTCATCCATTGCCAATGAGTTCCGCACTTTCAAAACACTCATATGGAGCGCAGTAGAGAGTCTGCAGACACAGATGGGGCTTGTCCTGAGGACTCTCGAAGATCAAGAGATGAGGTCACGGTCTGCAATGTTGCTGTTGCATGGAGTTCCAGAATCGGAGCAGGAAGTTGTTGCCGAGACGGTGGCCAACATTTGCAATGCAAAACTTCAAGCAGTTGACATGCGGCCCGAGTCATTCATTGCTTGCCTTCGCCTTGGTAAGGTACGCAGTACATCTAAACCTAGGCCAATATTAATCAAATTGTCAAGTCAAAGAGCTCGTGACTCCATTTGGTCTAGTAAGAAACGGCTTAAAGGCTCTGGGATGACGCTGTCTGAGTTTCTTACTAATAACCGGCATGCTGTTTTTGTGGAGGCTCGCAGGGTTTACGGAGTCAAAGGAAGCTGGACGAGCGATGGGCGAATCGTGGTAATGTGTCGTGATGGTATCCGTCGTCGAGTCTCAACTATGGCGGAGTTGCGGTCGTTGCCTGCTTCGGCGTCCGGTCCTAGCGTCACCGCCGCCACGGAGCCAACCCCGGGGGCTCAGTCGGGGACTGATGTGAATCAGTCTGCGCCTGCGCTGCGGGCCCGTGCGCCACGGCCGGCTACCGTCAAGAAGAACCCCTCCGTAGCCCCTCAAAACAAAGCAAGACAGTAGGTCGAGAAAGCGGTTAGGTATCCTAGAATTTTTTCGTTGGTATTATCTTATTCCCTGTGTTTTCTTTCATTTTCTATGTTAGTACCTTCAATCTTAGTTTTTAACATTTTTACCTTGTGACGTATAAACTATTGCTGTCATACTATGACTATGACAGTCATAGTCAAGTCACTCACTTGACGTTTTACGCGTTTGGTTTTTGCTTGGTATTGTTCTATAAGATGTAATTTTCCTTCGAATTATGGTCTTGTTTCTTCTTCGTTAATTTATAGTAGTAATTTTATGTTCTTCTTTTCCATATTTATATACAAGTTCTTTTCTACTTATAAAATATATTTTTATCATTATAAAGTGGTGTAACTAGCTGCTGGCGAGTAGATGAGGGTACGTGGCATTGAGGTTGCTTGCTCGCCCTTACATGGATGATAATGCTGGTATAGTATTGCATTATTAATAGTATAATTTATATTTTATTATTATTAGTAGTTATATTATAGTAGATAGATAACATATAATTGTACCTGTAATGTCCGATGTATTTAATAACAGCACAAACAGCGGCTTTCTCTCACTGTCTTCATCTGGCTCCAGTCTTTACGATTCATGCAGCGATGACTCTGACATGCCGGATTTAAGTGAACGGCTAAATTACACTTTCGAGTCTTGCGGTAAAAACTTTAATGTGGTTCATATAAATGCACAAAGCGTTCCAGCTCACTATCCTGCGTTACTTGCGTCCTTTACTTCTAAAAACCTTCACGCTATCCTTATTTCTGAAACATGGCTTAAGCCCACTTTAACTTCTACCCTCTATCCATTGCCTGGGTATCGCCTGTTCCGTAATGACAGGACCGGAACTAGGGATGGCGGATGTAGCACTGTCCGTGGTGGAGGTGTTGCCATATATCTAAGGGATGATTTGGCCTGTCAAGTAGCTGCTCAGTCTCCCACTGTCTATTCAAACTCGCCTGAATTTCTTTTTCTCCAAGTAACTCTTCATAACGCCAAAGTCCTTCTGGGAGTTTTTTACAGCCCTTCTTCAAATGTGAACTACTTCGACACTCTAGAAGATACTCTCATTAATCTTAGTCCACAATTTGATCATCTCATTATCATGGGAGACTTTAACACCTGTTTGATAAAAAATGATGTTCGTTCTAATAAACTTCAATCCTTGACCTCTTCTTTAAACCTTAGCATTTTACCTTCTAGCCCTACACATTTTCCCCATAACGGACCTCCTTCTCTTCTTGACCTTATTGTGACATCGTCTCCAGACCTTGTTTCCTTTCACGGCCAATTCAATGCCGCTGCTTTTTCCAATCACGATCTCATTTACGCTTCTTTCAAAATTCGGCCTCCTAAACGGAGACATAAAGTTATTATGCGTCGGAATCTCCAGGGCATAAATGTGCAGGCGTTTCAGGAAGATTTGTGCAATGCGGATTGGCCTGATATGGAGGCGTGCGGGGACATAGACCTTGGAATTGCGGCTTTCAATGCCACGTTTCTTGCCATTTTTGACGAGCATGCTCCCTTGAGGCCTATGAGGGTTAAACATCTTCCCGCTCCATGGCTTACGCCAGATATTAAAAATCTCATGGCCAAAAGGGATCGGGCACGTGTCAGACTACGGCATACTCCATCAGAGGAAAATCGTCATAGCTACTTATCGTTGCGAAACCGCTGCAATAAGGTGTGTAGAGATGCCAGACGTAGATATATCCACAAGTCTATCGAGGATTGTCCCTCCACCAAATTGTGGAAGTTTCTCAAGTCACTAGGGGTAGGCAAATCACAACAATCTCCTTCTTACTCTTTAGATTTAAACGCCATCAATAGTCACTTCTCCACTCCCCCTGTAATTTTAAACCCTTCCGTCAAACAACTCACTTTATCTTTTCTTTCTTCTGCCTCACACCCCGACACACCTACCTTTGAGCTTGGTAACATTTCGCCGCAAGAAACACTTGCCATTCTCAGATCTATTAAGACGAAAGCTGTTGGTGAAGATGGCCTTAGCGTGGACATGCTCATGCTCGCGGCGGACCATATCGCTCCCATCCTGTCCAGCATTATTAACTTCTCCCTTTCATCTGGTACTTTTCCCTCCACGTGGAAATTTGCCCATGTGATCCCACTTCCTAAATCCCCCAACCCTTCTTCGTATGCTCAGTACCGTCCTATCTCCATTCTTCCAGTTCTATCGAAAATAATTGAGCATTTCGTCAATCGCCGTCTCCTATCCCACCTCAACAGGCATAACCTCCTTAACCCCCTCCAGTCAGGATTCCGTCCCGGGCATAGCACTGTCACTACCTTGGTCAAGGTCACCGATGACATTCGTCTTAGTATTGAAAACAAAAAGCTCACAGTTCTTGTCCTACTGGATTTCAGCAGCGCTTTTAACACCGTAGATTTCGATATTCTTCTTGGAATTCTCAGTACTCTCAACTTTGCTCCTTCTACTCTTTCATGGTTTCAGGCTTACCTATCTGGGAGGCGCCAGCGCGTCAGAGTTGACGACAAGTACTCTGATTGGTGTGAACTCTCCGCTGGTGTTCCCCAGGGCGGGGTGCTCTCCCCTCTTCTTTTTTCCATATTTATTAACAGTATCTCGCAATCTCTTCGCTCTTCCTATCATTTGTATGCGGATGATTTGCAGATATATTCATCTGCTGCTTTTGATGATTTCCCTTCCTTGGTGGATCAAATTAACAGCGATCTTGAATCGATACGCTGCTGGGCTGAGAGATTCGGTCTACAAGTGAATGCCAAGAAGTCGCAGGCTATCGTTCTTGGTAGCCCTCATTTTATATCAAGGCTGTCTGGGACCGTGGTACCTAATGTTTCCTATGATGGGACCCCAATCCCCTTCTCCTCGACAGTCAAAAACTTAGGTGTCACTATGGACCAGACACTATCTTGGTCAGCTCACATCAATTGCGTCAGTCGCAAACTCTTTGCATCGCTCCACTCCCTGAGACGCTTGCAGAATTTTCTCCCTTTCCCAACAAAGGTTACACTTGCCCGTTCCCTATTACTTCCTCTTATTGATTACGGCGACATTGCGTTTTTGGATCTCAAAGAGGAACTGCTTGACAGGCTAGAGCGTCTGCAGAATGTTTGCATTCGGTATATTTTTGGCCTAAGAAAGTACGATCGCGTGTCGATGTTCCGTGCGCAGCTAAAATGGCTTCCTATCCGTCGTCGTAGGGATGTACATGTACTTTCACTCCTCTTCAATGTCCTCTTCCTTCCTTCTTCCCCTCCCTATCTTTCCGAAAGATTCAGCTTTCTGGCCTGCGGCAGCGGTCATCGTCTGCGTTCCAGCGCCAATCTTTCTCTTGCTGTTCCGCCTAATAAAACACGTGTCTATTCTAGATCCTTCACTGTCCGTGCTGTCCAACTATGGAACGAGCTTCCGTTGTGCTTAAGAGAATCACCTTCTGTTAACTCTCTTAAAAGAAATTTAAAAGCGTTGTGGCTTGATGAATCGTGAAACCAAACTCCGTAGTGCTTATTTATAGGTTATCTATTAGCTGTTTGTGCTCTTAGTTAGTTCTTATTTAAGTATAAGTATATATATGTATGTATATATATATATATATATATATATATATATATATATATATATATATATATATATATATATATATATATAGGTGTAGGTATATGTAAGTTTACGTTAGTATATGTATTTATTTATATGTTTAATATTTATGTAGTTACATGTATTATCAATATTTCTAACTGATAGTTTAATATTTTGAATACTTTTTGCTACTTTTTGTGCAAAACTTGTATGTGTCTAACCCCATGCATTGTCCTTACTCATCTACTTCAGGGTTAGCTGGAAGAGATCCCATTTAGGGATAAGTTCGCCTTTGTACTTTAAATTTACGATATCAATGTATTATTTACTTATACTTTTTGTGCAATAAAGAGTTTACATACATACATACATACTTTTACTAGTACAATGTTTAATATGTATTTAAGTATGTATTTCTCTATACAATGTATTATCGTTGCCAGGGAATCGAACCAGGATACATCCAGAGCGCCTGTACCATCCGTCCTCGGATTACCGCATCACAAATGAACTGTTTTTACAGTGGAATGCGCGGGCGCGTAAATTGCCCGATAAATGGATAATCGCGGTGCTTATACGGTGAAACACCTGGAGTTTCTTGCCTTGTCTAGCCTTTAATGAACGCTAGGCGTGAGACGTTAGAAAAACGCGGTTTGCCTCGGGCGTCGGGGGCGTTTGTTAATTTTTTTTTAACATTTCGATTTATTTTAATTTATTTTATATTTTTATGAAAATGGGCACACCCGAATAATCGAAGAGTCACCTAATAATATGTGACGTTCTCAATATAAAGGGATCTTATGTAGGAAGGCAGTTACGTTCTTATTCTTGTAACTATACGAATTCTATGGTAACAGTTCTACAAACGGTGTAAACGCCTGCCTCCATAAGGTCCCTTTACATTGAGAACGTCACATATACAAAGATAAATAAACTTAGTTTAATACATATATGTATACATATAGAAATTATGTAATAGATCTCTGTTTTACCCCCGTCACAAAAAAGAGGAGTGTTATAAGTTTGACGTGTGTATCGGTGTGTTTGTGGTATCGTAGCTTCTAAACGGATGGACCGGTTTTGATTTAGTTTTTTTTTATTACAAATGCCTTAATCGGGTGTGCTTAGCTTGGTTTGATGAAAATCCGTTAAGCCGTTTAAAAGTTATGAGCTCTGATCCCGATTTTGTCGGGAGTTCTTTAATACTTGAAATCTTCT
The DNA here is from genome assembly GCA_963241965.1 of Tortrix viridana. Taxonomy (NCBI): domain Eukaryota; kingdom Metazoa; phylum Arthropoda; class Insecta; order Lepidoptera; family Tortricidae; genus Tortrix; species Tortrix viridana. Next base: position 1,962,355 of record OY725201.1, read on the forward strand.
AGTGACGAAGTCCCTCCAGTGAAAATGTACGTGCTCGGAGCCCGTTGAAGTTGTTGCTCATTGCTTAGCGGGCTTAACACGCATGCGCGAGATAAAATTTGACAGGTGCTAGGGAAATTAATACATCTATTCCATATTCTACCGTAAGACTTAACGCTTAAGGTTTAAAATAAGTGTCTCGTCCTGACTTTTATTACTAAGCGACTATTGCGATTTTCACATTTTGAAGCGATTTTATCAAGACGGGACACTTTTATTTTATACGTTAAGCGTTAAGTCTTACGTTAGAATATAGAATAGATGTATTCATTTCCCTAGCACCTGTCAAAGTTTATCTCGTGCTTGCATGCTAGGGGGTATGTTTTTATTATCTTGAATTTATCATAATGTTCATAATGAGAGATAATGATTATTATCCATGTTTGGCGTTCTTTTTACAGCGTTGCAGCTCGTGCTGTATTTAATCATTACGTACTGTAATCATGAATGAATGAATACTATTGAATGTATTACTATTATCTCATGAATAAAGTATGGTTGCGTGAGTTAATACAGACCGTGAGACCGGAATTTTCGCGGCACTTTTAATCGATAACAATAGTTTCTCTATCGATATATATCCAATGCAATTATGGAAACAGATAAATAAATATCAGGGGACAATCACACACAAATAGATATGAATTTTATCGCATTTCTTAATAAAATATGAAAATACCTTAAAAGAGATGGCAAAATCTGAAATTAAAATCGGCCAAAAAATGCGGATAATAACCTACTAATTAAACACAGAGATCCGACATGAACTGGGGGTCAATTCTACTAACAATATTGTGTTATGATCGCAATAGAAACTCAGTTGGACGGCAACTTTAACGCTCTTTATTATTCTACTATCAAGTAACGATTCAATTGTAGTTCAACTTCAACTCAAAGCTAACGATCGATCGAAGTTATGACACGTCGTATTCTCCTAACACAATAGAACTTAAACGGAACGTTAAACACTATTCTACTAAAAATTTGACACATGTGTCAGTCGCACATCGATCGGAACACAGCCGAACCCCAGCGTCTCATCTGTCATAAATGTCATAATTAGCGGTTGGGATAAAGTTCGATATTTGCTACTTTTTGTGAATCCATCGTTCAATAAAATTGTTATTTTCCGTCGAATCATGATGTACTATTATGAATACCTTGATATTGCTAATGCTGTGGACCGTGGTAAAGTTCGAAGCAGGAATTTATCGACAAGGACACGAAATTCTGCTTTCGATCTTACGGATCGTGAGTTTATCAAAACCCACAGGCTGTCCAAGGACCTGGCGACATCATTAATTGATGAAATTATATAATAATAATAATAAATATCAGGAACAATCTCACACAAATTGACCTAGTCTCAAACTAAGCTCTAGGCTTGTACTATGGGTACTAGGCAATGATATACATACTTATATAGAGAAATACATACTTAAATATATAGGAAACATCCATGACTCAGGAACAAATACCTACTCGCGCTCATCACTAAAATATTTTCCCATACCGGGATTCGAACCCGGGACCGCTAGCTTCGTAGGTAGGGCCACTACCAACTAAGCTAACCGCGTCGCCAATTAGTGTTCATATGCCTGTAAGTCTTCGATCAGATGGCATTGATACCGAGACCAAGGTGATTCATTTAACTTGGTCACGAAACGTACTTTTGACTAGTCCTTCTAGGGCTTCTCACGACCTCTGTCCACAAACGTGTCGCCAGAGCCCTGGCTTTACGAGCTCGGACACGTCCCAGGGCTAAGTCACGGTGCTCATCCATGAACATTATTAAAAGTTCTAACTGTCTTACAGACGTAGATCTTCTTCGGCTTGATTCCATGATATTATTTCAACATACAGAGAAAAGATCAAAGTAATAATTTCAAAATAACTGTATTATATATTGATTCCAAGGTAAAAATAAGCATCGAGAGCAACTTAAAGGTTTGCAGAAATATAAATTATACTACCAAAACTAAGCACAAACTTACAGTACGATTATTTTCACATTGACACTCGGGACATCTCGGTTTTAATCGTAAAGATTCGTTATTTCACATAGAGTATATAAAATCCTAGAATTTACTCACATAAAATATACAAACCTATTTAGAATAATTAATAATAAAACCTCAACCTAAGTATAGAAACTTCTTTAATATTCTAAATAATCAAATAGGCTATAATCAACTTTTTATGACATAATGTGATCTGAACTTTATGATGTGATACAATGTCATAAAGAAAATTATTCCCAATTTAATGTGGATAAAATTTTGGGACAGTATGGTCACACTGCAGTTAGTTTGCCTCCGTACCACCCAGATTTTAATCCCATAGAAAATATTTGGGCACAATTAAAGGGATAAATAATAATATGTTGCCTCTAAAAATATTGACAAAGTCAAAAAGCTACTGTTAGAAAAAATGTATATGTTGGGACCTGAAGAATGGACGAAAGTTTGCAATCATGCCATTAAATGCGAAGATGAATTTTTTACTGAAGAAGAGAAGCTGAATGTGTTTAATGACAGTTTTATAATCAATGTCCCTAATTCAGACAGTGAAAGTTATTGAGCATGTATGGTTTCATTATTAATCATACAATTAGTACTTATTGTAAATAAAGTTTTTAAAGAATATATTTTTAAATTCCCTGTAAAAATGTAATATATAAATCTAACCACATCTTTGTTATTCATAGGTCTACTGTAAAAAATGTAATTATGGCAGGTGATCTACATTACTGTTTTAGACTGTCAAGTGCACTCTATGATATTAGAATATGCAACAATGTGTCACGTGTCATTTACACTTCCGATCTCTTCCGATGAATGTCGAGAATAGCCGGGTGTCAAAATGGTTTCAGCGCCAACTCAATTTTGAAGTTTGACACGAGACATTGACTTTTCATTTGGTTTTTTTATGCGCTCGATCGAGGTTTTGTGGTATTTTTCACTTCATTTTTTAAAATATTAACGAAGTATATCAAATAATACATAATAATTAATGTGAAATAATGTAAACTTGTCAAATTTATAATAAAAATGACACAATTTAATTTGGTAAACATTTTTTTTGCGTTCTAGTAACACTCAAACATGTTGTTTAGTCTTTGGCCTTATCGTTACGTTTCTATTGTGGTTCAATTGCGTTTCTATTTAGATTAAGGTATTGTTTTGTTTATAAGATAGTAGAATGGCTTATTTGTCCACAGTAGAAACTGAATGGGAATAGTATCTTTATAGAATCTTAATAGATTCTTGAAATATGCGCATTAGTAGAATTGAACCCCTGTGACGTCGGCGTGCGCTACAGTAATATAAACTCCATGTTAAATACTGTTTTGCTAGAAAGAGATAGAAACAAATCTTTAATGGCTTATATGTTGGTTATTTTTATAGTTATTCGAAAAATATTTATTCTCTACTGTCTGTTACATTAATGACTTTTTATTAAAGCAGAAAAAATCATGCAAATTCCCTATTCTGCCCTGCTAAGCTAAAAGGCAGTATTTTACACAAAACTACTGTAATAATTGCAACCTTATTACTGGGTAATAAGGTTGCAATTGCTACAGTAGTTTTGTGTAAAATAATGCCTTTTACCTTAGCAGGGCAGTATTGACCTAGTCCCATTGACGTACTTACCAATAGACGCTGGGTTCAATACAAAATTAGAAAAGTGTCCTAGAACAACCTGTACAAACTTAGGTACATTTATAGAATCATTGCCAAATTAAAATATTTCAATTTAAATCGTAGGTTAATTTGAAATTAAAATTTGACCCTCCCATACAAAACATCGTCAGCTGACTAGCCAAAATGTATGGGATGGTCCATTTTTTTTTCGCGATTTCGGGGTTGGTACCATAGTGAAAGTTAATCAGTATGACTTACTGATTTAACCCCCAAAATGTTTAAGACGAATAAAAAAACACCCTGTATACGAGTATAATAACTAAACTATATAACCGAACTAATGGGAACAAAAGTGTAGCAGTAGTTCAGCCCCGGACTAATTAACCGAACTAAAATTAGAGGGACATCAAATAACGCAAGCAAGCCAAAGAATAAATAATTAGGACAAGAACACTTTCTGGACTAGAACCCGTGTAGCTTCCGTCCAAGTCCTAAGCTGTTTTTACGCAGCCATAAATTATCTACAGAACCGGCGGCGGCCGTCAAAGAGACTTGTTTTTAGCAAACACACCGCATATGTTACATAAGTCGTGTTGAATATGCGACCTTATGCGTAAGGTAAAAGGGTATGCTATGCTTCGATGATTATTGCAGGTATGGCGTTTTATTTAGGATTGTTTTTTATAGCTTCTTGTTCTAAGGAACTACATAGAGCTATGTGCATTGATTAGTTCTATTAATCAATTTATAAAGTAGATTTTACCGCGTAAAACTGTTTTAAATTTTTAGAGTTCCGTACACTGGGTGCCGAATGGGATCCTATTACTAAGCCTACGCCGTCCGTCCGTCCATCTGTCCTAACCAGGGATCGGAAATTTACCTAAAGTTGGCAAAATTCTCCAAAAGTTGGGCAAATATGGAGGCGACTTCTTAATTAAATTATTTTAATAATATATGTTCCGGGATTTCGGAATTGCATAAAATGATACGAGAAGGTAAAAATACACAAATGACAAAGATAATTAATCATAATGATGGTGGTGGTGATGATGATGAACGATGATAATAATGATTATAATGATAATGTTAATAGTAGGTTATGATAATGATAATGATTTGCTGCTGATACTTCGTTAGTTGAATGAATCGCAGGTGAATTAAATTCAATACTTCCGCGTGGAAAATAAATTCAAATTAATGAGCAATAAGTTAAATATACTTAAATATGCATTGTGGAGGCCTAGTTACTAAAATTAGAAATCCCGGGAATTTAACTAGAAAAATTAAATTGGGTCCGTCTCTATACCGTTCACGCCGCCCAACTTTAGGTAAATATCTTACCGAATTTCCGACTCTGGTCCTAACTTAAGGTGCTATATACCGTCAACTGTGGCAACTTTACCAAACCGTCGTAATAGAGATGATGACCGGATAAAGAAAACGAAATTCTATTTAGTCCGTCAGTTAGATTATCAAAAAATATTTTTTTATAAAATATGTTTGTTTTTTCAGGTATTGCATTGCCGACGTCATCGAAGATCATCAGAGAGGGACCGATCACCACGCAATTGCCTATTGAGTAAGTTATAACAGGGCTAGATATGAGCGCCGCGCCGGCGCGCCGCTGCCGCCGCTGATTTCGTCGCGCCGCCGCCGCCGCGAAAAGGTAAAGGCGCGCCCAGTGAGCGAGAGAGATAATTGAATCGGTCACTTGACTAATACTGACTGTATGAGCGTGCTCGTTGTTGCCGTAGGACGCGTTACGCAGTCAGTCGTCAGCTACGAAAAATGGCTGCGTAGTTAGTTCTTGAAAATGTGGACGTTTATAAAACCAAAATAGAAAAAATTACAGTGACTACGCTCTCCCGTGTGAAATCAAAGCAGTTACTACTGGAACTGTTTTAGACACGTAATTGTAAATGTAGATGAAAAAAAAGAACAGTTCTCAACGATCAAGTGTTTTGTGGAGCATGTTTAAGAAATGCAAAGGAAAAATACTAAATACATGGTGACTGTATTTGAAAGAGACAAGTACGAGTCGAGAGATACGAGTATTCAGTTCGCCGCCGCCGCGGACTTCAAAAAGTCGGCGCGCCGCCGCCGACCTTCCACCCATCGGCGCTCATATCTAAACAGGGCACAATTAATTAATTTATTTATTTATTTATTTATTTAATCGTATGGCATGGACAATCACAAATTACAATACCTAATCGAAATATACACAATATGTCACAAATTGATATCCAAGTTACTTAGCCATTCAGCCGCGTCGTCAGTAAGGGAGAAGTCTTAGGGCACAATTGGCTAAGTAAAGTTTTTGGAAGAGATGTAATAGTACATTTCGATGCTAGTGCGAAAAGTATGTCATTACTTCACGAGTACCGAGATATCTTGCCGCGAGCCGTAGGCGAGTGGCAAGACTCGGGCCGAGTGAAGAATGACATTTCCGCACGTGTATCGAACGACGTTTTTTAACACAGTTGCGAAAAAATAAATCAATTTCAAACTTTTATAAACAACTTTTTCATTTGACATTTGAAGAAAATTTTTGACATTATGAAGGGGTGTTTTTATTTTAGCTTTTATTCGACTAGAATGGATTTTGTTAATATTATTGAACCCACTTCAATGAAAGTTTTCTTTTCAAATGCCTGTTCTATAAGACATAAACAATTGTAAATATAAAACATTGTACTATTATTACCAAAGTATTGTTATTTACGATTATTTGTATTTATAAAAACAATATCGAATGTTGCTTTTGGAAACTTAAAAAATGCTTGCAGTAAGAAAAAACGCCTCTTCATAATGTCAAAAATTTTGACAGGCGTTTCGGCGGCTGTTCCGTTCCATTTAGACAACTTATTAAGAACGGTTTTTCAATATTTAATATTAAAAAATAAACGTGTTATAATGATGGAGAGATTGGAGAGGTAAGTAATAAAATATGAAATATGTATATTTTTCGTATTCTTACATTAACAGTAGGTTTTTATGTTGATTACGATGTTTAACGGAAACTAATATTAACACTCATCAATAAGTAGTCATGAATTGGAACAAGTATAAATTTAAAAAAATTGGAAAAGTAAAAAGCACTAGTTCGCGAAAACCAACTTTCCGCGCGATATACAGCTACGAAAAGTATCACTTTTTGAGCAACTGTGTTAAAAATTATATTTTTTTTTCGATAGTCGTCATCCTAAAGATAAAGGAACTGCGGCTCTTTTATATTTATTTCTTCTAATATTTTATAAATATTTTTAGTTATTAAGTTGACATTTGTAAACTTTAATGACCGACTAGCTTGTTGCCTTCGTACTTAATGAAAAAGAAAAAAAACTGTCACATCTATATCTGTCGTTGTCTAGTCAAATCAAAGTAAACAAACGATTCAATAATTCATTATTCAAGTCCAAATATCGTGCAAAGGTCGTAGAGCAAAGCGGCAAAATCAAAAGTCCGGAGTTCGTTCTGAGGTCGTTAAAAATATTTCTAAAACACACAAGCGTGCGTGTTTCACATGAAACGCAAGCAAACAAAGAAGAGCCGTCGAACTGAATCGTTTGTTTACTTTGATTTGACTTGACAATGACAGATATAGAAGTGACAGTTTGATTTTATTTCGGTCCCGGGTTCGAACCCCGGTAAGGGCAAATATTTGTGTGATGAGCGATTATTTGTCCTAGACACCCTGGCTATAGTAGAATTTATTTAAAATGTCGGAATCCACTTGAGAGCTTATCTTCCAATGGATGGCTTTGTTATCTATTGTGAAGCCCGACCGCTAATTAGCAGTGCAAAATGAAACGCACAAATAACAAAAGATTTCATATGAATAGCAACTTTACCGCTTAAAGAAGAAGGTTCAAATTGCAATGGCAATGCATTCGAGATAGTACTGTTTAAAATTTAAAGCGGCAGCCAGGTACTATTAGGCTTGAATCACCCTGTAACTGACACAAACAAACTTCCTGGCTGCCGCTTTCAATTTCAAACAGTACTATCTCGAATGCGTTGCCATTGCAATTTGAACCTTCTTCTTTAAGCGGTAAAGTTGCTATTCATATGAAATGTTTTGTTATTTGTGCGTTTCATTTTGCACTGCTAATTAGCGGTCGGGCTTCACAATAGATAACAAAGCCATTCATTGGAAGATAAGCTCTCAAGTGGATTCCGACATTTTAAATAAATCTCAAATAGTGAAATAGTGAATATTTTTCCTGAGACAGTAATTGAGGATTTCGAAAGAAATTGTCATCTTTATCTATGTGACTAGTCGAAACTTTTTGGAATGAGAAATACTCATCTAATACCTACCACAAACCTAGAGCATATTTGTAATATTTATGTTGGGATGATTGGTGTGACATTTAATAATAATACAAGTTCGAGTCGGACTCACGCACCGACGGTTCCATATTTAAGTCCGTACTTCAAAAACATACCCTTTTATGTACTTTATTTCGTATGCAATAAGGTCCATTTTGCCTTCCTAAATTTAAGTACAGATTTTTGTAAATTTCTCGAAAACTATACATTTTGAACACTTCGTTTCATGTTTCCCGTAAAATATAAGTAATTATCTATAACTTAGAATTTTTTTCAGATTTTTCGGTTCATAAATTTCGGAGATAAGGGGGGAATGGTCAGTTTTTGAACATTTTTGATTATAAATCAAAAAATACGTCACGGAAAATTATAACAAAATAGTTTTGAAATGTGCAGATCGAGCCCTCCCATATGCTATAATCAAATAACTTTCATTTTTCAAAACCCCCATTCTAGACCCCTTTTCAATTATTTCTAAAATTAATTTCATATTATTTTACTAAAAACAGATGCGGGCAAGCAAGTTATACAGCTATGCCAAATTTCAAGTTGATAGCTTGTGTAGTTGCTGAGAAAAACTGCTGTGACATACAGACAGACAGACAAGGGTTCCTTTTTTACCATTTTGGTACGGAACCCTAAAAATCATTTTGTTTTTATCTTCTTTACAGATCGAGCCACGAAATGCCCAAAATTAAGGTCGGCCCCGATCTCCGGAACGCGAGGAAACTGAGACATAACCCGCTTAAGTAAGTTACTTTTACAGCTTAAGTTACTTTTTCAATTTATATAAAGAAAGAAACAAATAAATAGTTTAAGAATAGTTTTTAAGGTTCCGTACTTCAAAAGAAAAAAAAAACCGTATAGGATCATTTTGCTGTCTGTCAAGACCCTTTTTCTCAGGAACGCGTAATGGTATCAAATTGAAATTCATATCAAATACTCAGGTCTGCAATCCCTTGGCGCTGAAAAAATCAGACTTCTAAGTCAACGCATATGCCGTTTATGCCGCATATTCAAGGACATCTCAAGGGAATCAAAACCTATAGGGTACTTCCCGTTGGGTTAGAATCATGAAATTTGGCACGAAGCAATGTCTTATAGCACAAGTAATGCAAAAAAACCGAAAACCGTTAATTTGTAGCTACATTACATTAAAAATAATTGTCAACACGCAGTGATCAACTCTGCAACATGAGTTGCGTGCAACAAATCGCACCCCCAGTACAACACTGCACTAAGTTAAAATATTTCATGTTTTCAGAATCGACGAAAAATCGTTATCTCATGTTATATCTTTTGGCTTTTGACGAAGAGACCTCATCGTGTTGTTCTCCTAGTCATTACATTTAGTGTAACGTATTTGACCTTACATTTGTAATGTTTTCATTTGTGCTAGTTTTAATAATTAATATTTGTTACTTTATTACCTTGTAATGTAACTTACTTTTAAGTATTATTGTATTTTATATTGGAAAAAATGGCCTTCTGCTGGAGTTTCTTGCGGCGCTTCTTCTCCGCAATGATGGTCTTGTCCGAAGCGCTGGTAGATTCACTCTATATTACTGACGTGTAAAAGAGCCCGTATGTGGCCAATTTACTGAATAAATATTTGACTTTGACTTTGACTTTGACTTTGACTTTGACTTTGACTTTATCAAAGTGTTTGCAATATAAAAATTCGATGTTGAAATTTTTCGACATAATACAGTGTTGTACTGGGGGTGCGAAATGTTTACCATGCATACGGGGCTTAGGTGATGGCAGCAGTAATGGACAAGGATGAATGAGATAAGGGATGTTTATATATTTTGCAACAATCAATTTATAACCGTATTATCTTTGAATTAAGGCTTAAGTGTCCATTTTTGGTGCCATCAACCTTATCTTTGATGTGACGATACGAGTACTGCAAACCCTAAAGAAAAATAACAAATACGACGTTCTCAATATAAAGGGACCTTATGGAGGCAGGCGGTTACGCCGTTTTTAGAACTGCTACCATAGTATTCGAATAGTTACAAGAATAAGAAGAGCTTAACTGCCTTCCTCCATAAGGTCCCTTTATATTGAGAACGTCACAAATAATAAAAACTCGCGTTCCGGAGATCGGGGCCGACCTTAATTTTGGGCATTTCGTGGCTCGATCTGTAAAGAAGATAAAAACAAAATGATTTTTAGGGTTCCGTACCAAAATGGTAAAAAAGGAACCCTTGTCTGTCTGTCTGTATGTCACAGCAGTTTTTCTCAGCAACTACACAAGCTATCAACTTGAAATTTGGCATAGCTGTATAACTTGCTTGCCCGCATCTGTTTTTAGTAAAATAATATGAAATTAATTTTAGAAATAATTGAAAAGGGGTCTAGAATGGGGGTTTTGAAAAATGAAAGTTATTTGATTATAGCATATGGGAGGGCTCGATCTGCACATTTCAAAACTATTTTGTTATAATTTTCCGTGACGTATTTTTTGATTTATAATCAAAAATGTTCAAAAACTGACCATTCCCCCCTTATCTCCGAAATTTATGAACCGAAAAATCTGAAAAAAATTCTAAGTTATAGATAATTACTTATATTTTACGGGAAACATGAAACGAAGTGTTCAAAATGTATAGTTTTCGAGAAATTTACAAAAATCTGTACTTAAATTTAGGAAGGCAAAATGGACCTTATTGCATACGAAATAAAGTACATAAAAGGGTATATTTTTGAAGTACGGACTTAAATACGGAACCGTCGGTGCGTGAGTCTGACTCGTACTTGACCAGCTTTTAAAATGTTATTTTACTTTTTCAGGCTGAAGCTACCAGCACCACAAGTCTCCCCCCAAGACAAACCATACGTCCCCCCCATCCCGTTCCCAATACCGCCGCATTTAAAAGCCGACCTTAGTTCGGAAGGAATAAAGAACTTTTTCCTGAACACTGCGCTGCAGAACGCTCTCACAGGCTCGCTGAATCAGCTGACTGGGAGAAAGAAGGTAAGAATTATTTACATATACTAGATTATTTACCCGACTAGATAGGTAAAAAGAACGCATAGTAGAGTTCCTTTACGGATATTTCTGACTATTGAACCTGTAGGTGTCGCATCACGTTGGGGTCACCAATTTAGAAGAGAGGACAATAGAGAGATCTCTCTCTAGGCGGGTGTTGTGCCTGGGGACCGAAGTCCGTTCGGATGAAGTTGAAAGTTCTATATATGCAACATGACTGAGGAAACTTCGATAGCGCGATTTAGAACGCTAGTTACGCTGTTTGTCGCTGGTGGCGCTGCCCGTACTTAGTTGTCTTCTAGTTGCTGCGTGTTTTAGCTAGATGTCGCTAGTCACTACAAACCGTCAAGAGACGAGCATACAATACAATACAAAACATACTCTACTAATACTCTCTTACTTACTCTTACTCTTTATTTAACTAGCATACTCTTTACACAAAGGCTGGCAACGCATATGCGATTCCTCTCGTGATGTGACAGGGGCTAATGGGCCGCGGTATCGTAAAATGTGATCACTTTGATCAATTTCGAAAATGAATCTCCTACATCTGTATTTATTGACATAATAAAATATATAAAGCATTGTTTGTACTGGCGACTATTGATTTGGAGTACGACAGATGGCTCAGGAGAAAAAAAATATTACATAGCTTAAAATCTCGATTCTTAAATTGGGGATAATTTGATTATCCCTGTGAATCATGTCAAAAATGAGTGGGTTTATGATTTGAAGTTCTTATGTCCTACTTTACTGAAAATATTTAAACTACTTATAGTTTGCGCTCGTATATGAAACAATTAAAAGTTGAGTGAAATTGCAAGCGGCGCTGGACCGGTCCTTGTGGCAAACCTTGAGGGATTCCTATGTCCAGCAGTGGACGTCTTTCGGGTGAAATGATGATGATGAATTTTAAAAAAACAACGACAATAAAGTAGTTTTTCCTTAGTTTGAAAATTGAAAGTAGGTACCTATTTAAAAATGGCATTTTTGAAATGGACAAATGCTTTAATAATAAACTAGCGTTATTTGTATATATATTTGTAACAGAGGTTTTTTCGATGAAGAAATCGATCTGTTAAGGTGTCTTCGGGAAAATTCGGTTTCGATCCGAGCGAAACCCCAGTGTCTTAGCAGATATATAAAAAACTTTATCTTGTATGGTGAGCCGCAGTAAGATAAAACACGACAAGCTTATAACCACCGAAGGCAATAAGCGACTGTAACGCTTCTTCTCGCTCATTCTTCAGGAAGAAGACAAGGACGACGAGCACAATCGCCGGCGCCTGCACAAGTGTGACGTGGCGGGGTGCCACAAAGTGTACACGAAAAGCTCGCACCTTAAAGCACACAAGAGAACGCATACTGGTACGGTAATATGACCTACTCGTACACGAATACTATGGTAACAGTTCTAAAAACGGTGTAACCGCCTGCCTCCATAAGGTCCCTTCACATTGAGAACGTCATATTATAATTATTATATTGTCCAATTCGACTCATATCCTAAGTTAGTGTCACTCGTATCACAAGAGTTATGATTATGTGACGTTGTTAAAACTACTTTCCTTCTTTTTCTGAAACTTTATAATATTGATATTTAATTATTTATTATTAGAGATCAGTTTTCACCCCGTATACAGGGTGTTTTTTTATTCGTCTAAAAAAATTTGGGGGTGAAATCAGTAAGTCATACTGATCAACTTTCACTATGGGACCAACCCCGAAATAGCGAAAAAAAATTTGACCATCCCATACATTTTGGCTAGTCAGCTGACGATGTTTTGTATGGGAGGGTCAAATTTTTTTTCGCGATTTCGGGCTTGGTCCCATAGTGAAAGTTGGTCAGTATGACTTACTGATTTAAGCCCCAAAATTTTGTCGACGAATAATAAAACATCCTGTATAACAACATTGTTTTTACAGGTGAAAAACCCTATTCCTGCGCGTGGGCCGGCTGCGACTGGCGTTTCGCCCGCTCGGACGAGTTGACTCGCCACACGCGCAAGCACACCGGCCATCGCCCGTTCACCTGCCCGCTGTGTCGCCGCTCGTTCGCCCGCTCGGACCACCTCGGGCTGCACATGAGACGACACTAGCGCCCGCCTCGCTCGCTCGCTAGCACACCGGCCATCGCCCGGTCACCTGCCCGCTGTGTCGCCGCTCGTTCGCCCGCTCGGACCACCTCGGGCTGCACATGAGACGACACTAGCGCCCGCCTCGCTCGCTCGCTAGCACACCGGCCATCGCCCGGTCACCTGCCCGCTGTGTCGCCGCTCGTTCGCCCGCTCGGACCACCTCGGGCTGCACATGAGACGACACTAGCGCCCGCCTCGCTCGCTCGCTAGCACACCGGCCATCGCCCGGTCACCTGCCCGCTGTGTCGCCGCTCGTTCGCCCGCTCGGACCACCTCGGGCTGCACATGAGACGACACTAGCGCCCGCCTCGCTCGCTCGCTAGCACACCGGCCATCGCCCGGTCACCTGCCCGCTGTGTCGCCGCTCGTTCGCCCACTCGGACCACCTCGGGCTGCACATGAGACGACACTAGCGCCCGCCTCGCTCGCTGGACAAACGTTCTTGGCGTCGTCGGTTGGTCAGGCTGATTGCGCTTTCTCTGTGTAAATGATCCCATTGTTTGTTACTTCTTCTTTATGCGCGGTAGCACTGCTTAATATCGGTGAGTCAAAGAGCCTCTTTTTAATTTGCGTACGATAACAAATATGATATACAGGGTTAAATTTTGTTACTGAATTTAATTTAACCCTGTATAAGCGGCAAATTTTTTTAAGCCCTAATTTAAGCGACACTGACCGCACTAACGTCTGATTGGTGTGACGAAGGCAGTGGTTGGCTCCCCTAACGTAGCGAGGCGAGTTTTCTGTCGCGTGAACACTGCCAGCCTTTAAAGAAATAAAAGGGAATTATGGTGGAGAGTGAAAAGGCTGTAGGGGGGGAATACTTTTTAATAATGTGTTTTCGATCCACGAAATCGCGCCTCGCTACTGAAATTGGCGTTACGTGACGTCATTGTACGTAAAATTAAGTAGTGAGGCGCTACGTGGATTAAAACACTTCATTTGTAGATTAATTTGTCGAGGCATTCTTACTTAATGTAGGCCAGTATCTGTTACATTTATTTTTTTATAATGTTAAGTTGATTTTTAAGAGATTTTTGTTAGTTAGTTATTATTTTAGTATAAAAAGGGCTGATTTTTAAATCTCCTGATAATATCTATCAGATACATTTTAGCACTCCTTTTCTTTCATATGACAAAGAAAGGGAACGTTATTTTAACTGTCAGATAACTTTATCTGGTGAATATAAAAATCGGTCTGACAGCATTCAAACTGCCCAATTTTATACCACCGTTGTACGAAGCATAAATTACTCTGTGGCAAAACTCTATTTTATTATATTATGAGGTCTGAAATTAATTATAATAATTCATTGGTAAAATATGTAAAACAATATCAAACACATATTAACTACATACTTTATTAAAAATTATACAATATTAAAAATTAACCCGGCTGTCGAGTCGTCGGTATGGTATAGTCATTTTAGCGGGAGCTCGGAATTATATGTATGTATGTAAACTCTTCACTGCACAAAAACTATAAGTAAATAATACAATAAAATCGTAAAATTAAAGTAGAAAGGCAGAATATTTATGTTTCGAATTACACTTCGCATAACATGTATCTCAGAAACACGTTTAGTCGAATGATCATTTCGCAGAATTATATACAAACTGTGTCAGAAAAGTACGTTAGGTTAGGTTAGAACTTTCTGCGAAAAGATATTTCTGCCAAGTAACATTCTGCAATACAAAAATGTCCCAAAAAAAATCTACAACACATTAATAAACCGAACTTATCCCTAAATCTTCCCTGAAGTAGATAACTAAGGACAAAGCATTGTAGTGATATTTGTAAGTTTACAGGAATTCAAAATGTGACGTTATCAATATAAAGGGTCCTTATGGAGGAAGGCAGTTACGCTCTTCTTATTCTTGTAACTATACGAATACTATGGTAACAGTTCTAAAAACGGCGTAACCGCCTGCCTCCATAAGGTCCCTTTATATTGAGAACGTCACAAATTTCCTTATATTTTGAAGAAGGAATGAAAAAGGTAGACAACAAATTAATCAAGTCAAATGAAAATTATTCGTTGCTTATTAATTACTCATTTTGGTTTATATTCCAACGGTACGCCACTACACACGCAATTCCGAGCTCTCGCTAAAATGTCTAAGTTCAAATGTAGAAAACCCGCGAAGCGAGTTTTCAGTCACGTGTACAAGTTGTCTGAATTAGCGCCATCTGGCGTCTGTTTGTCATTAACTTTAAAACGCAATGTGTAATAATGCGATGTATTAGGAAAAAAATTACATGACATTCATTTCTAATTAGATTAAAGTAAGAACGTAGTTTTAGATATTTTTATAGTAACGCTCAAAAAAGTTCCACGAAAAATACAGGGCAGCTATGGCAATATTAGATAGACATTAAAAAATATTCCTATTTTTCTAGTAATTAAAAGATATTTTTAGTACATACATTTTTAATGTTCGTAGAACGCGTTGTTTTTTTTTTTCAGATGTTTATTGATGATATTTTTGTACTTAATATAAAGTGAATCGCGCTTTTTGTATTTTAAATGTACGAGTAAGATTTGATTTTGTAATACATTTACAAAATAAAAGCGGTAGAATGGGATAAGTAGAAATAAAGTTAAAAAGGTTTACAATTAGTAATAAAAAAATGCGATTTTTTTATTTTTAAGTTAATTTCGGGGGCCAGTATTTTTGAAATTAAATAGTTTTAATTTTGTATTGTTTATTGCATAGATATATCGATCTTTTTTTAACTAAAAGCAATTTATTGATCTCAGATTGGGTATTCTATCTAACTACGGTTGATCTCAAAAACGTTTCCACGCGCAATAAACACGTTAAATCCAGTAAAGTAATGAACTTTTATTAATGTATTTTTACAGTTTAAATTTAAAAAAAAAAAACACTAAACTTAAAAACACACAAGAAATTAAACAGAGAAATAATCTTATATATTTTACAGATAGACAACTAGACATATTGTCGATATTGTTTTTTTCGGGATATATTCCTATGCTTAAACCTAAATAAAAATTTCTTGTCCTATTTGTACTTAATAAATAATAAACCAGCATTATGCCGGCCAGTTTAAATGCAATTTTGTATGACATTACTATTAAGATATATAATTTTAAGTGTAGTATTTGATCGTGTATGACATTTTTAAAGTGGCAGGCCTTTACAGGATCTCTAAAGAGAAAGGGACAGTAGAGTTGAAAAAATCGAAAGGTGTGGTTGGACACATGGTTGGAACGAAGTCCCTTTGCTATACATTTTATATTCCTTATATTGTTAAACTCGTCGAATTCCGTGACTCGCTCAATTCCGTGGTAGCAGTTCTATAATCCGCCACAGAACCCTGCAGGTTGAATGTGGGACAAAAATACACCCTTTATTTATTTGCCTTAGCCTATTTAAAAGTGTAAGGTCGTATTTCAGTTCCTAGATTCTATTAGCAGGGTTCTATGGCGGATTATAGAACTGCTACCACGGAATTCGATGAGTTTACATAAGTTCGGGAGTGCTCTGCTATCCCCGGGACACACTTTTTTCGGCCTAGCTCTCATTCGCCAGGCGTCTGGCCTGCTAGCATAGCACGAGAGAAAATTTGACAGGTGCTAGGGAAATAAATACATTTATTCCATGTTCTTACGCAAGTCTTAACGCTTAAGGTTTAAAATAAAAGTGTCCCGTCTTGATAAAATCGCTATAAAAATGTTAAAATCACTATAGTCGCTTAGTAATAAAACGTAATAAAAGTCAGGACGAGACACTTTTATTTTAAACCTTAAGCGGTAAGTCTTACGTTAGGATATGGAATAGATGTATTCATTTTCCTAACACCTGTTAAATTTTATCTCGTGCTTGCATGTTAAGCCCGCTGGAGTGTCACGTGCGATAAGGAACTTCGTTCCAAAAAAATATACAGGTTTTTTTTTAAGTATGTTACTTTGGAATTTAAGCGCTAGGTACCTTTAACCACCAGACGTTTGGTTTGAAATTTAAAAGTAAAATATATTTGTGCATTACATTAAATATGTTCAATGCTGCTAATAGTAAAATTATTTAGCGATTAATAAATCATAATTGGTTACAAAATTTTACTTATCTACTTACATCGAATAGTGGTATTAAAATTGCCTTGTTCACGTATGTACCTATTTTTCATGATTTTATGTATGAAAATAAAGTATATAAATAATTTTACTGTTTTTTTATAGTCGTGTATCCGTCATGCGTTTTTTCCTGTCTTAGAATTGGAGTAAAACATTATAAATAAAAATAAATAAATAAATATCAGGGGACAATCTCACACAAATTGACCTAGTCCCAAACTAAGCTCTAGGCTTGTACTGTGGGTACTAGACAACGATAAACATACTTATATAGAGAAATACATACTTAAATACATAGAAAACATCCATGACTCAGGAACAAATACTCGCGCTCATCACACAAATATTTGTCCATACCGGGATTCGAACCCGGGACCGCTAGCTTCGTAGGCAGGTTCACTACCAACTAGGCTAACCGCGTCGTCATTATAATATGTATAAGTATGTAGATAAACAAAGTTTAAATTTCAAATGAGAAAGATTTTTGGATGCAACAGAAATATCTGATAAAAATCTTTAAATTCCTGATCCTTGCTTATAATCCTTTTCCTTATTGTCCTTACTTCCTACTAATATAAATCTTATGTACGTACGTCTTATATATAAGTACATGTAAATGTGAAAGTTTGGATGGATGGATGGTTTGTTACTCAATGGCGCCAGAACGGCTGAACGGATCTGGATGGAATTTGGCACAGAAATATATTATAGTCTGGAATAGCACATAGGCTACTTTTTATCCCGAAAAAATGGAGAGTTCCGAGGAAGCAGCGATAAACGACTTCTACGCGGACGGAGTCGCGGGCAAAAGCTAATGGGCTATAAATTACTACATTTCTTCAAAATCAGTTTAACTAGATAGCGGTTTTAGCGACCAGTAAAATCATCTGTCAAATAAATATAGCCATCTCCTCGTCTATTTTAAAGTGTAAGCAAGAGAAAGGGCAAAATTAATTAACTTTGTTTTGTGTTGGATGTTGACTTAAAATTACTTTTTGAAATGGATTTCGTGTTAACATTTGTAATAAAAAATTTAAAGAAGCACGATTAAGTTCTAATGTAGGGAAAACTTAATTTAGAATACATTTAGTTTAGTTTAGTTTAGTTTGCGCGATAGTGTTGTGTTATGTTTAACAGAAACACGGGAATTGTAGTACTTTTACATAATTGTCTTATTTGCTACATTTGTCGTGTTTGTTTGTTTTAATTAATACATTTTGGAAACTATAGGTCTGTATAGTATTATATATTAGTAATTTTGTACTTTGTATGACTGTTTGTTTCACAATAAAAATAAATAAAAATAAAAATAAAATTGATTTGACGATTGTGAAACAGGCGGTTAAGTAAGTTTTTTATTTTCGCGTCGCAAAAAAATATTCTTCATACCTTTTTGTTTCCAATAATGTTCTTCAGAAAATTGCTGGCTGGTATAAGCGTACTAAACTCTTGACGTATGTCAAATGAAAGCTTATAAATATTATATAAGTCAAGAATAAAATGTAAAAAACATATTTGTTTTCTATAAATATACATAAAAATGTAAAAAAATCTACAAAACACAAAATATGGCGTAAGTACTACAACTTCATTATATTACTTCTTTGTATAGATATATTCTTATTTTCGTAATTATCGTATTCGAGTGTAAGTTCTTTTTGTGGGTATGTTATGTAATATCATCGCAGAGTGTGAACCGATATCTGGACTTTTATGATTCTATTTTCATCGGATAGGTTAAAGTTATGGCCTCAATTCATTTCCGTCAAGATCTGGTCGTGAGATTTATTGAAAATAATAATATCAGGGGACAATCTCACACACATTGGCCTAGTCCCAAACTAAGCTCTAGGCTTGTACTATGGCTACCAGACAACGATAAACATACTTATATAGAGAAATACATACTTATATAGAAAACATCCATGACTCAGGAACAAATACTCGCGCTCATCACACAAATGTTTGCCCATACGGAATTGGAACCCGGGACCGCTAGCTCCGTAGGCAGGGTCACTACCAACTAGGCTAACCGCGTCGTCTCAATCAACAGAACTCGTTAATAATTTGGAGTCGGTTAATTGTTTTTAAATATAAATTTATTATGTTTGTATGTTAGTTCCGCGGCGGTGTGCGAACACTGCATGACTCCTGTGGCGTTCGGAGAGCCGGCCGTCTGGCGTGAAGGCTTCAGCTACCACAAGAAATGCAGAAAATGCTGTAAGTACCTATACTGTTAAACTCTTCATGCCATTGGCAGATATATCCGCACCACAAGTGCACTTTACCCGCACTATAGGTTCACTGCTAATAACGGATATATCCGCACCATAGGTGCACCACTAATGATGGTTATATCCGCACCCTAGGTGCACTGACAACGTATATATCCGCACCACAAATTCGCCGATAATGACAGATATATCCGTGCACTATAGGTGCACCGCTAATAACGGTCATTTGCACCACACAGGACCATAGCTAAAAGCGGATTTGTCCGCATCACAGGTTCACCATTAATGACGGATATATCCGTCACCGACGATCAAATATATTTTGAATCCACGAAGTTCCGGCCTTCAGTTTTACGCTAAATTAACACCATAATAATTATTGTAAAAAGGCTTTGTTAGTTGCGTGCGCCCAAAATAACTACCTTTTACTTTCAGATGTATGCAGTGAAACCGACCTACACAACGCCGAGGTCTTCCAGGGAGTGATATTCTGCGCCGCTTGCGCACAGCGTATCTTCCAAGGTATGATCAATCATCATCATCATATGTGACGTTCTCAATATAAAGGGACCTTATGGAGGAAGGTAGTTAAGCTCTTCTTATTCTTGTAACTATACGAATACTATGGTAACAGTTCTAAAAACGGCGTAACCGCCTGCCTCCATAAGGTCCCTTTATATTGAGAACGTCACATAGTATATGATACTTGCGGAAATTCATAGGATACTGGTTTGGAGTCAGGACCAAACCAAACTGAATTTCATAACTCCAAAATCCTCTTCACGGAACGGAATTTCTTCAGTAGAATAGTAGGGAAGCGGTGGAAATCAGAAAATACAAGAATTTAATGGATGATGGATACAAGCTCTCGATTTCGTAGTATCCGGTGTTCAGCAAGTTCAGGCGTTAACATGTATCGTCGAATCAAGTCAAATCCGCGGACACTGTAGTTCGAAACACTCGCACGTTACGTAAATAAGCACCCTCTCCAGCGGGCATGCATGCACGAGATAAAATTTGACAGATGTTAGGGAAATGAATACATTTATTCTATATTATAACGTAAGGTTTAACGCTTAAGGCTTACAAAAAAAGTGTCTCGTCCAGATTTTTATTACTAAGCGATTTTTCCGGTATTGCTAAAGTAATGAAATGAAATCGTTTAAATCTATTAAGTGCCTGTGCACACCAAGCGTTTTTGACCGGGTATCTAAGGGCTAAAAACGCTACTTAGTGTGCACAGGCTCTAAACTAAGCATGATATTTAATTACTCTAGCAACATTTTATTCGTGCACCTTATTCTTGTGATGCACGTTAACCTTTTCAACGCCATTGACGGATATATCCGCACCACTGGTTCAACGCCAACGACGGATATATCCGTCAAGGTTGACAGCGCAAAATAGACCTGAGTGTCTGTGAAATTAAGGTTGACATTAGCATTAGTTTTTAGCTCTCATTGGCGTGTGAGCGACGTCTTTTGTATTTGAAATGTCGTTGAAAGGTTAAGCTGCAGTCTGGTCGTAGCCACGACCCATGCAACACGGTCGACTCTAACGTATATTATGAAGTTTATCTACAGGGTGATGATTATTATACGGAAGCGGATATTATTAATCGACAGGATGCTCTACCGCCCGGCGCACTAAAACCAAGCCCCGCCGGAGGCGCCTGCGCCGAGAGCGGCGCGAGCAGGTCAAAAGAGCCAGCGGCGACACGAGAGTAATAGAGATGGCGCGACTGGCCTGCTCTGGGCATTCTTCTGAGGAGTCTACCGCGCATGATAAAAGGTCAGTCGTGAAGATGTAAATAGGTGAGTCTAATGAATTGAATATGTAATGAATATAACGCAGATAAATGTAAAAAATTAATGAATGTCTCATTTGGAGCCGGCAACATTTGATAGACTCAAGCGATTTTGATGAAAAGTAACTAGAAATCGCCGCAACGCCG
This sequence comes from Tortrix viridana, assembly GCA_963241965.1. Classification (NCBI taxonomy): domain Eukaryota; kingdom Metazoa; phylum Arthropoda; class Insecta; order Lepidoptera; family Tortricidae; genus Tortrix; species Tortrix viridana. The sequence goes on from OY725201.1 coordinate 1,983,797, forward strand.
GAAAAAGTTTTTAAATACACTTCTCTTTTAAATCGGGTTGGCGTCTAAGCTATTTAAAGGGGTGCTAAAAAAAACTGTACATTAAAAAAAAAATGTTGTTGTTTTCCATATATTTGGCTAAGATCAGTAATAGTGTGGGTTATGTTATCAGCGTTAGTCGGGTTTTTTCCAGCGTTGAACCCGGCCCTCGGATGGACGAGGCGCACCCCCTGCGGCTCGGCGTAAGTCTCAATTGTTACTGCCTTGTGGATATCGCTCAACGGGCGCAGGATATGATGAGGTTTTTTACGTTTCAGAGCCCGAAACAACTCAAGCAGGATAGCACGGGTGAGTTTTACGGTTTACCCTTGAATCGCCGACGCTCGTTTCATAGAATGTTTTACTTCGCCGAATTTTCATTTCATCGAATTTTTTTTTTGGTGATCGCAGGTCTAACCTAACATGCATGACCTGTGCTTAAGATAACCTGAAAACAATAAGGTTTCAGCAGAAATTAGCTTTCGATTTTATGAACATTGACATTTTATGTTAATTTCAATTGACGACGGGGTTAACCTAGTTGGTAGTGACCCTGCGTACGAACCTACCGGTCCCAAGTTCGAATCCCGGTATGGGCATATTTGTGTCACGAGCGCGGGTATGTGTTACATGATGATTGTTTTATTTGTAGACCATGGGATTAACACTGAGGCCACCAACGTGTTGCTAACTGATCTGAGGTACCCCATCGAGATTAAGTGCAAGTAAGTATATTTATTTATAACTAATAAATAATTTTCATCGATTTTCGATAGAAAAAAAAAAAAAAAACAAAAAAAGTCGATCCATAGCTTGGGTTCGCATTAACCATCAGTATATTCAGACGGCGGCAGACGCCCCGAAATTACGAACAATATGAAATGTTTTGGCGTGTAAATACGGGGAAAACGAATATATCGATATACTCGTATACAGGGTGACCTCGAATTGGTAATACAAATTCAAAGTACTACAGAGAGCTTCCCTAAACCAATCGCTTCTACGAGGTCTCACGCTTAATTTTAAAACATAAGTACTTTTTTTAAAGTTTTCTAATTATCCCATTTTTTTTTGCTTAAATTGGTTACCCTACCATTACCTTTAAAATGAAAGAGGTTTAAAGTATTTCAAATGAACACTTTCCTCTTTGGTTCGTTATCTGACACATCATTTATGATAATAGCGTATCTTGATTAGTAAATTGTCACTTGTCTTGTCAAAGAAAGTAAGAATTTTCGTATTTAATTAAGATAGTAATTAAACAAAATGCCCCGAGCTTATCCTTATACGAATATTCAGCGAATGGATATGTTATCTTTTTATTTTACGTCACGAAGTACCGTACGAACTCAAGCATTGTTTCATGAACGACACCCTGACTGCCCAACTCCTACTCGTGTTCTAATAAACTCCATTGTCCAAAACTTAAGAGATTTTGGACAGTTTACTGTCCCAGTGCACGCTCAAGCTCCGGGCCGGCGGCCGCGGTACTCGCAGACGTTTCGGAGACGAGTTCTCGATTATTTTAGCCACCACCCAGAGGCGAGCTCAAGGGACGCTGCCGCAAGATTCGGAACGAGCCAATGGTTTATTTGGCGATTACTGAATGCTGAAGGAAAGTATCCGTTTAAATTCCAAAGGGTGCAGGATATCATATTAGCCGATTATCCTAGAAGAGTGCAATTTTGTCGTTGGCTGCTGCAAAATCTACACTTGAACATTTTATGGACCGACGAGGCAACATTTACAAGAGTAGGCATGTTCAACGTTCACAATGAACACTGGTGGTCTGATCGTGAAGCAAATCCTCACGTAACTCGCAGGGACTCCTACCAGACACGTTTCTCGGTAAATGTTTGGGCAGGAATACTGAACGACTGTTTGATTGGTCCTCATTTCATTGACGGAAATTTAAATGGACCGAAATATGAAGAATTCCTAAGAAATGTGTTACCGGTATTGCTACGAGAGGTGCCGCAGCAAAATTTGGAGGCTCTGTATTACCAGCAGGATGGGGCACCAGCTCATTTTTCCCTGCGTGTGCGAAGCTACTTGGACCAAGAGTTCCCTGGGAGATGGATTGGACGCTGTGGCCCAGTCGCTTGGGCTCCTAGAAGCCCTGATCTCACACCTCTCGACTTCTTTTTGTGGGGCGAAATAAAAAGGAGAGTGTACGCACGGGAAACAGATACTGTGGGTGAACTTCGCCAAAAGATAGTTGAGGCATTTAATAATGTAAAAACCAATGAATTTGTTCTCCACAGATTGAAAGACAATCATAGGCGACGGGCAGAGTTATGTATCCAAGAAGGCGGGGGTCATTTTGAGCACATTTTAAAAGTTGTTTAAGTTTTACAATTTTGTATTTTGTACTGTATGTTATTCAACAATAAATTATTTTTAATAATTCACTCATTATTCAGTTATTCACTTTATCAGATAATTTATTAGGGTACCTACTTAAAACTAAAGGGTTGGATGGATATCAGCACCTAGTTTATTAATAACATCGAGTGATAGATACAGGAATGGAAATTGAGACACATTTTGTTCCTTGTCGCTTTGGGTGGCAGTGCGTCACGTTGAATGTCCACTGTCATTATCTCCGTCGTTGTTGTGACAGAGTACAAAATGGTGCGAGAATCAATTTCCTTGTCTGTACGACAGATATGCATGACGTCATGTAGGTTAACCACACTTGGGATTTTAAATTATTTTTATTATTTTGTTTTGTTAGAAAATTAACGATAATTAAGGAAAGCTAACTTTAACAACTGAGTTAATGCAATACACTATTAGTGATTAACTGAATCATAATCAAGTATTTTGTATTACCAATTCGAGGTCACCCTGTATAATACCGCTTAATATTAGTTAAAATACAACTGCAACGAAACTGCAACTTCTTGTTACTTTTGAGTTACATTTGAGTTTATGCTATAGACTCCTATAAGTATAAGAAATAAGATTTTTTTTTATTCAAGGCCAGTATAAAAATATCCATTGTATACAACGATAGCCACACTAGGCTTGGCTTGTATCGTGGCTAACAATTTTAACGATCAGCACGGCTAGCACATGTGCCCAAGCGACATAGCTCGCGGCGCGAGAAACCCTTGTCGCGGCTGTCAATTCTTTCTCTCCGCTGTCAGTTTTCTCGATTTCGGTAGCACAACTTGACGCGGCGAGAAATTCCCTTCAAGCGAGAAAGCTATCTCGCGGGCGGGACGTATGTGTTGCCTTCTATGAAGAATATGTTCTACGAATGCGATATTGTTTTGTGGCAACACTGAATCGGTAATAAAAATGTGCCTTTCCCTTCGTTTTTTGAGTGTATGGCAAGCCTTACGCGGGATGTGAGTAACGTCATGTGTCAAATTTCGTGAGACGTCATTTGTCAAATTGTTTATCAATATGGACGCTAAACGCAAATTGTAAGTATTTTGATTATTATTTTAGTGGTTTCTGACATCACGCAACAGTTATTTCCTTCTATTTTGGCGAAATATTGTAAATAACTGTATTACTGGTATAAAAATTCATGCTTTTCTCACCGGTTCTGTGATAAATGTAAAACATCGTTATGTTGTTTTCTTTTCAAATATTTATTTTATAAATGTTATTTCAGAGTAAGAAGCACGCCACTGACGCCACGCTTGAGCGTTTGCCGCGGGAGAATATATCTATCGACTGGCCCACTCGGTGTCAAGTGTTAAAAGACTTACTTATTAACGGAGAAGGCCCCGAAAAGTCCGTCAAAGCATGTAAGTAACAGTAGATTAAATTTATCTCCTCGTTGTACTTCACTATTAAACGTTAGTGCACGGAATAAAAACATGGATTCACGCCTACTATAGACTCGGGCAACTATGTTAGGGTGTTTCATAATTGATGGGAAAAAATAAATGTCATATTTTTTGCAAACTGCTTACGCCCCGAGTCATTACAATGTAAAAAATTAAATATGAAATTTAAAGGTAATGGGATATTATTTAGAGGTTGCCCAAATTTAGCACTTTGGCGATAGCAAATTTTTAATGTTGATTTTTTTAAACAATAATTAACTTTTCTGTTGACTTATGTTAAACACTAATGCTTTCGACTATTATCACTGGTTTTTCGGTATGTTATGCTTAGGTGTATTGCATAAATATGAAAACGGATTTAAAAAGTTGTCAAAATGTGCTAACTGATTTGATTGAAATTTTGAACAATGATCTTTAAGATAGTTAGGACCAAGGATTTGAGCGGTCATTAGAAAATACAAGGTTTGGGAAATTAAACACCCTAAACCATGTTCCTAGCTTACAGCAATAGTCCAAGGTTTATCATGCATTCATTATAAAAGTAACCAGTTATAAGTAAGCATTACAATATGTAAAATGATATTTACACATACTCGTATCAATAGGTGGTCAGAAAACTATCATATTTTCAGATATAATTTATATAAACGATTGTTGGATTGGACTATCTTCATTCCAAATTTCATCAAAATCTGTTTAGTGGTTAAGAAAAGTAATAGACAAACATACTATTGCATTTAAAATATTAGTGAGGATGTTGTATTAGATTTAATTTTTAGCACTTCCAGCTCGCTAGTGCTGGCAACTATGTAACACAGGGGACACCTTTACATTCCTTTATTGAATAATTTAATTTCATACATAATTTATTTCAGGTAAATGCAGCAGAGAGAAGTGCCATGAATCGCCTCTTAAAACACTTGTAAACTTGGAGTTTGCAAGTTGTGTTCACTGATTTGGAATGTACATAATAACTGTGATTTTTTTATAGTTCCCTATCTGTATTATCATAGTAAATGTTATAGTATTTCGTTTACAGTTTAGCTGTATCTATTTCATGAAAGCAATACATTACCTTTTTCCTTATGTGGATGCACTGCACCGCCATATTAAAAACAAAAGAAATAATATAGTTACAAAAATAATATTTACTTAAAATCGCAGGTGGACGATTTATTGTACAATTGAATAAATAATTTAAAATCTAGATACATAACATTTTGTTAAGTATATATTTTTTAAATCAAAGCCATTTTTTCCGTTAAGTTGTGTGTGTGTGTGTACCTATTCAGTACCAGTACAACATTCTGTTCAATTCAATAAACTACTCGTGTTTAGTTTATTAGAAAACAATAATGGTACTGGAAATGCCGCTGGATGGTCGGCATACGCTCGGTGTAGTTTTAAGCAGATTATTTTTTAAATATCCTAATAAAAAAAACTTTGTTCTTAATCAAAATGTCTCTGTATTATTTGATCCCGACATGCCACTGCAGCTTGCAACAGCGCCGGCGCGACGCGGCGCGAGCGGACGACGAGCTCTCTCCGACTTCTTCGTCATTGCCTAAGATCTCCCTCAGCTCTCCTCTGCAAACCAATATTAATATTAATTTCATGTTATAAATGAAAGTCCTGTGAATGTCTGTCAGAGTAATCTCAGAAAGTACTGTACGGATTTTCATATGGTTTTCACCAATAAAAAGAGGGAGTAACTAGGAATATTACTAATCCTACTAATATTATAAATGTGAAACTTTGGATAGATGGATGGTGTTTGTTACTCAATCACACCAGAACAGCTGAACGGATCTGGATGAAATTTGGCACAGAGATTATAGTCTGGAATAGCGCATAGGCTACTTCTGATGTACAGTTCCCGAGGGTGCAGAGATAAACGAAACGCAGCTGTCGCCCCTAGAAGATGCAGGAATGCTCACAAACCGTAGGTAGCCTATTAATAAACAAATACAAAGTTGATTATATTGCCCTGCCCCCCCTCTTAACAAAATCCTAGCTACGCCCTTGCCTGTTATTGTAGTTGTATATATGGATACACCTTACCATCCATTTCCATATCATTGTTAAGTCAAGGGCAAAAATAAATATCCACACAAAGTTGCAAAATATGTAAACGTAAATTTAATTACCGTAGTAATAAGGGATGTATACATATTTTTTGAGAGTGTGCATACATATTGGTGCCCAATTGACTATCAGAGGTACATTCCCATATCTTTATTGATGCGGTACAGGTGTTGAAACTCCTTGTCCGGCAGCTCGAAGGGGTTGTTGGCATCACTTAACCTTCTCCTTTGGATCCTCTATCGGAGCTTCTCGTCCCGAAAAAGGAAAAATCTTAGAGAAATATGCCATTCTGAAAAATTACAAACTTCGTCACTAGGTACTCACATGTAAAATTACGTTAAAATAAAGGATGATATAAATTGCATTTAAGCAAATTTATAATAGTGAACAAATAAACATACATTGACTATTTAAATGGGGTAAGATTAACCAAAACGTTTATTAAAAATCCGTGACGACTAGAGCGAGATATATCTCGCGCGCTTGAAAGCTCGAAGACAATCTGTCGCCTTTTGACGTTGGTAAGCGAGATATTATGTCGCCTTATGAACACTTGTGCTACGAGTTGCGAGAGTATGTCGCCCTTAACTGTCAAGCGACAAAGATTAGTCACTTTGACGTTTGACCGCGAGTCACCAAATTATGTCGCGCGTGTTATGCTACCGATTCGCGAGATAGCTCTATGTCGCGCTCTTTCTCGCTTGTCGCGCAAGTCGCGGGCAGATGTGCTAGCCGTGCAGCAGGTAGGTAGGTAAGCAAGATCTAGTTTAAGTTAAGTTGTGTGTGTGTGTATAGTTTGCACGTTTCAAACTAGTTGCGACGTGTGTGGTTTATATAGGAGTCTATGGTATAAACTCAATTGAAACTCAAAAGTAACTAGAAGTTGGTTTCACCGTCAGTTCTCGGCTTACGGTCCACGACTGGCCGGTGTCGGCGGCGACGAGCGAATTCTCTCTCCATTGCACGGTCAGTACGCTTACCACGCAACGGATAATTGACATTACACGCAATGTATTCGGTAATCGCTCGCCGCGCCGCCACCCGGTCGAGCAGAGTAGCCAGGCTGTATAATGTAATTTTTTTTAGCCCCAATGACAAGGTTTCAACATTGGAGGAACTCCTCGTTACTAAGCAAAGGAAACAGAAGAAAAAAAAAGTAAGCTATCCTTAAAAAAAAAAAAATGTGTAAAAATAATTATTAAATTACTCGCACCACTAGTATAACACTGTATTATGTCGAAAAATCTAAAATTTTACTTTTTAAATTGCAGTAAATTTGATATACGGGTTTTCGTCGATTCTGAAAAATGAGCTACTTTGACTTAGCGCAGTGTTATACTGGGGGTGCGTATTGTTGACTACGCACTTAGCCTAGTTGGTAGTGACTGCCGACGAGCGGTCCCGGGTTCGAATCCCGGTATGGTCAAATATGTGCGTGATAAGTGCGAGCATTGTTTCTGAGTCAAGGATGTTTTCTACGTATATTTACATAATTATGTATTTTTCTACATAAGTATGTTAATCGTTGCCCTGAACCCATACGTAGTACAAGCATTATAGAGCTTAGTTTGGGACTAGGTCAATTTGTGTGACATTTTCCCCTGATATTTTGATTTGACATTGATTATTATTATTGATTGGTCAATACCTAAATAAATATTTATTTATTTATTTATTTATTATACCTACTCGTCGTTACTAGTTATTTAGATTTCAATTTTCGACGCCATGTCAAATACAAAAGTCGTCACTCACACGCCAATGACAACTGGAAACCAGAGCTAATTTCAACCTTACGTCATAGACACTAGGTGTATTTTTCGCTGTCAACCATGACGGATATATCCGTCGTTGGCGTTGAACCACTGGTGCGGATATATCCGTCAATGGCGTTGAAAAGGTTAATCATTGGCGAGTGATTCCCATTTGTTCCATAGAACAATGACGTCATAGGACAAAATGATATTTTAACTTCCTAATTATTCCATAGAACATTTAGGATTCCGGATTATCATTTGTTCTATAGAACTGTTATGCCATGGAACAAAATGATATGGCAGTGTATCACGTTGTTCTATAGAATACATGGGAATATTCATTTTCATTTGTTACTATGGAATTGACATTTACCAGTAAAAAGTGAGCACACTCTATCTATAGGTAGGTTTATCTATAGGTACTAATAAACACTCTTTACTTTATCTTGCTGGCCACTTGAAAGCACTGACAATTAGTCTGACCTGACAATTGTGAAATAACTTTACTCTATAAAAATGGACACGCAACCCAAAGAGTGCATTCTCAATTTTGAGGACATAATAATAGAGAAACGTGGTCGAGGCCATGTTAATATAGGGCCTGGAGGAGTTTATTCCTGCTTAATGCAGCCATCACAATTAAAAAAAATGTTGATTAACATTCCCTCGCAAAATTTTCAATTGTTTTGGTGCGAGGTTGTAAATACAATAGAAAAAAAATAATTAAAAATAAACAACTAAACTCAAAAAAAAATAATTAAAACATAATGCATATTTGTTTCGACTTGACAACCATCCCAATAATTTGAATCCGTGAAGTCGATGCCCAATCCTCGGAAAGTGTTAAACTATTCCTTGTAACATTACGTCACTCCACGGAATTAAAATCGACTAACGTTACGTCAGGTAAAATACTAAAAATGTGTTTTTTTTTTTAATATAGAACAACTAGGAAATACAATTACTATGTTATTTTATGATGGAACAATATGGGAAAAGAGAAGTCTTATTTTGTTCTATTGCGTCACTGGTAAGTAAGCTGGGGTAAAAAGCTAGTATGTAGTTCTATAGGACTATTTGGGAAAATATATTAAATTTTGTCCTATGACGTCATTGTTCCATAGAACAAATGGGAGTCACTCTCATTGGCGATCTGGGACAGAGATCTGTGGCTCAACAATTAACGTTATTGACTGTAGCTATAGAAAATTCTGACACCATCCTTCTCCTTCAACCTATTTATAGTCAGGCCTGAAAGATGTATGTGTGTATATATGAAAAATGTATGTGTCTTTAACGGTTTACCCTTGAATCACCGACACTCATTTCATAGAATGTTTTACTTCGCCGAATTTTCATTTCATCATTTCCATGTGCATTTCCATTTATTGGCGGTCACAGGTCTAACCTAACCTAACCTACGTAACTCATGTTTAAGATTACCTGAAAACAATAAGGTTTTATCAGAAATTAGCTTTCGATGAAATTAAATTCGGTGATACGACACATTCGATGAAATGGGCAAAACACGGGGACACCGTCTCTAACATTGTCCACTGCGAAGAATAAATAGATAATTGCCGGTGAACCTGTGATCTTTGTATCCGTCGTTGAAACCATAGAGAAATTTCACTTTGGTTGAAATTGAAACTGTCAAAAGACGAATTCCAAGAGAATTCAATTTTAAAGGTTGTAAATAAAACAAGTTTTTTGTTTTTCAGAAACCTCGGTGTAGCGACCTAAGGATTGCAGGTGAATATTCGATTTATATAGTCAGCATCAAATACATAGGAGCAGCGAAAGTAGCCAACTATATCGCAACACATCTTTATTACTATTGGAATAAGTATATGTTGCTTATTCCAATAGTAATGTTGTTGATGCTGACTGTACTCGTAAATGTTCATGAGACCATTCGTTACCTACTTGTTTGCTCGTTTGTTTTTCCAATGTCTTTAAGCAATAATGGTTTAAATTGACATTGTTGACATTCGAGGAAATGGACCATGGGGCCTAGAATAGTTTTGAAATGTCGATATTATACATCAAACAATAGGGATGATGACAGGGTAAATAAAACGAAATTCTATTTATTCCGTCAGCTAGATTATCAATTAATATTCGACACGTATTTTTTCTTTAGCCAATCAAACAAAAAATGACAAAGATAAAGCGCGTTAAAGTTCGGAAGCGGGGGCTCGTGGCGTCACTTCTGTGTAAAAATTGTTCCAAGACGTGACGTCATGCGACATTTCAACTCAATATATCTCCGTAATTTTTTGATTATGTGAAAAAAGAAAAACACGTGTCAAATACCTACTTTTTTATAATCTACCTCATAGACAAAGAAAAAAATGTCATCATCCCTATTTGGTGTCTCCTAATATTATTATTTAGAGCTTTTTGCGCATTGTTTCAGAACTTGGTGCTTCCACGGAGATCGCCACTATGGCCTTGAGGAAGCACTCTGACTTGACATACAAGAAATCTTTGTGAGTCTCATCATCACCAGCATTTCAGCTGAAGGTCATCCACTGCTGGACGTAGACCTTCTCCACAGATCTCCAAGGAGCTACAAAATATGTGACGTTCTCAATATAAAGGGACCTTATGGAGGAAGGCAGTTAAGCTCTTCTTGTTCTTGTAACTATACGAATACTATAGTAACAGTTCTAAAAACGGCGTAACCGCCTGCCTCCATAAGGTCCCTTTATATTGAGAACGTCACATAATAATATAGTTTGCGGTTTATAGCTCTCTTTAACCTTTTCAACGTCATGTCAAATACAAAAGACGTTACACACACGCCAAATGACAGCTAAAAACTAGAGCTAATGTCAACCTTACGTCATAGACACTCAGGTCTATTTCGCGCTGTCAACCATGACGGAAATATCCGTCGTTGGCGTTGAACCAGTGGTGCGGATATATCCGTCAATGGCGTTGGAAAGGTTAAATTTGGGCTAATGTGCAATTTTATCGGTGATTTTTATCAGCAATCATATGTCGACCCTTGCGTTAGGACCTAGCAGGATGGAGACGAAATCTATACTAATATTATATGTGACGTTCTCAATATAAAGGGACCTTATGGAGGAAGGCAGTTACGCCCTTCTTATTCTTGTAACTATACGAATACTATGGTAACAGTTCTAAAAACGGCGTAACCGCCTGCCTCCATAAGGTCCCTTTATATTGAGAACGTCACAAATAGTGAAAGTAACCTTGTTTGTTCGTTACGCTCTCATGACTAACCGCTGAACCTATTTCAATGTTTAGTATGGAGATAGTTTCGGGAGAGAGGCGATAAACGACTTCTACGCAGACGAAGCCGCGGGCAAAAGCTAGAGTAAATAAACGAAGAACCAACAAACACGTCTGTTTCCTGAAATGTCCTTTTCTCATATTGTCTACATTACCGTGACGTCAGCACGGCTGCTTACAATAATGTCTGTAGCCTAAATTATATATTATTGTATTGTATTGTTTAATTGTAATATTGTATTTTTATTACATACCTAATCTTGGTAACATCAGACATAAGTTCGCCTTTGCACATCTATGTTTTAAAATGACTGTATATTGTCAACGTCAAAAGTGTATATGTGACGTTCTCAATATAAAGGGACCTTATGGAGGAAGGCAGTTACGCTCTTTTTATTCCTGTAACTATACGAATACTATGATGACAGTTTTAAAAACGGCGTAACCGCCTGCCTCCATAAGGTCCCTTTATATTGAGAACGTCACATATCTAGACTTTTGTACCTTGTCGCTATACAGCCACGTTAGCAATGTCAAACAAGATTCTCAAGTATGTTAATGCGATAAAGTACAAAAGTGAGTATCTACTTTTGACGTTGACTGTACAATGAAGTATTTAGATACATCCATCATGTTAGATATCCCTCCTAACCTCCTTAGGCCCCTTGTACAATATAATGTACATAATACGGCCATTGGAATAAAGATCCATTGCAAAGGAGATAGAGTGGAATTTCTTTTGTTTTTATGACTGACAATTAAATTAGAAAATAGACTCTATTCTATTCAGAATAGGTTCATATTCCATTGGCAAATTCCATTGTATGGTGGGCCTTAGAAGGCTATATACGACTGATATGAAGCTTGAACGCTTCTGTTGTCACCAACGGAGTTGTTTTATGCGTTAAACGCTACGGAAGACGTCTTGCGGCAAACGCACTGCGTTAGGGCAAATCTCAGGCGCGATTGCAGTTGCGTGCAACGTAAAAAACAATACAAACGATTCACTTAATAGATAATACAATAGTTCGCGTCAACCGCAATGCTTGCGCTGCGTTTAGCGCATAAAACAACCGCGCTTTTTAGCGTAAGGTACTTATTAAGATCTTATTTTCTTCAGCAGCGAACGGGCCACGAACTCGACAAGCTTAGCGTTACAGCAGGTCTCAGGTGAGTGAAAAATACCAAATTAGACTTGCAAGCTTCAAAAATAGGCTGAGCGCAGCGAGGGATCCAAAGACACGAGACGCAAATAACTTTGCTGCCTTACGAAACGCAATTTTTACCTCACCGTCGCGTGAAAAGACTAGGTGCTAGAAAAAATATCCCACGTGTATCATAATTCGACAATTTCCTATTCGCGCAATTACACCCTGGGCTGTCACCACAATAACGACATTAGTCCAGAGCCCGGAATTTTCGCGGCAAAACAAAAGACTGTCACAATCTAGCTAGTGTTAGAAATATTTTTTTATCGATATATCGATAGTTGTGTAAAAGAAGAAAAAAGGTCCACGCAATTACGCTACCACGGCACGGTAACTAAACGCTTTTAGAAAATCGACAAAATGTATGCTATTGATATTAGCAGTTGAAGCGACTGATCGTTAGCTAACAGGAGCGTCACAGAGCATTCGCGTGTAATGAGCATTCGGCGTCGAATATTCGAGTGGTGTGGACGTTGAGCCGAGCGTACAAAGCTTACAAATTATTGAAATTATTGCTCGTTTACAAATGCTCGGGTAACAATGCTCTCACTGAGGACGCTCCTTACGACAATACATTTTGACAGTTTGTAAAAAGCGCTAAAAATAGCGTTATCCATCCTGTATAAGCCACCTGGCCCCCTAGCATGCATGCAAGAAATAAAATTTGACAGGTGCTAGGGAACGCTTAAGGTTTAAAATAAAAGTGTCCATTCTTGATAAAATCACTATAAAAATGCGGAAATCGCTATAGTCGCTTAGTAATAAAAGGTAATAAAATTCAGGAGAGACACTTTTATTTAAAACCTTAAGCGTTAAGTCTTACGTTAGAATATGGGATAGATTATTCATTTCCCTAAAAAAGCCGTGGTAGCCTAATGGTTTGACCTGCCGACTCTTAAGCAGAGGGTCGTGGATTCGAACCCGGGCTCGCACCTCTAAGTTTTTCGGAAGTTATGTGCGAAATATAATTTGTAAATTTACCATGAGCTTTTCGGTGAAGGAAAACATCGTGAGGAAACCTGCACACGCCTGCAAAAGCAGTTTGACGGTGTGTGCGAAGTTCCCAATCCGCAGTGGGCCCGCGTGGGAACTATAGCCCAAACCCTCTCATTGTGAGTGGAGGCCTGTGCCCAGCAGTGGGACGTATATAGGCTGGATTATTATTATATTATTATTATATATTCATTTTCCTAGCACCTGTCAATTTATCTCGTGCTTGCATGTTAAGCCCGCTGGCGACATAAAGCTGTATCCTGCTGTTCCAGATGTATCAGTGGCCACCCCCAGCGGCCTGGTGAAGAGCTACACGCGCTCCACGGGCACCGGTACCTCTCGCAGCGGGAGCGCGGCCGCCAGCGACTCGGGCAGCGGCGCCAGCGCCGTCGAGTGGGTGGACTCGGTCTGCAACAAGTACAGAGTGCTGTCCAAGGGTAACAGGTGACCCTGCCCTAGCTGGGCCCTTAGCCAAGATGCACTACGCTAACTAGCGTTTCTATTCAGTTTTTAAACCAATCGCGTCACTGGTAGATCACGTGATACGGCAAGCACCGGTGACGTGTCAACCGCGCAATAAAGACGTATCGTAACGAGCGTAACTATAGCCGCGCAATACATTGCGCAACGCGCGCGTTGTTCCCAGAACGTCAGCGATGGTTAGCTAGCAATGTATGCCGTTACTGTCGTATTAACGCGTTATAAGAAAATACCATAATAGATTACTGGATTTTTTCGAAATATTAATAAATACAGTAAATTAGTTCTTAAAGGTAAAATGATATCACTCCTGGGGTACCTTTAAGATCTTGGCTCCTTATTCGACACGATAAAACTGCACAATACGGCATTTTACTATTTTTAAAGTCACTTAAATCGTCGACCGCGTCTGTACTACAACTGAGCTGCGTTTGACAATAACATGAGCGTCTGATCATGAGCGCGGTAGCACGCGCCACGCCCCTTACCGCGTCTATAGTATTTCTGTGGTCTGTGGTTCGCTCAAATAGTTTGCGTGCTTTGATGTGCCGCTACAAAGAAGCCGCCGGCGCATGCACAAAGCGGTGTCGGCGACTTCAAATACTTGTACACCCACAGTAGGTATGCGCTGATAAGTCGCGGCAAGATTTGTTATGATTAATATTAATAAAATGTTGACATTATATATTAAATTATTCAAAAATGGATATTGTTATTCAGATAATATTATATGGTTTCCATAGCAGTGTGTGGGTGTACTGCACAGTATTTGAACGAACGAACTATACTTGAGATTGATAAGGGGTCGAGATTGAACTTCAAAAATAATGCTTGTTTCAGGCAAGTTTTGGCACGCCAGCTTGGAAGTCTAATGTTACTACCATTTAAACTATGTAAGTCATTTTAATATTTAAAAAAGTGGTTTACCCTTGAATCACCGACACTCATTTCATAGAATTTACTTCGCCTAATTTTCATTTAATCGACAGGCGTTTCCCATGCTTAAGATAACATGAAAACAATGAGGTTTCGGCTGAAATTAGCTTTCGATGAAATGAAATTCGGTGAAACGACACATTCGATGAAATGAGTATATCTGCAAAACAAGGGGACACCTAAAAAATATTATTTATTAAACTACTGTAGAGCGACGCCGTAGTAGCTAGCAGAATACAAATTTAGAATACGATACAGAACCAAGATAGGTTAAACCTAACTTCATTTTGAACCCCCGACGCGAAAGAGAGGGGTATAAGCAGAGCTCGGAAAGAGTGAGCTATTCTCATGTCATTAATGTCATGTGTAGATATTAATATGGATACACCCTGAAAATAAATATTAAAATATAACAAAACTTTATTCATTATGATTAAACTAAAATGACAATGCATTGCAGAACGAGTACTGACTAAGCTTTTTTATTTATTCTAAAGTTTCCGTGTAATTGTTATAAAAGGACTATCAGTTTTTCCTATATTTTCTATTTTGAAGTAGATATTAAGCGCAAGAAGAAATTTGCGTTTAATATCCAGGGACCGGAACCGCTTACCATTAAAGGGGTTTTCGGGAGGGTATTTGATAGACTTGTTTTTACAAACCCCAAGGATGCGCTAAGCCTATCGTCGACTTAGTCCAATGAAGGGGCAACCAAACGATACAGTTAATTCGACTAAGCGCTAACCCAATCCCAATACCCTATCATCTGTTACCCTTTTTAGACTTAATCGTACGGTTTTAATCTCTATGCGCAAGTGTTTCGACTTATTATTGCACTACCTAATAATTGAATGGGTAGCTGCTAGACAGAGATCGCCCGAATGCACAAAAAAGAGAGAGGCAATCAATATTTTTGGCTAAGTGCTTAAATATTAAACTACCGAAACCCTAATGAACTTGGTAAGCTTTATGGAAGCAGTTAACTAGCCCAAACGGGTTCCCCTAACGTTAAGGTAACACAATCATAGGGTAACGACATCGATTGGGTAACCAAATGATAGGTTACCCTATCGATAGGGTAAATCAAATGAAGGGGTTTTCCGGTCCCTGTTAATATCCACTTATAGATAGAAATGAGTGGACTGAAGTGGAGCGAAATTGTACATTAAAATACTGTCCACATCCGTTCCTTTCGAAAATAAAAAGAAAAATGCAAAGGCAGCCTAAATAAAATTATTTCATTAGTAATTAAATTACACATGGTAGAACTACCATTAAATTACAGGGTGTATCCACGTTATGCTAACTCTCAAAACAGCCCTTTTCGGGCTCTGGTTATAAGTCTAACGTGTATATCTGTGTAGGTATCTGCCTGTGGCATCGTAGCTCCCAAACGGATGAACAGATTTTGATTTAGTTTTTTTTGTTTGAACGGTGACTTAATCGAGAGAGTTCTTAGCTAAGTTTGGTGAAAATCCGTTGGGCCATTTAAGAGTTACGAGCTCCGAAAGTAGGGACCCTATTTTATCTGGCGTTTTTAGGGTTCCGTACCTCAAAAGGAAAAAAGGAACTCTTATAGGATCACTTTGTTATCCGTCTGTCTGTCTGTGTGTCTGTCAAAACCCTTTTTCTCAGGAACACGTGAAGGTATCAAGTTGAAATTCATATCAAATACTAACGTCTGCAATCCCTTGGATCTGTGAAAAAATCAAACATCTAAGTCAACGCAATTAAAAGATACGGCCGTTTATGCCGCATATTGAGGGAATGTCAAGGGAATCAAAACCCTAGGTTACTTCCCGCTGGCTTAGAATCATGAAATTTGGCAAGAAGCAATGTCTTATAGCACAAGTACATAAAAAAAAGTTCAGTATAAACTGACACTCACTAACTACGAAAGTGCATAGTGCGTGTCAGTTTATACTGGACTTTGTTTATATTGTATTCCCGTGATTAATGAACTATTTACATGCCTACAAGTTTGTGCGGAACCCTCGGTGCGCGAGTCCGACTCGCACTTGACCGGCTTTTAATCTATTCAATAGTTATTAAAAGTCAGCTGGAATCCAAGTACTTTTTAGGTTGTCAATTTACTAAAAGTTTGCTCTGATTTCAGTTAAAAAGAATATTTTGATGCGAAGCTCCCTTGTCAGCGTGATAATGACCAGCGAGGGCGAGAAGGAGTGAGTGTGTCTTTAATTTTTAGGGTTCCGTACCCGAAGGGTGCCTAACGGGACCCTGTTGCTAGACCGTCGCTGTCCGTCCGTCCGTCCTACTTTTAAAGAGCTGTTGAATCGTAAATGATAGCCCGTTGATTGTTTGCAGAATATGTGATATAACGGTGAATTACCTAACGTATAATAAAAAAGTCAAAAAATAAAATAATAAGAGGAGTCGCCCTCATACAAGAAACCAACCTGTTTTTGTGCAATAAAGAGTTTACATACATACAAGAAACATATTTTTTTCAACGTTTTTTTTGTATTTGTTCTATCGTAAAAACGGTAATACGTACAAGCGTCAACTTTGGTATGATAATAAAACAAACCTATAGAAAAACAACAATAACTAAAAACCGGCCAAATATGTACGGAACCCGACTCTACCGTTCTTCTTGACCCTAATCGAGACTAAAGTCAGGACAAGGTCGACATGGAGTGAGCTTACCGAAAAGGTACCTAGCATTATACGACGACGCGGTTAGCCTAGTTGTTGACCCTGCTTACGAAGCTGGCAATCCCGGGTTCGAATCCCGGTATAGGCAAATATATTGGTGTAATGAGCGCGAGTATTTGTTTCTGTGTCGTGGTTGTTTCCTGTGTATGCTGTATAACAGCCAAATATCTAATGGTCGGCAACAGGTAGCAATTTTCCGGCTAAAGAATATTGTGGATCAAATTTTGAGTACGATTTTTTAATTATAAATGTACGCATTTTTAATTTTCAAGGCAAAATGTAAAATATGTACTTAGTTTCGTATCAAATGAGACCTCTCATTCATAGATATCGAAAAGAAATATTGTTTTATAAGAAATGTATCATTATTTTGTGATATAAGTAATGAAAATAGCATAAGAGGCACCGTGATATCGTTGGTTGTTTTCGTAGTCGAGTTTTAGTTTTATCTTGTTTCTTATGTTTTAATTTAAACCTTACCTAACATATCCATACTAGTCATTACGTTTGACGTGAAAGTGACATAAATTGCTCTTTAATTATATGTATGTATGTATGTAAACTCTTTATTGCACAAAAAGTATAAGTAAATAATACATTGACATCGTAAATTTAAAGTACAAAGGCGAACTTATCCCTAAATGGGATCTCTTCCAGCTAACCCTGAAGTAGATGAGTAAGGACAATGCATGGGGTTAGACACATACAAGTTTTGCACAAAAAGTAGCAAAAATTATTCAAAATATTAAACTATCAGTTAGAAATATTGATAATACATGTAAATACATAAATATTAAAAATATAAATAAATACATATACTAACGTACGTATATGTATACAGAAAATAAATGAAAATAATGTACAAAGGCGAACTTATCCCTAATACTAACTAATTATACTTATTATACATATACATATTCCTAATTATTATTATTATTATTCTAAATTAATAGTTTAATTATATGACATTGTAATAATAAAATAACCAAATTTTGTAAAATCAAAATGTATTATTAAGTTAAGTATTATATAAGCATGACATGTAAAATATCATTTTTTACCAATAAAAATATCATATCATATCATATCATATCATAACTCTAGTTTCAGCATTTTGAGGGCTGTATAGTATAAGCTCTTATACAGCTTGTGTGCTACTTGGGCGTTTCCCGTTGTCCCCTAGTACAAACCTAGAGCTTAGTTTGGGAATATATCAGTTTTTCTGCAATTGTCACCTGCTATTTATTATTTGTTGATATTAATGATTTACCAGTTGTTTTGTAGTTTTTTTAATTCTTATTTAACTATGTTTTTTTTTCAGGACATTCTATAAACGACTCAAAACGTTTTTTTATGAAGAAATCCCAAAGCATAGGGGTAAGTGATAAGTGACTGTTTTTTTAAGCATGGAGAAGGCAATTAGCACATGTATGTACAGGTAGATTCACAAGTGCTGGCACGAATGGTTCGAACAAGTGAGACAAAGTTTACATGTGTGTAAAATAAATACAGATTTTCGGTTTGAAATTCGAACAACGTTTAGGCTGCCTTTCTATAGAAGCATAGACGAGCGGTGCGGAGAGGAGCTGTGTAGGAATCAACCAATCACATTGGTTGTAATCCACATCTCGTCTCCGCTGCACTTCAATGGAAACAGTCAAGCGGAGACGAGAGGTGGGTTACAACCAATGTGATTGGTCGATTCCTACACAGCTCCTCTCCGCACCGCTCGTCTCCGCTTCTATGGAAAAGCAGCCTTAGAGAGACGGCACGCACGCAATCATAGATGACATTAGTTTCGTTTGTTCCATTCGTGCATACGTGCCAGCTCTTGTGAATCGACCTGTATACTACCTGAATAGATAATAACCCCAGATAAACTTGGGGCCCCTATTTTCAAAGCTCTTAACCTTTTGAACGCCATTGGCGCTATAGCCGTCATGGTTGACAGCGTAAAATAGACCTATGTATTTGAGGAAGGTTGACATTAGCGGTGTGGTGTCTTATATATCAGACTACGGCGGTCAAAAGGTTAAAAGGCCCAACACATTTTCACCAAACTTGGCTAAGAACATTCTGGATCAAGTCACCTTTCAAACAGAAAAAACTAAATCAAAATCGGTCCATCCGTTTAGGAGCTACGATGCCACAGACAGATACACAGATACACACGTTAAACTTATAACACCCCTGTTTTGCATCGAGGGTTAACCTTTTCAACGCCATTGACGGATATATCCGCACCACTGGTTCAACGCCAACGACGGATATATCCGTTACTGTTGACAGAGCAAAATAGATCTAAATAACTATGGTGTAAGGTTCAAATTAGCTCTGGTTTTTAGCTGTCATTGGCGTGTGAGTGACGACTTTTGTATTTGACATGGCGTCGACAAGGTTTTATTGAAAAGTACAATTAGACTTGGTTTGATACATTAATTCATTTTGTTTTCAGAAAGAGGAATAAAAAGGCTGTACTCTACAATTAACAAACGAAAAATACCTTATAAATTAGGATGGTAAGTTTTGTTTTACCCAGGAATTTAATGGCCTTTATGTATGTACAGTCGAGGACAGAAAGATGTTTACACTTTTTCACCTTATTCCATTGTAATAAGGTGTAAGTTTTCATGGTTTACTCTTGAATCACCTACACTCATTTCGTACAATGATTTACTTCGCCGAATTTTCATTTCATCGACAGGCATTTCCACGTGCAGGAGTTATAATTTTTTGGTGGTCACAGGTCTAACCTAACCTACGTAACACATGCTTAGGATAAAAATAAGGTTTCAGCAGAAATAAGCTTTCGATGAAATGAAATTCGGTGAAACGACACATTCGATGATGAAATGAGTGTCTGCAAAACAAGGTGACATGAATTTTCATACGTTTATTCTGTCTTTACAGGCTTGCATGTGGAGGCGGGACCACAAAGACATTAAGGTAAGGTTTATTAAGGTCGAAATATACGGCGCGTGATAGCGCGAGCCGAGACAGGCTCGTGTTCCAATCTCGTCTTAGCGGCTGAACGGATTTGGATAAAATTTGGCACACAGCTAGTTCAGGATCAGGACTATCACGCGCCGCGTTTATTTCGCCGGGTTCGGTCCCCGGTATGGTCAATATTCGTGTGAAGTGAACACGTGTATTGGGTTATTATCTGTATAGATTTTGTGGCTAACTTGGTATTGATATTTTTGTTTTATCCTGCAGGCCGAAATACGAATGTCTGCAATTTGAAAAAAGGTAAGTTGTGAAAGAGATAATTTTAATATCGCTTCGAATCTAACTCAATAAAGCTAAGTTAGATACCTCTTTCTGAAAAAACAAATCCGTTTCGTGAAATTAAAACACTACTCGCGATAAATTTCACTATTTTAAACAAATAATGGCTAAAAATAATTATACCAGTCAATATGGTGCTTTGGGATAATTCCGTCTGCGGGGCAAGACCGTACACAGGCGTTTGTGCCCATTCGTAATGGCGTCACGCCGCCATCTCTTTTAAAAACATAGAACTAAAAAGTTCCCCTGCTTTATCGACAGAGTTAACAACCGTGTGCCGTTCTAAAATAGGTACAGACGCCTGTGTACGGTGTTGCCGCGCAGACGGAAATACCCCAATTCACTATATATATGCCCATTTTGACAGGTGCAAGCATTTCCACGCATCCCATAGCTACCGCTGCATGCGCGCGCAGGTCATGCGACTAGCGGGACCGACTAAAAGCGAGTGAGTAATATTGCAAGCTTAACGACACGGATCGATGCATCTCTTTCTCCACGAAGGAAGGCCATAGATTCGAAATATTTTTGTTTTTTTTCTTCCTGGAGAAAGATGTAAAATACCCGTTACGTAAAACAAGTCGCACAGGTCTTGTTTGAAGCACTTGGAGATTGATTCACCCAATGTACCGACGTTTTCAACGCCATGTCAAATTCAAAAGTCGTCACTCGCACGCCAGTGACAGCTGAAA
The DNA here is from genome assembly GCA_963241965.1 of Tortrix viridana. Taxonomy (NCBI): domain Eukaryota; kingdom Metazoa; phylum Arthropoda; class Insecta; order Lepidoptera; family Tortricidae; genus Tortrix; species Tortrix viridana. The sequence continues at coordinate 2,005,000 of OY725201.1, forward strand.
ACCAGAGCTAATTTCAACCTTACGTCATAGCCACTCGGGTATATTTTTCGCTGTCAACCGTGACGGATATATCCGTCGTTGGCGTTGAACCAGTGGTGCGGATATATCCGTCAATGGCGGCGAAAATGTTAAGAGCCCGCACGCGGCCAATTCACTTAATAAATATTTTGAATCTGAATTTTAATATTTTGTTTTCAGAATGAAGAGTTTCAGAAGAAAAGTAAAGGATTCCATAATACCACCAATCTTGCAAAATTTCAAATTATGTGAGTATGATGTTCTTTAATACTACAGGTTGTTTTTCTTTGCAATTCTATAATTGCACCTTTTGTACCTATGTACAAATGATGAGCAAAAGTGTACTTACTATAAATTGTTTCAATCTAATCTCTCATTTGATATACCAAATGAAAGAGATGCAACAAAAATGTTTGATGAATAATGGAAAAAAAGAACCTAAGTAGTTCTAGTGTCTTCAGATTAGGATATATACCAAAAAAATAAGGATAAAATATAAAAAAAGATATTAAAAATTTGGTCTGGATCCTAAAAAGGCGAAAGGTTGAAAGTTGGTGATAATGGACATAATGGACTATCCTAGTTTTTGTTCCGACGGACCACATATCAAAAATCGCTCGAAATCAGTTAACATTTAGGTGGTAACGTTATCGCCGTTTGTATGGAAAGCCGTCTCACAATCCTCTGATTCCGCGTCCATAAGTAAGCGTGTATCAGTATGTCTCTCTTTCTCAGGGAGTCGGCGCTCCGTGGTGATGGCGTCAAGCGCCTGCGGGACCGGGAGGAGCTCCTACCGGTTGAACCCGAAGATAGTCCGCTCGATATAACCGGCCCGTGGTTTTTGTCAAGGGAATAAACTTTGTATCGGACTTGTTTGTTTATTTACTGACTAGATCTCCGGTATTATGACGACGCGGTTAGCCTAGTTGGTAGTGACCTTGCCTGCGAAGCTAGCGGTCCCGGGTTCGAATCCCGGTATGGGCAAATATTTGGGTAATGAGCGCGAGTATTTGTTCCTGGATATTTTCTATATATTTAAGTATTTATTTCTCTATATAAGTATGTATATCGTTGCCTAGTACCCATAGTACAAGCCTAGAGCTTAGTTTGGGACTAGGTTAATTTGTGTGAAATTGTACCTGATATTTATTATTATTATTTATTTCTTCGGGAACTGTTATGGCCCAGGGTGGATTTCAGGGCGTTTCAATCGCCCGTCATCACAGTTTTCAATATATTGACGAAATCAATACCAGCAACTTTAATGTGAATAGAAGCAGAATCGTGGGTAGTTTCTATTAGCATCAGAAGTTGCAATTGGTATACCTAAGAACCATGTCAGAGGTAAGATTTATATTCCCGAAAGAAATTTACGAATTGGTGAAGTAGTTTTTGAGATAATCGCGAAAATACAGACGTACATGCGGACACGAAACTTATTTTTAACTCCACTTTTAAAGTACTTCAGTTAACTTAATGTTCTGCTTTTTGGATTAATATATGTTTAAAAGGAATTCTTGGAAATGGTCCGGTCTATTCAAGGAATATTAGACTTTACGTCTACGAGTTTCACGTTATTTTTGTGTAACAAGATAGTACTAAATCATAGAACGGACTTGCCTTATCTGTAAGATACCGAATCAATAATCTTTGGCAAAGAATAAAAGTTATTGGAGGACAGAGTGGCAAGTATTTCGCATTACGAATATTTTGCGCGCGACTTTGTGAGGCTGAAAATAATTATCTAAATATATAAAAGAAGAAACTGACTGACTGACTGACTGACATATCAACGCACAGCCCAAACCGCTGGGCCTAGAGATTCCAAATTTGACACGTAAGTTTCTTATGAGGTCTAGGGGTGCACTAAGAAAGGATTTTACAAAATTCATCCCCTAAGGGGGTAAAAAGGGGGTTGGAAGTTTGTATGAAAGTCATCCATTTTTAAAGATAGAAACGTGGAAATTGGTTTAAAGGCTACTATTTACAAATGAAAAATACTACCTTCAGCGATTTTTGATAAACTACCCCTAAGGGGTTAAAATGGGGGGTTAAAGTTTGTATAGGGGTTTGGACATTTTTGAAGTTAGGAACGTGAAAATTGGTTTATAGGCTACTGTTTACAAAAAAAAAGAACTACCGGCAATTTTGGAAAAACTACCCCTAAAGGAATGAAATGGGGGGGGGGGGGGGGGGGGTGGTAGTTCCTTTTGGAGTAGTGGTTGGTCCTTTTTGAAGTTCGAAACTTCAAAATTGCTATAAAGAATACTGTTAACAAATAAAAAACGACTTAAGGCAATTTTGGATAACTACCCCTAAGGGAATGAAATGGGGGGTGGTAGTTTGCATGGGAGTGAGGTCATTTTTGAAGTTAGAAACATGGAAATTTGAGTATAGGATACTGTCAACAAATAAAAAATTCTACTTTAGGCGATTTTGAAAAAAACTACCCCTAAAGGAATGAAACGGATGGGTGAAAGTGTGTATGAGAGTTTGGTCAATTTTGAAGTTAGAAACGCGGAAATAGTTATAAAGAGACTACTGTTAACAAATAAAAAACAACTTTTGGTGATTTCGGATAACTACCCCTAAGGTAATGAAATTAGGGGTGGTAGTTTGCACGGGAGTTTGGTCATTTTTGAAGTTAGAAACATGGAAATTTGTGTACAGGATACTGTAAACAAATAAAAAATACTACTTTAGGCGATTTTGAAAAACTATTCCTATGGGGATGAAAAGGGGAGGTGAAAGTGTGTATAGGAGTTTGGTCAATTTTGAAGTAAGAAACGTGAAAACTGTTAAAAAGACTACTTTTAACAGATTAAAACAACTTCCGGTGATTTTGGATAACTACCCCTAAGGGAATGAAATAGGGGGTGGTAGTTTGCAAGGGAGTTGGGAGTTTTTGAAGTTAGAAACATGGAAATTTGTATACAGGATACTGTAAACAAATAAAAAAGACTACTTTAGGCGAATTTGGAAAAACTACCCCTATGGGAATGTAAGGGGGGGGGGGAGAATGTGTGTATGGAAGTGCGGTCAATTTTGAAGTTAGAAACATGGAAATTTGTGTACAGGCTACTATTAACAAATAAAAAAGACTACTTTGGCGATTTTGGAAAAACTACTCCTATGGCGATGAAACGGGGGGGGGAAATGTGTGTATGGGAGTTTGGTCAATTTTGAAGTTAGAAACGTGAAAATTGTTATAAAGACTACTGTTAACAAAAAAAAACAACTTACAGTGATTTCGGATAACTACCCCTAAGGAAATGAAATTGGGGGTGGTAGTTTGTATGGCAGTTTGGTCATTTTTGAAGTTAGAAACATGGAAATTTGTGTACAGGCTACTGTTAACAAATAAAAAATACTACTTTAGGCGATTTTTAAAAAACTACCCGTATGGGGATGAAAAGGGGAGATGAAAGTGTGTATAGGAGTTTGGTCAATTTTGAAGTTTTAAAACAACAAGGAGATTAAATGGGGAGTGGTAGTTTGCATGGCAGTTTGATCATTTTTGAAGTTAGAAACGTGGAAATATGTAAATATGTATATTGACTACTGTTAATAAATAAAAAATACTATTTTCGGTGATTTTGAATAACTACTAAAGTTTGTATGGGAAGGAGGTTGGTCCTTTTTGAAGTTAGAAACATGGAAATTTGTGTATAGTCTAAATTAACAAATAAAAAATACCACTTTAGGTGATTTTAGAAAAACTACACCTAAGGGGGAGAAACGGGAAGGGTGAAAGTTTGTAGGGGCGTTTGGTCATTTTTTAATTTAGAAACGTGGAAATAGGTATATAGGCTACTTACTGTTAATAAATAAAAAACACTATTTTGGTTTTGAAGTTAGAAACGTGGAAATAGGTATATAGGCTACTGTTAACAAATAAAGTAATACAATTTTCGGTGATTTTGGATAACTACCCCTAAGGGGATGAAATGGGGGTAATATTTGGTCAATTTTGAAGTTAGGAACGTGAAAATTTATTTTGGCTACTGCTTACAAACTAATTACGTTCGATGATGTTGGAAATACTACCGTAAGGGGGTAAAATTTAGGGTGTAGTGTAGATTTGTTAGAGTTTGGTTATTTTGGAAATACGTTTGTAGACTACTTATTATATAAAATATGACTTTTCGCGTTTTTGGAAATTCTGGCAGAGCATATACCTTTAATAACACCTGTGTATGTTCTCGCAAAATAAATAATTTTAATTTCAATTTCAATTTATACCCCTAGGCAAGGTGAAAAGGGTTAAAAAATCGTATGGTTTAAATTTGTTTCTATCCCATCATGCATGATACGTACGATTATGAAAACTTTATCTGTACTTTTTAACAAAGGTACTGGACTCTTCGCAGACAAAGTCGCGGGTGGAAGGATTGCGTATATATATATATATTTGTACTCAGTTCACGTTCTCGAAAACGGCTCCAACGAGTTTGATAAAGATTGCGACATGAGGGTTTACGGGGGCGAAAATTCGATCTAGCTAGGTCTCATGTCTGGGAAAATTCGTTTTCCCCGTGTTTTCACGCAAAAAGAATTCTCGCGCAATGGTTCGTAATTACGGGGCGGCTGCTTCCATCTGAATAGGCTGATGGTTAGAGCGTTGGCCTACTACGCAAAGACTGCGGGTTCGAACCCCAGCTATGGACCGTTTTTTTTGTTTTTGTATAGAAATACGATGAAAAATCGGTTGCGACCCCAGCGACGACGCTAAATAAAGTTTGTATGGATGTTGGGATGTTTTTTCAGTTACGCCTAAATAGTTGAACGGATTCGGATGAAATTGTCACACAGGTAGTTGTTATCCTGGGTTGGCCCCTTTTTTATCCCAGACAATTTGATAGTGTCCAGGGTAAAAACGATAAACGACTTACTTAAGAAGAGGAGAAAGAGGTACTTAATAAGTTTGGATGTAGGGGGTAATCTCCGAAACTACCCATCCGATTTCTAAAATTCTTTCAGTGATATTCAGAATGAGGTTTCAGGGTGGACATAGGCTATATTTTAACTTATAACCGAAGCTAAGCGAGGGCGGGTTGCTATACTTGATATTATATAAACACGAAAGTAGACTACCTTTTGCGTCTGTCTGTCTGTAAAGCTTTCCCTGCTAATTCGCTGAACCGATTTCGATGAAATTTGGTATGGATATAGCCTGAGTTTCGAGGAAGGACATAGGCTACTTTTTATCTCAGAAAATTGAACAGTTCCCGAGAGAGCAGTGATAAACGACTTCTACGCGGACGAAGTCGCGGGCAAAAGCTAGTATTTTACTATACTTACTTAATTTTTTTCTAAACTACGGTGCCCAAACATAGTCATTGACTGAGGCTCAAAAGTCCAAACTCAAGGTTCGCCAAAGAGCAATGGAGCGTAGCATACTGGGAATCCGAAGATCCGATAGGGTGAGGAACACAGAGCTACGCTCCAGTACTGGTACTGCTGATGTTGGGGTGTAGACTGCCAAGTTAAAGTGGGAGTGGGCTGCGATGGGAGATGGGCTAAAAATACCTCCGATTGGCTTCCACGCGATGGACTCCGTAGCAGAGGTAGACCCAGGAGATGGCGGGATGACCTAGAAGCATTCGCAAGGGATTGGCAGGAGCGTACTCTAGGCAGGAACAGGTGGAGAAAAGGAGCCTTTGCCCAGCAGTGGGACACAAAAACAAGCTAACAAAAAAAAATACAATCAAGAGAATTATTTAGTAGTGTCGTTAATTAGTGGTTTTCAAAAATATTGCAAGTAGTGACCGAATTAAAAAATCCTTAACTTTTCTATTATGTTACGAAAATTAAACATGAACGTAGGTAATGGAAAAAGTTAGAGTTGTTAATTTGGCCCTTAAATATGTACGTTCTATATTTATTTCTACTAATTATAACTATAACTAAATAACTATTTTCACCGGCAAAATTTTCATCGAATGTGTCGTTTCACCGAATTTCATTTAATTGAAAGCTCATTTCTCCTAAAACCGTATTATTTTCAGGTTATCTTAAACATTGGTTATGTTATATGTAGGTTAGGTTAGACCTGTGACCACCAAAAAAGTGTAACTCCTGTACGTGGAAATGCCTGTCGATGAAATGAAAATTCGGCGAAGCAAAACATTCTATATGATTCTATGAAATGAGTGTCAATGATTCAAACCGCGTTTTTTAATCTTTTTAACGCCATGTCAAATACAAAATATCGTCACTCTGCCAATGACAGCTGAAAACCAGAGCCAATTTCAACCTTACGTCATAGACAATCAGGTCTATTTTTTGCTATCAACCGCGACGGATATATCCGTCGTTGGCGTTGAACCAGTGGTGCGGATATATCCGTCAATGGCGTTGAAAAGGTTAATGAAGTCTTTAACTACGCAACTAATATGTGACGTTCTCAATATAAAGGGACCTTATGGAGGAAGGCAGTTAAGCTCTTCTTATTCTTGTAACTATACAAATACTATAGTAACAGTTTTAAAAACGACGTAACCGCCTGCCTTCATAAGGTCCCTTCATATTGAGAACGTCACATATAATCTTTTCGAGAACCACCCATCTATCCATACTTACTCTTTGTTATAATTTCTGATGCCAAACTATCGTTATCTTCAAGGATTTCCTGACGAAATTCGTTAGTACACGCACGCCAGTTGAAGTTGTCACAAATGGATCTTTCATGTTTGTTTATATTATCTAGTTTTAGTTTAGTTAGTGCCCAGAATGACGCAGGTAAGTGAATAAACTAATTAGTTATATTTATATGTATACAGTACATTTAGAGTACGGTCAGCATCACAATCGTATCAGCCAAAGTGGCCAAATAGTTCGTCACACCGTTCGTGTTACGAATTATTTGGTCACTTTGGCTGTTACTATATTTTTGATGCCGAGTGTACATGACCCTAATCCAAATAAAAGTAGGTACCGGAGTATTCTAAGAATAATAGGAACTATCAAATTTCACGGAATAAAAAGTATCCTGTTTGCCAAATTTTATCCAGAATCGTTTAGCCGTTAAGTCGTGATTAAAACACATATCCATACAAACTTTCGCATTTATAATATAATTAGGATTAGTAAAATACTATGATATGCTCCAAAACTCAAGTGACTTACGTAGCTTTAACAGCTGCCACCCTCAAGTGGAACTGATGACCAAGGTTTGGAACCGGTTTAAAAAATAGCGGTTAATACCGGTTTATCTCGGTTTTGCTCCGAACTTATCTAGGGAACGCGAACGTATTGAGAACTTTATTTTAACCTAAATTAACCGGTTTAATCCACTAGCGAGGTCAGTCGGTAAACAAACGCGTTGCGACTTGTTTTTGACTTGTGATGTGAAGGCGCTTGTTTATCGTGCGTCAGAATTAACCGGTTTTTTGCTCGAAACCGGTTAATTAGAAAATAATTTTATATAAAGGTTCCTCCAAATTATTCGAACGAAACCAAAATGAAAATGGTTTTGCGCCTAGTACATAATACCGGTTTGGGAATTAAACCGGTATTCGAGCCTTGCTGACGACTTACCCAAGATGCGTTACGCTAATTTAAATTCTTTCTTCTTAGTTAATGCTAACTTAACCATTTTCGTGTGCGTCCCACCACACATGCGTACTCTGTTGCGCACTAGATAAGTACCTACCTAACGATTTCCCCGTTCCTCTTCAGCCACGACAGCGCCCTCGGGCGTCATCTGCACCACATGCGCGTGCGCCGACAGCGTCGTGGACTGCGCATCGCGGGACATACGGACCTCTTTCAGCGTCGATGATTGGAAAGGTAATAATTCGAGACGACCGAGGAGGCAAAAGAGTTCCCGGTAGGCTGACAACATCCCAAGTAGCACAGAAGCTGTATAAGAGCTTATACAGCTATTATAACACTAGTTTCAGCATTTTAAGGGCTATATAAGCTCTTATACAGCTTGTGTGCTACTTGGGATATGTCGACGACGTAGTTTTAGGTCGTCTTGTTTCTATATCGTATTATAAATTCACAACGTCCAGTCAATTTTACATTACACAATTGCGTCAATGTTTAAAAAATTAATTAGAGGTGCGGAACTTTGTTTATTGAATACACTAAGTATAATCATAATATTGGGTTGAGTCGCTCTCAAGTTATGCACTTATATAAATGCGGCAATTGATTTTTATTTATATATGTTTACCCAATTTTTCCAGGTCTACAGTCCTTCAGTCCAGCTGAAGTAGACCTCAGCGGGAACCGGCTGACCACGCTCTCCCAAATACCCACCCTCCCCATCCAGAACCTCACAATATCCAACTGTGGGGTGGAAGTCATAGAATTCGGGTGCTTCAGGCACCTCACCGAATCGCTGGTCATCCTCGACCTGAGTAAAAACCAGCTGAGCACATCAGCTTTGGATTCAAGAGTGTTTATAGTAAGTTTATTTTAATGGCGTAGGTCAGAGAAGCAAGTTGTTCCGACGATTTGGCGAGGATCGCGATGATGATGATGATGATAGATAAAGAAATAAATAAAAATTATATTATTATATTATTATTAAATAATTTTTATTTATTTTTCCTATCATCTAATATGACACTATTGTTTACCATGCAAGGCGTAAAGTGCCTACAGTAAGGCAGATAAGAAGTAATTCCTGACACCCTGCAGTACATTTTATAACCTACTAGCGACCCGCCCTCGCTTCGCTCCGGGTACTATATACATAAACCTTCCGTGAAAAATTATCTAACTGATGGTGGAAACCACATGAAAATCCGTTGCGTGGTTTAGGAGTTAGCGGATAAACAGAAAGACGCGGAAAGCGACTTTATTTGTGACGTTCACAATATAAAGGGACTTTATGGAGGCAGGCGGTTACGCTGTTTTTAGAACTGTTACCATAGTATTCGTATAGTTACAAGAATAAAAAGAGCGTAATTGCCTTCCTCCATAAGGTCCCTTTATATTGAGAACGTCACATTTTATATAGTAAGGAAGTAAGGATTTATGGCTGTGAGGTTATAATTTGTACTGGAATGACATGTGTCAGGATTGACTTCTTATCTCCCTTTTACTGTAGTAAAACGCACAATGAAACAATGTCATTCATCAAAGTGATGCATGATTCTAAATCTTTATTCTTTCCAGGTCCTTCCAAACGGGACCGAAGTGGCAAATTTCAACAAGCTGCATTACCTCAGTCTGGCTCGGAACGACCTGCATTCCCTCGCAAAGGATCTCTTCATGTACATGCCGGAGGTCACCCACTTGGACCTAGGAGGGAACCCGTTGGCGTATATAGACGCGGTGACGCAGTCCTCGATTAGTGATTTAACGAAGTTACGGGTAAGGAAGGCTAGCCAGCGACGATAAAACTGACAAATGATAAATTAAAAAGAAACCGATTAATTGAGAACATTCTCTTTTTAATTTAAATTTAAATCGGTTAAAAGTTTCCGTATTCTTCTGTAAGTATGAGCAATTAAAGTACGATTTATCACACCGGAGCGCAGTGGATACGCGCGCACGCGCCGGCAGCCGACCGCGTCCGTCCGACTGCTAAAATCCGCTAAAATCCGGGCGCATGGGCTGGCATCCGCCGGCAAGCTCTCATGACTTTAGAGCGACCAGGTTGTGCTTTCACGTCGTTTTAAGCCTCTTTTCAGACCGACACCGTGTTGACGTGACGTGTAGAATGGCAAATCATTTCTTTTCACCGTTATCCAAAGTCATGTCGTAGCCCTTTAATATCATGTCAGTTTGTTGTCACTCACCAAAGTCACCCAGAAACCAGTTTTACGGCTTAAATAAACCATCCATCTAAACCTCCACAGAATCTGACTCTAAACTCGTGTGACCTGGAGACCCTCCCCGAGGGTCTGTTCCGGCGGCTCCGCAAGCTGAAGTACCTGGACCTCAGCGAGAACCGGTTCACGACTGTGCCCACCAGGATCTCGGAGGCCGTGAACCTCCAGTATCTGAAGCTGGACAAAAACCCCATAGAAACTATTGAGGACAACACGTAAGTATTACAACAAAGTATTATAAAAAAGCCGTGGTAGCCTAATGGTTTGCCCTGCCGACTCTTAAGCAGAGGGTCGTGGGTTCGAACCCGGGATCGCACCTCTAAGTTTTTTGGAATTTGTGTCAAATATAATTTGTAAATTTACCATGAGCTTTTCGGTGAAGGAAAACATCGTGAGGAAACCTGTACACCTGCAAAGCAATTTGACGGGTGTGTGCGAGGTTCCCAATCCGCACTGGGCCCGCGTGGGAACTATAGCCCAAACCCTCTCGTTGTGAGTGGAGGCCTGTGCCCAGCAGTGGGACGTATATAGGCTGGATTATTATTTTTATTTTATTATAACAAAGTCTGTGTCTAACCTAAGTTTATCCTTTAAGGCAAAAAGGTAGGTTCGTGGATTAGCTGTAGGGGGTACCCTTGTTGTTGACCTAGGATAAATCTGTCATGGAAATCTTTCAGCCTGGGTTAAAGGGAGAGCATATATCAGATGTCGTTCAAAGCTATTCCCTCGGGAGCTATCCAAACGTGCCTTATTACCAAATTTCACGTCGATTCGTTGAGACGTTAAACAGAACAGACAAACACACACTTTTGCATTTACAACATTATAAGCATCCCTCCAGTGCGTGTTTTTTAACCTTAATATCTTGCAGCCCGTTCTCAACGCTGACCAAGCTAAAAGAGTTGTCGATCCGGCGTCTCAGCAAACTGAAGACTGTCGGCTCCGGCGCGCTCGGGGGTCTAGATAGCCTGGTCATTCTCCACCTGTCCCACAATCCTCGGCTGACCACCTTAGACCCCAAGTTCTTGTCTTGGCAAGACGAAGACGAGGTGGAGAGGACGCCTATGCTTAAAGAAGTGAGTAATTCTACCATATTTTCAGTCGTTTAGGCGTGATTTTTACACAAACGTACAAACGTCCATAGTTTGTATGGACGATTCACATTTATTATTATTAAGAGCCACATTTATTATTATTAAGAGCCTGTTGTGTCCCACCGTTGGGCAAATGCTCACTTTTTCCAGTTTATCCAGTTTTGAGTAGTCTCTGGCCAGTCCTTCAAAAAGGAATCCAACTCGGCCCGCTATCGCATTTATTATTATTATTATTTACATTTATCTAATTCAAATATTTTATACAGTGTATTAGCCACATCAGGGTTCGTTTACACGTCGGTATAATCTCCGGCACGTAACTAGTTACGTAAGGTTCTAGAACCTTCACATATATCGTACGAACATTGCAAGTTAAATATAAGAGGTATTAAACTGACTTTATTTATAAAATTATATCTATATATTCGGGAACTGTCCAATTTTTCGGAATAAAAAGTATTTTATGTCCTTTCCCGGGACTCAAACTATATCCATACCAAATTTCTTCGAAATCGGTTCAGCGGTTTAGCTGTGAAAGCGTTACAGACAGACTCACTTTCGCATTTATATAATATTAGCGAGAATAGATGCTAAATTTCAATTTGGTAGCTTTTGCATTTGCTGAGAACAGCTGTGACGTACAGACAAACAGACATCGAAGTATCACCATTTTGGTACTGGATATCTTTATGCTTCCATTTCAGTTCTACCTGAACAACAACAACATCTCCGAGGTCAGCTCCTACTTCCTCAACTCCTGGCACGTCCTGGAAGCCGCAGACTTCAGCAACAACCCCTACGTGTGCTCGTGCGAGAGCCAGTGGATGGTGGACGTGCTGGTGCCGGTACTGAGGAATCTGGGGGATGAGGGGCTGACGCATATGACGTGAGTAGCATTACAGGATTTCTTTTTCTGGATCACTGGTTCATATCCGGTTCGAAAGACCACTTAGTGTGATGACCAGTTTTGGACACTTTAAGCTGACAGGGACCTCATTACAAAAGTCACAATTTTGTTTGGTCTTAAAAAGTCACCCTCATATTTGACATTTGTTTTTCTTTCAATAATACTTAAGTACTTGTAAAATCTAGTAATTTATAATCTGTGTTCCTCCTCCAGCTGTAAGGGTCCAGAGCCGGTGAGGGGGATGACGTACTCCCAGCTCCAGAACTTGAGCAGGCCCCTGATGTGCATGGAGAAGATGCAGGACCCTCCGCAGACAGAGTCCGCCATCATGTTTGGGATGATGATAGGTATAAATTTCGAGGAGGAAGTTAAATTAAAGCCAGGCGATCCATTAGGGGACACATTTTCTTCGATACGTAGTCTATATTAGAACTCCTAATTGTCCTAAATATCGTTTATTCTAAAGCCATTTTTCGCTTAAATTTTAAAACTTTTGTGTCGTCAATACAACTCTAACCAAACCTAACCGCAGCCATTTTTGGAAATCTGAGTTAGCTGATAATCAGTTTGGGACAAATGATTTGACTAATATATGTCAAAAATAAATTATTTTTACACTATCACTAAATCAATATTTCGAAAATAACACGGAAAACCTAGCCATGCTAATTTTTGAGTTTAAACGATTTTGAATTCAACAAAAACTTTATAAGTCCTTTATATAATTTTTAAAATTGTTACGTCACAGGTTACTAATTTCGTACTAACTTCATACTACCGGATCGTTTTGACGTTTCAATAAAAGTTGCTGATTTGACCAGCAGTCAAATAGCCTATTCGGATTCGGACTCGCGATGCGATAGGCCAAAGAATGATAGGATAAAAGATGATCTCCCTTCTCCAAATACATCAAATAATGACCCACATTGTCCCCAGGTGTGTTTGTGACTTTCCCCATGGTCATCTTGGTCGTTCTGCTGTGGAAGAAAGGAATCTTCTCCAAGTGCCGAAAGAAGAACAACGAGCAGCATGAGTTTGAGGCAGACATGTTATAATTGTTAATGTTACCAGTAGATAGAATTAAATTATAAGTTTGCTATATTTGGATTATTGTTACATTCAGCTTAATTCCGAAAACGGCAACATTTAGAAAGTATCTCTATTATTTTTAAAGTCGTCATAGTTAATCAATATTAATCGTGCCACAAACAAAAATAAAGTTACCTGCTTCTTCTAAGCGAGCTAACTTCAGTTAATTAATTTCAAACCCGTGAATTAGAATGACATATTCGTACCTACTATCCTATCGATGTAAATAGACGTCAAACGATACAATTGACAAAGTCGGTACAGATGAAACGTTTCGACAATTGTCACGATCGGTTTTTGAATCTAACCGGTAACTAAATCTTACATTCATTTATACATTCTTTATTACGTTTCACAATCGCAATTATTTCAAAATGAAACGACCGATTTTACAAACGCACTTTATTCAACATTTTATATATTAATTTATAAAATACTGTATTATATTCTATAACTAACAGACAAAATACTGGACACTGAAAACCAAATCGGTTTGCATCTACAACTTTACAGTCTATTAAAGGCCCAAGGATGTAGACACGGACCACCACGCAATGCTAAAAGTTCAACAACTTCATGCGTGACCGTCTCGCGGGGCGATAGACGGTGGGCGGAGGTGAGCTTCCCTTCCCCGCTACGCCGCCCGCCCCCGCTAACGTCTAGATGCATAGAATAAGTACAAGGCATAAAAGCCGAACGTAAGGCCCCCACCGCCTGTCCGCCCGCGGAAGGGTCACGCACGAAATTGTTCCGCTGTAGTTGATCGAACGTCTTCCTTACTGTGTAAGAGAATCAATAACGTGGTTAATTCTTATACCTAAGTAAACAATAAAAAAATGGTTTATTATTAACAATTACTTAACCTAATTAATGACTACAGTTTGGCGAAAGAAGTTTAAAGTTGTGACAGATAGAACTACGATATTCTTAAGTGACAACCCCACAAGCAGCAGTTTTTAGGTAAAAAATTCAACCATGTTGCCAATTTCTCCAAACTCTTTGAAAAAAAAATTCTTTACAAAGTTCAACAGGTCAATTGCCTCGACCATTACGCATTTTTAGTGTAAGCAGCTCAGGTATTTAAATTACATAAGTTGAATAGCATAAGACTTCATAGAAAATAATGATTAAGAAAGTAAATGCATTAATTAATATGGCCAAGTACAGGAGGCGCTTTTCCTAAAAAAAAAAGCGTTTAAACGTCACTCCTCTGTGCTTCCCTTTTTTAGGGTTCCGTAGTCAACAAGGAACCCTTATAGTTTTGCCATGTCCGTCCGTCCGTCTGTCTGTCCGGGATTATTTCACATAATTCGTATTTATTTGTAAGCAACTTATACAAGTCCCTCCCAGTGACGCAAATGTGACACTATTTGAATTATGTGCTATTTTTTAACACATTGAGCGGCGGTGACGTCTATAGACGTCAAGTAGTATGGCTAATTGATCACTAATCACGGTAGTGCACGCCAAAGTGTTAAAGCCTAATAATATATTTTTTAAGACTAGCTGACTTGACTTGGCTGACTGTGTTGTCTTCACAAATAATGACTGAACTTATACATTTATGCCCTTACTAATAAACGTTGAGTAACCGCTGAGTAGTTATACCATGCTTTGTCCTTGTCTGTCGAATTCAAATGTCACAATGTCAGATAAGGACAAAGCATGGTATAACTACTCAGCGGTTACTCAACGTTTATTAGTAAGGGCATTAAAATAAGAATGTATTCCTCTTTGTAGTTAAGCGCATCACTTGAGAACTGCTTGACCAATGTGGCTACGTTTTTATTATACCGGAACACCCCACAATCTCATGGTCAATCACATGGGACCCTTGAAAATAAGACTAGGTAGTCAGAAATTGACTGATGCTTTATCACCATTTATCGACAGTGATAATGGCAACAATAATACACGAGCAGAACAGGAGTTGACAAAAGGATCCCATGGAATACAACTGTTGTTTTATATGTAGTTGTCATCAGCCGGGGCCCTCTTGTAGAAAGCTCGGGACACATCCATGGGCCCGCGGAGCCCTATGAAGGCGAAGTAGCCGCGTCTCCAGAGCAGCATCAGAGCCAGCATGATGGGAACAGCCAGGAGAACGCCTGGGAAATGGAAGAAATTCAGATATGAGTATGAGTAACCTTGTGAACGGACCTGGTAAAGATCTGGAAGAAGTAGCAGACGGAATTCCACCATAGGGATGTTTTGGCTGCTTGACATACGTACCAATAAGTGTGCCCAGTAGAATAGCACCATCGCCTTCAGGTCGGTGGCCGTACTTGTCCACGCAGCGCATGTTGCGGTGGATGTCGTGGAGGTGCTTCATGGTATACCCTCGCATCTCCGAGGGCTCCTGACAGCTGTAACAGAATAGGGTCATCATCATCATCACCAAAAAACGTCCGATGCTGGACATAAGCCTTCAACGAGGATCTCCATGATGACGGTCGGTTTTGTGCTACTCTCATCCATCGTACAACTGATGGCCGTGGGGCGGAAAGGTTCTATATTGGCGACCGCGTACCGGAAATCAAAGTATTGGTAGGCCTTCTACAAGGTGGAGCGACGATCTTGTAAGAAATCGCAAGAAGACGATGGATGCGAGCAGCACAGAATAGGATAATAGTAGATTGTACCAAGAGCAGTTATGAACGAATTGCAAGCGTGGTTATAGGAAGCTAGATAACGAAGCTGAGGAATTTTCACGACTCGAGGTGTGTAGTTCTGGCATATAGTCATCATCATCAGCTGCAAGACGTCCATTGCTGGACAAAGGCCTCCCCCAAGGTTTTCCACAACGATCGGTCCTCTGCTGCTGTCATCCAGTGGTTTACCGCGACCTTTATCAGATCGTCGGTCCACCTTGTGGAAGGCCTGCCACGCCACTATAGAACCTTTCCGCTCCAACGGCCATCGGTTCTACGCCCACTGCCACTTAAGGTTTGCTATTCGGTGAGCTATGTCAGTTACTTTAGTTCTCCTCCGTATCTCCTCATTCCTGATCATATATTCCTGGCATATAGTGTTTTCAATAAATGTATCATTTCCGAAAGATTTCGGCCAATCGGCTCCCCTATCACCACTATAAATGGTCTACTTACACCAGCTTCTCTGACTCGTTGACTCCCCTCCGCTCCACCACCGGCACCAGGAAGTCCACCATCCACTGGGTGGAGCAGTCGCAGAGGAAGGGGTTCTCAGAGACATCAAGCTTCTCTACCAGGTCCCAGCGGGAGACCAGGCGGCGGTCGATCTCGGACAGATTGTTGGATTGCAGATAAAGCTGAAAAAAGGGCACAGCATAAACAGACTTAGAAGAAAATCTTCAAATATAGGTACATCGTGCTGTTTGTATGTGGGCGCGATGTAGGTACAAGCTAGAAGCTTGTGGTGGCGCGTGAGCTAACACTGATCATGAATTTAGTCGACGCTGTGCCGCCTGCGCGTAGTGCGGTACCAAACTCGATATAAAGGACCAGAGCCCTTAGCCAAGATGCCCATCGCTATCTAGCGTTTATATTCGTTTCGTTTTTAAACCAATCGCGACACTGGTAGATCACGTGACTCTCCGTATGTCGTGATCTACCAATGACGCGATTAGTTTAAACTAAACGAATAGAAACGCTAGTTAGCGACGGGCATCTTGGCTAAGGGCTCTGAGTTGAATTACTTGTGTGGATATACGTTGGTAAGGGTAAATAAATAACTAACATAGGTATTTTCTGAAGAGACTGGGAGGAATGTGGAGATTGGGATAAAGTTAAGGGCCCTGAGTGGGATAGGGATACGTACATAGGTATGAACACTTAGCACTACCTATGTCGACCTCTGCTTTATTACGCTGCGGGCTTAGCATCCATACACGAGATAAAATTTGATATGTGCTAGGGAAATGAATACATCTATTCCATATTATAACGTAAGTCGCGCTAATAAAGTGAAAATCGCTATAGTCGCTTAGTAATAAAAGTCAGGACGAGACACTTTTATTTGAAACCTTAAGCGTTCAGTCTTACCTTAGAATATGGAACAGATGTATTCATTTCCCTAGCACCTGTCAAATTTTATCTCATGCATGCATGTTAAGCCCGCTGTTGTGGATAGAGTGGCCACCATTCTTCTCTATTCTTCGCAAAAAATCTAAAATGTCTCACTTACCTCCTTAACAATAGGCCAATCGTACCCCTCTCCTTTGTCATCGGACTTAGCTAGAGCCTTCGGGTCGATGTCGGCCAACTTCGGGTTGAAGCTGAGATGGAGAATAGACAGCTTCTCTAGCCCACCCAGAGCGCCCGCTCCAATGCGCGTGAGTTTAGGCATGTTGCACATGTGGAGTTCTTTCAGTTTTGGAAGACGAGGAAAGCCTCTGGAAACAGAATGCGTTGTTATATGTGACGTTCTCAATATAAAGGGACCTTATGGAGGAAGGCAGTTACACTCTTCTTATTCTTGTAACTATACGAATACTATGGTAACAGTTCTAAAAACGGCGTAACCGCCTGCCTCCATAAGGTCCCTTTATATTGAGAACGTCACATATTGTCGTTCACCAGAAAAAAGGTGTCATGTGTTAGCAGATTTTATGTCGGTTCCCAATTTTCAATCCGAAAGCTACTTGCTCCAAAATTAAATTTAACACATGTTAGTTATTATATGTTATAATTCTTTGGTTTTTTATAAAACAAAAGAACACTTGAACTTGGTGGATCCTCAGTTTTCTTTCATACAAGCTAATGGGATATCATCACATGTGGAATAAGGGAGCACCTTAAACGTTGATTCACCCGGATGCTACTTACTTATCTTCTGACTTCGCCATATCCAGCTCCTCGATGGGATTCTGGTTCAGGTTCAGATAGACGAGGTTCTTGGTCTCCTCCAGCTCCTGGGGCACCATAGTGAGCACGTTGGCGCTCAGGTCCAGGGTCTCCAAGTAGCGGGGGGTGTGGAGGAACTTGTCCGGGATTTCGGAGAGCTGGCACTCGCGAAGACGCAATTCCTGGGGAAAAAGAGAGGGTTGCCACACTTCTAGATCTTAATTTTCTTGAATGTGTGTATAAAGCTAATAAAACAATGACTCAGGACAAAATTGATGCATTCACGTCACAGTGCTTTTCTATAAAAAAATTCAAATTCTTTTATTTCCAGCAACAATCAAGGCTCATATTATTTTATATTATAGTTACTTATACAAAAATATCAATAATTACTGCTAACAATTTTGTATATTTAATGTAAATGCACTGTAAGATGTTTTGTAAGATGACATCACTTATTATTTTTATCTATCTGAAATAAAAAAGACGTGTCATAATAAAATTAAACAATTAAGGCTTCGTCATACAGCCAGCGCGTCACGCCTGCAGCGGCGCCCGGCGCGTTCTTAGCGTGACGCCAGCGCGGCGTGGCAGTCACACTGCAGGCAGCAGAAAACGTGATCACGCCAAGCCGCGCGCCGGTTATGCCATTTTTACAACTGTTACCATAGTATTCGTATAGTTACAAGAATAAGAAGAGCTTAACTGCCTTCCTCCATAAGGTCCCTTTATATTGAGAACGTCACAAATTACCTTCAACATCGGCAGGCTGGAAATGGCAATCAGCGTGACATGATCGATGGTGGTGAGGGGGTTCCCCGAGAGGTCGAGAGAGGTCAGTTCTGGAAGGTGCTCGAAGAGGTCCTGGTTGAGCGAGTGGAAGTCGTTGTATGCGAGCTTCAGCACGCGCATGTTGGCGAGAGGCTCATACTCCTCAGCGGAGTAACGACCCTGGAACAAATATTGTTTTATTACGATGGCAAAAGGCCTCATGAGCGGCTGCACATTATATTTTCTCGCTTGTCGCTCAGCGTCACTATCGTTACAGTCTAGTTAGAAAGGGATATCCGTACGGTGGTTCGCGGACAACTGGTGTCATCCGTCCAAGCTCCGTATTGTTGTCATCTTGGAGAAGTGTGGATAAAGCATCCGTCTCGCTCGCACTTGCATACTGGTTAGAATGTGACATGTTTTATCCACGACCATAACCCGCTGCGGGGTACACTACATAACTCCGAAGAGTCATAGTTCCGAATTGATGCAATCCCGAATTTTTATAATTCCGAATGCAATTTTTTTCAATGAAGTCAGGCTTTACTTTTTGATATCGCACAAAAATCAAACCTAACCTGCCGGCGAATTTACGTCGTCCGTCAAGGTGGGTAAATGACATTCAACTGCTTGCACATTCATTTAGTGAACATTCAAATGAATGTGCAGGCAGTTGAACGTCATTTACCCACCTTGACGGACGACGTAAATTCGCCGGCTATTCATCGACTGAGTAGAACTGAACGACGATGCGTTAACAGAATAACATAGCTGACCTACGTATAGCAATTCAAATATGTTTATAATCTTAAATAGCTCCACCATAACATAGATTTTCGGAAAAATGAATATTCGGAAAAAAATATTTCGGAGTATTTGGGTGTTCCCCCCGCTGAGGGCTTGCACAATTTGACAGGTGCTAGGGAAATGAACACATCTATTCCATATTCTAACGTAAAACTTAACGCTTAAAATAAAAGTGTTACGTCCTGACTTTTATTACAATTATTACCTCTTATTACTAAGAGGCTATGGCGATTTTCACTTTTTTATAGCGATTTAAACAAGACGGGACACTTATTTTAAACCTTAAGCGTTCTTACGTTAGAATATGGAATAGAGGTATTCATTTCCCTAGCACCTGTCAAATTTTATCTCGTGCTTGCATGCTAAGCCCGCTGATGGTATAGTGGGGGGATATGAGAGCCGTAGACATTTGCATTTTCACTTCATCTAATTTACCCGACGCAACACCGTTCTCACTTTCCAGTTCTACGTTCCGATTCTACTCGGTTTTCGTATAATGACGACCGAATCAGAAGGACAAGAGAGACACCAAGAAGAACATATCTAGACCAATTAAAACTAAAAGTAGGCGTGCCGTATCAGTGTGTTACAGTACTGTAAGGTAAGTGTGAGGCTTGGGATAGAAATTACTTCAAAGACAAGAGCATAGCTCTTAAGTTAATGATGATTTAAATTAATATAATAAAAGACTTACTTCGAAAGCGTGAGGGCTAAGCTTACTAGTGAGCTTGTTATGACTCAAATCCAGCACTCTGAGTTCTGCCAAGTCCCTGAAGGCAGCGTTGTCTATGCTCTCAATCTTGTTGTAAGACAGATCCAACTCCTCGATCGTCAGGTCGGCCATGACGGTGACATTGGTAATGACGTTGTCGCTGAGGTCCACGGTTGTGGGTTTGATGTCCGTCAGGTCTAAAAAATAAAAAAATGATCACACAAATTGATCCAGTCCCAAACTAAACTCTAGGTTGGTACCACGGGTACTATATACCTAATTATATACATAGAAAGTCGCGTTAATCACACACATATTTGCCTCTACCGAGAATCGTTCCTGGGTCCGCTAGCTTCGTAGGTCACTACCAACTAGTAAAAAATTAATAAATAAATCTAATATTTATTTACTTTGAAACGACGACTTCTTAAGAAGGAGCAACTTCTTAATTCCAATGCATGTTGCGGCATAAATAAATAAGATAATTTCAAAAGTAAAAACTGTTTTATCCTAGGATTGTCAGGAATGATTTTCAGTTAGTCTAGTAGGTATTGTTAAAATATTCTAAATTATTTTTTGCTATGACTTACAAAGTACTTACTTCCCCATTCCTCAAGAGTGAAGAACTTGTCCAAATTCTGCGCATGACAGTCGACTTTGTCATTTTTACAGACACATACTTTGCAGATACCCGTCTCTTTGACTATATTATTATTCTGTGCTTTTTCTGATGTCTCTGCGGCTGAAAAATGTACTAATTAGTACCGCTACTTGGCAATAGATGGCGTTATAGAAACAAGTTTTATAAACTAGGTAAACAAGTTTTATAGTAAGTTTAGTTTTAACTCAAATTAACGTTACATGAACGGTGAAATTATGAAGAGGGGCGGGACTTCGTGAAATGAAAACGCTTAAAGGTAACTTTGTCTTGATGGTTATTATTATTTTTGGCTAATGTTTTTATATTTAGATCTGCATGTCTTATAAAGATCGATTTCTTGGTAAGTTATACCTAAGGGTTTGACAGAGAATTCAACACTTTTAAACAACGGAACCCTTTTGTTATTGTTGTGTGTTGTACTAGATCTCCAGATTTATTTTAATGCTTATTAAATGTACGCAAAGATTAGCTACACAACGACTGCTGAGTCCAGCCCCTTCCTGGCATCACAATAATATTAATTATATTGTTATTCACAAATACTAAGGAAATACTAAACTGCATAAATATTAAGATGCTATTTTATATCACCACGCTTAATTTTGTGAGGTCAAATAAATAATTTGTCATTTAATTTTGTCATTAGCAATATAGCAAGGACGTAGCGAATATAGTGTGTTAGTTCTACTACTCGGCCACAGGTGGCGTTAGTAGTAACTTTGTGAGCAAACGCTGAACTTGTCGAAGAATCTAGGTTATGTTTTGAATAATTTTATAGATATATTATTTACAGAGAAATATATATGACTCACCTTCCTGACAATTGGCTCCAATCACGATAAAAAGTAAAACAAAGCCGGTTACATATCGACCCATTTTCACTGGAAAAATAAATCACACATCACAAAAAGATAAAAATCAATTGAAACAACTAAAACCAGACTTGTGTCGCTTTATTTAAGGTTGGTTTCGGAATGGCATAAAAAATCAGTAAGGCCTTTAAGCAGTGAATGCAATGATAAACATTATCAGTATGATAACAATAATGATTGTTTATCTGTTCGGAGAATGTAGTTACTACTATGAAAAATTCAACAAAAATATGTGATGTAAAATTAACAACTAGAATTATTATTTCGGCGAACCAAACTTACGACTCAAAATGCTAAACGTTGCCCACAATATGGGTTGTGCCGTGCGTATATTTAAAAAGAAACTACAACTTGGAATACGAAAGAGGATTAGGATACTGATTGTTGCGTAATTTAATATTTATCATAACTTTATAATATACATACAAAACTCAAAACAGGACTAATACTCGTCCCAAGTAGCACAAAGGCTGTATAAGAGCTTATACAGCCATTATAACCCTAGTTTCAGCATTTTAACGGCTGTATAGGCTCTTATACAGCTTGGGGTGTCCTTGAAATTCAGTTAAAAATATATTTTAAAACTGGTAATTGGGAGAAGAAAGTCGAGAGCCGACCTGGAATTAGTTATTTTTTACTTAAAATTCAGTCGGATTTGCAGTGTTATTTCACTGGTGTTTAGATGATAGCGATATAGTACATACAAATATTTATTTTTTAAATCTCTCCGCCACCTCTCCGCCCGTATTTGTGACGTTCTCAATATAAAGGGACCTTATGGAGGCAGGCGGTTACGCCGTTTGTAGAACTGTTACCATAGTATTCGTTAGATACAAGAATAAGAAGAGCTTAACTGCCTTCCTCCATAAGGTCCCTTTATATTGAGAACGTCACATTTCATCTTAAGAAACTCGTTACAGTAAGCCCGCGTTGAGGAGGCGATCTTTTTTCCGTACGAGTATCATTCAAAACACCATCTCAAACATTAAAATGAAAAAGGTATTCCAAGTAAGTTTCTAAACATTAGGTTATCTGTCTTATCAGGATATATCATTATTTCCACGATGATTCACATGGATTGTACAAATGTGACGTTCTCAATATAAAGGGACCTTATGGAAGAAGGCAGTTACGCTCTTCTTATTCCTGTAACTATACGAATACTATGGTAACAGTTCTAAAAACGGCGTAACCGCCTGCCTCCATAAGGTCCCTTTATATTGAGAACGTCACAAATATTAATCTCTGAATGTTTGCACACGCGCGTTGAGAACGGACACAAACATGATGAGGAAAGATCAAATTTCGATTGTTCGTGAGGGCACAGCGTGCACTTGGAGAAAATGGGAGGGGATGGGTATTGTAGCCTATTTAGTGCCCTTTAGCCTGGTAGACTTTGTTTTCGTCTATCGCGTGTTTTGTAAAATTTACTTATGGCCGCACAGCAATATACAGGGACCTTATGGAGGCAGGCGGTTACGCTGTTTTTAGAACTGTTACCATAGTATTCGTATAGTTACAAGAATAAGAAGAGCGTAACTGCCTTCCTCCATAATGTCCCTTTATATTGAGAACGTCACATATGTGCGAGGGCTAGATCGTAACTTTGACGCCGGTAGCACACCTCCGCCGCGGAACTGTAGTAGCGAAACTCTGGCAACGAAATAAAGTTCAATTTCGTATTAAATATCACGATTCCGCCACAGTTTCGCGGTTTCGCGGTGGAAGTGCGCTACCGGCATTAAGGTAATTTTCGCAGGAAATTCGAAAGAAATTGTATATGTATATCTAGCTTTTGCCCGCGACTCCTGTGTAGACGTCGTTTATCGCTTTTCCTTCGGGAACTATCAAATTTTCCAGGATAAAAAGTATTGTATGTGTTAATCTAGGATAAGGGCTATCTGTGCGCCAAATTTTATATAAATCTGCTTAGCCGTTTAGGTACGAGAGGAACAGAAACATACATACAAACTTTCACATTTATAATATTAGTAGGATTAGAAGTGACTGAAAGAACCAATTTCACAATCGACAAGTAAATACTTCTGTCAAATAAAGATAGCCTTGTTTATTTTCAAGTGTAAGAAAGGAAAGGGCTAAATTTATTTGACAGATATGCTTTACTTGACGATTGTGAAAAGGCGGTAATACTATAAAATACGTTTTAGCGATAAAGATGGGTAACTTTGATATATATACTAAATTTTACCACGGCATTTACCTAAAAATTGGGTAATTTACCCAGTTATATACCTGGTGAGATTTTTTTTTCTATTTTCACTTGACATAGGTAGCATTCTACATGGTTCACTAATGATTCGCAACCGCACGTTTCGCAAACTGTTTCATTTCGCAACCATTTCATTTGGCCAAACGCTTTTTTTTTCTGAAACTGTAAATATTTCGGGATTTTTATAAAACTAACCTAACCTAACCTATAGGGTTCTACTCGATGGTCCTGAAATAAATTCTGAAATATTTACAGTTTCGGAAAAAAAGCGATTGGCGAAATGAAACGGTTGCGAAATGAAACAGTTTGTCAAACGATTTTCGCCCCAATGGAAGGACTGACAAACAAAAATACTTTTTTGTCAAATAAAGTGTCGTTGGCTTTACCTGAATGTTTCGTGTGATGACGTCACGTTAAATGTAACATGGCGGATACGAAACACAATATTCTGATTGAACAACATTTTTTTACCAATTTATCGATTTTTATATCAAATGAAAGCTAGCATTGATTCCGAAAAAGTGTAATATATACGAATTATGACTGATAAAGTGGGATGAGAGGCGACGTGACTACAGTTTATCATTGTCAGGTATTCTGTCGTCCTAAGTAAAAAGGCAGTATTAGTATGAGGTCCATTGAGCGCTTACTGCCTTTTCACTTTGGAAGGCATTACCTTGTCTCGGATTCGATTCTGAGGCGGTACACTTTCTAAGTTAAGTATTTTATCGCCAAAATGGATACAGTACCTTACTAAAACTAAATAATACACATCAAAACCACTTTCACAACACGTTAAGCTTCGTTCGCTGTTATCACAAGTTTGCAGCGAAACTCGTCAAGATGGCGGCCATATCTAATCTTATCAATGGGCGAGGCGTTATCACACGGCGTTTTATTGCAGTCAGGCGGGTTCGTCAATGAAATCTACGGCGTACTAGCCTAATGGCGATGGTGACCTTGTGCTCGGCAAGTTTAGGCCGGCCACAGACCTACCGATTCTGTTCCGATTCTGTTCTTCTACAAGAACAGAATATGTGACGTTCTCAATATAAAGGGTCCTTATGGAGGAAGGCAGTTACGCTCTTCTTACTCTTGTAACTATACGAATACTATGGTAACAGTTCTAAAAACGGCGTAACCGCCTGCCTCCATAAGGTCCCTTTATACTGAGAACATTGCCACGCAAACGCCGGGCGCCGGCGCCGGTCTTTCTTGATTCTTGCTCAGTCGCAATCTAGCGCTTGTCGAGAGACTTAGCGCAGGTACTTAAACGCACTTACTACGTGAAAAATCGTAATGGACGATGATGAATTAAACTGTTTTATATAAAAATGTATGAAATATAAGATTCTAATAGTCAGCGGGCTTAGCATGCAAGCACGAGATAAAATTTGACAGGTGCTACGGAAATGAATACGTCTATTCCATATTCTAACGTAAGACTTAACGCTTACGGTTTAAAATAAAAGCGTTGTCCTGACTTTTATTATCTTTTATTACTAAGCGATTATAGCGATTTTCACTTTTTTATAGTAATTTTATTTTGTCAAGACGGGACACTTATGTTACGAGTAAACCTTAAGCGTAGTCTTACGTTAGAATATGGAACATATGTATTCATTTCCCTAGCACCTGTCAAATTTATCTCGTGCATGTTAAGCCCGCTGTTTATATGAGATTGGCCGGCGGACTTAGTATTTGATGCCCTTTGCTTTTTTTTAAGCAGCACAGAGGGCCCGGTCCTCCATTCTCGTACCTAACAAGTCCCGTGGGGGGGATGATCGTCCGTAATTGACGTCGCTCGTGAGTAAACGGAGAAAACGAACGTATTTGCGCGTATTTAGCGCTAATTGAGGATAAAAATCGTTTTTGGTTTTACGTTTCGGAAGGATTTATGATGAGTTGTGATTTGTTTGGTTTTTGATTGTAATGATAATAGCAGTGTAGCTATGCTTATTCATACAACAGTATTTTTATGAAATACGAACGTAATCTGTTTACAACCATACAATCTATTATTAATGGTACTTAATATAATAATAATCTAGCCTATATACGTCCTACTGCTTCGCACAGGCCTCCACTCACAATGTGAGGGTTTGGGCTATAGTTCCCACGCGGGCCCAGTGCGGATTGGGAACTTCGCACACAACGTCAAATTGCTTTGCAGGTGTGTGCAGGTTTCCTCACTATGTTTTCCTTCACTGAAAAGCTCATGGTAAATTTACAAATTATATTTCGCACATAAATTCCGAAAAACTTAGAGGTGCGAGCCCGGGTTCGAACCCACGACCCTCAGATTAAGAGTCGGCAGGTCAAGGTTACCATGGCTTTGGCATGGTACTTAGGTAATAATAAATTGAATCTTAAATTCTTTACAGGTATTTCTGTGACTCCGTACCTCCCTAACTAATTGACAGATTTCGATATTTTCAATGTGTTTTTTTAAGTTAGGTACTTAGAAATACTTACAATTTTTTCGAAGTTTTATGAGATAAAATTTGACAGGTGCCTGGGAAATGAATACATCTATTCCATATTCTAACGTAAGACTTAACGCTTAAGGTTTAAAATAAAAGCGTCTCGTCTTGACTTTTATTACCTTTATTACTAAGCGACTATAGCGATTTTCACTTTTTTATAGCGATCTTATCAAGACGGGACACTTATTTTAAACCTTAAGCGTTTAGTCTTACTTTAGGATATAGAATAGTATTCATTTGCCTAGCACCTGTCAAATTTTATTTCGTGCGCATGCTAAGCCCGCAGTCGGTTGAAAGGATGTACTCTGGCTTCCTTTGTTGCCACGCGTTGCCGTCTTAATCTCTTAAGTCTGCTGCACCATCGAGTGAAGAGCACACGAGAGGTGACGAGAGGCGCGCCGAGTAACCTGATAGCCGACCGCGAGCAGGGCTGCCACAACAAATATCTGACTAAAATACCACTAGGGATGAGGACTAATTTATTTTTCTTTGTCGATCAGATATATTATCAAAAACACGGAGAAAAAAATCTAGTTCCGTGTAACAGAATATTGTATTATATGTGACAACTATACACACATTTTTACACATTAATATAAAATTCTACTTCTGTACAACATAATTTCTAGTACCTATTACCATTTACCTAGTATCGTAGGAAACAAAGTTTGTGTAGTATACAAAACCTGTTGGACGCTAAATGCATATTTTACTCTGTAACTATTAGATAGTAACCACTACAATATCAAAGTTTTCATGTACTAGAATATTTTAACTAGAATATTTTAGTATTAACAAAAATATGACTTGTTGTCATTAAATAAAATCTGTTAACAATAGCTGAAATCTGTTTTCCTACACCAGAATCATAACTACAATAAAATCTGGTAATATTGTAGAATATTTTTTTCTCCGTGAAGTATTATACTGAGTTGAAATGTCGCATGACGTCACGTCTTGGTACAATTTGGTACATTTTTTACACAGAAGTGACATCACGATCATCCCTAACTTTGACGCGTTTTATCTTTGTCATTTTCTGTTTGATTGACAAAAGAAAAAATGGGTCTATATTGGAATCCATAATATCCTTTTTCCTATTTGTAAATTCCATAATAACTGTAGTCATAATGATCTTTTGCCATAATAACGTTTATCCTAATGTAAATGCCATAATATTGATTATCCTAATATTGAATATCCTAATGCTTATTTGCACTATTTTCTTAGGTACTCATGATCAAGTGCCCCAACAGCTAGTTACATATCCTAATACTGGTTGCCATAATCATCATATGTCATATCCTAAAACATGATATCCAGCCTGCATTATTTTTTGTTTATTTTTATAAATACATGAATGTTTTTTTTTCGAAGTAAAAATTAAGTCAATTATAGTTGTGGCCTTTCACTTTTACCCCTCCATCCTAATTAAACTCAATATAGGCCTCCGCACCTCGCTCGCTTCGCTCGCTCGTTAGGGTCGCAATTCTACCTAACACTCCTCCTCGCTTCGCTCGTCGTCGTACCTAACCTAACCCAAGTCTGACCTGCCTTAAGGTAGAATAGGTAATGATTCTTACTTTACAATAATGAATTTAACGCCTACTATAAATATGGCATTCGACTTTAGGTTATTAGGTAAGAGATATGATCATTATGGCAAGTAATCATCATGGCATTTGACTTTAGGACATGTGATTTATGGTTTTGTATATTATGATTCATAAGTTTTAGGTAAGATAAGATAAGATATTTATTTATAAAAATTCATAACAATAATAACAAAAATACCAGTACACACAAACTCATATAGCAGTTTTACCGTGTACTGCTGATTCAGAAACGCAGCGCTGCTAATCGCTTCGCGTTATAAAATCTACCCACATGGTTCGGGTAAGGTAAGACACTGTGTGTTAATAGATTAGTACAAACATATTAGGTATTTAGAGCATTAGGTAATGTAATATTATGGTTTATGATTATTAGGATGTAAGATCATTATGGCAAATAATCATTATGACAAATGATTGATATGTCAAAAGTGTTTAGAGTTAAAGTGGTATGGCATTTGACTTTAGGACATACGATATTATGGATTGTGAAGGAGACCCAGAAAAAATACGTGTCCAATATTTTTTGATACTCTGACGGACTAAATAGAATTTCGTTTTCTTTACCCAGTCATC
This sequence comes from Tortrix viridana, assembly GCA_963241965.1. Taxonomy (NCBI): domain Eukaryota; kingdom Metazoa; phylum Arthropoda; class Insecta; order Lepidoptera; family Tortricidae; genus Tortrix; species Tortrix viridana. The sequence goes on from OY725201.1 coordinate 2,033,450, forward strand.
ATCTCTATCCCTAAGGCCATACAACGAAATTTGACAATGGAATATGAACCTATTCTGAATATAATAGGGTCTATTTTCTAATTTAATTGTCAGTCATAAAAACAAATGGAATTCCACTCTATCTCCTTTGCAAAGGATCTTTATTCCAATGGCCGTATTATGTACATTATATTGTACTAGGGGCCAAGGAGGCTATAGGTTTGATTAGATGATGACTATAGTCAAGGTAAATTACTTCACATTAACCATGAAATAAAGTTATCGGGTCCCGGTTACTTTGAGCAAATAAAGGAGAAGGCTCAGGTCGCGTTGCGACACGACCAACCTTCTCCTTTATTTACAGCACGCTATCAGATAAAATGGGCTCTTGCATGGAAATATTGAGTATTATAGAAATAGAAATAGAAACATTTATTCGACGATCACAAGAAAAAAAAAACAAAACAAAGATTACAGATTATAAAAGAATGGCAACACACACAGATACCAAAGTTAAACAGTAACGGTGCAGTTACACGGGCAACCCTTCGAGCAAATAAGTGCCCGTCAACCATAGCTTCTCTTACTCAAATTTCGTAAGATAGAACGAGACACGACACGCCCATAGACGGCCGGCTAAAAATTGCCGAGAAGAGTTGCTCGTGCAACTGGACCTTAACGAAGGAAAGAAATTATAATAATAAAAAAACCAATTGTAGCGTAGTGTTGCCATGGGTGATTCTGTGACGTCGAAATTGGCGCCACTCAGCACTATGTCACGGCATATTATACCGCGACGCTGGTTTATTAGAAAAGTCATTGCGGTGGAAAGGTTGTTTGAATGTGTATACGTAGAAAATAATAAAATTAAATAAAAAAAAAATTTACCCTCCCATACAAAACATCGTCAAAAGCTAATAAGCTAAGCGGCACTAGCCAAAAGTATAGGAGGGTAAATTTTTCGCGATTTCGGGGTTGCTCCCATAGTGAAAGTTGTTCAGTATGACTTACTGATTTAATCTCCAAAATTTTGTTACTGAATTTAATTGAACCCAGTATATTTTTAATTATAGTTCTTACCTGTTTTTCTGTTCTGTGGTTATTACAAGCCGCTGAGCCAACCCTATCAACGAGCTGTCAACTTCCTGACAGTTTCCTTGGGATGCGTATTGTTTAAAAAAACCGGTCAAGTGCGAATGACACTCTAGCACCGAGGGTTCAAAATCAAATCAAATCAAAATCAAAATATTTATTCAGTAAATTGGCCACATACGGGCTCTTTTACACGTCAGTAATATAGAGTGAATCTACCAGCGCTTCGGACAAGACCATCATTGCGGAGAAGAAGCGCCAGCAAGAAACTCCAGCAGAAGGTCATTTTTTCAATCATAAAATACAGCAATACTTAAAAGTTTAAGTTATAGTTACAGTAAAGTAAGTTACATTACAAGGTAATAAAGTAACAAATATGAATTATTAGAACTAGCACAAATAAAAACATGACAAATGTAAGGTCAAATACATTAAACTAAATATAATAACTAGGAGAACAACACGACGAGGTCTCTTCGTCAAAAGCCATAACTGTAATAATTAACTGAACAAGAAGTCCTTGCAGACGTGAACAGACCGGACCCCACAAACAGCACCCGTTCACGAGTATGACGCGTATCTCAGCCATCCAGGCCCAATTCCAGGGGTATTGTATGAAATGAATGATTTACCCTTGAATCACCGACACTCATTAACCGACTTCAAAAAAAGATGAGGTTCTCAATTCGACTGTAAGTTGCTTTTTTTTTTTTTTTTTGTATGTTTGTTACGCGATTACTCCGTCAATTGTGGACCAATTTTGAAAATTCTTTTTTTGTTTGAAAGGGTATACTTCCGAGGTGGTCCCATTGTCATTAAATCAGAATCTGATGATGGGATCCATGAGAAATCGAGGGAACTCCTCAAAAGTTATAGGCACACATACAGCGATTTTGGTATTACCTGCAAGACCTTAAGAAATTGCATTACAAAAGCACTTCTTGGCGAAGAGGAAATGATGATGAAGACCAGAGGTGACCACCGGAACTGCTTAGTCGTAAAGTGATTGACGCCAGCAATGAGATTTCTTTATTAAGAATATGAAGCTAGTTTTATACTCATTATAACACATATGGTGAAGTGCAACTAATGGTGAAGTACCGGGAGAACTCCTCAATGATTAACGGCCCTGCATCTTGGTGGCAAGAATCATGGTGTCATTGCTACTGTGTATACCTACTTGACACCGGCTTGGATATATTCTATGTACCTATTAGGCACTAAATAGGCTATTACTAGGACTCCTAGGAGGCTGGTTTTTATTTAACGCTTTTTAGTAGGTTTTTGAAGACGGTTTTATTTTTTTGTTATTTCATAGAATGTTTTACTTCGCTGAATTTTCATTTCAACGACAGGGTGCAGGAGTTATAATTATTTGGTGGTCACAGGTCTAACCTAACCTACGTCACCAATGCTTAAGATAACCTGAAAACAATAAGGATTCATCAGAAATTAGCTTTCGATGAAATGAAATTCGGTGAAACGACGAATGAGTGTTTGCAAACCGTATGAAATATTTGAAGCTTAACAAATTCATGCTGCTTGATGTCATTCATTTAATCGAATATTTTCGTAGGTAGGTACATACACGTTGTATCTATATCATCATTTTCCATGTAATGTAATACTAGATCTCTGCCGGACAGTCCTACGCCTCACGGCAAAATGCGCCAAACATATCGTGCGATCTCGAACTGTCTGAAAACGGATAGTGTGTTGAGCGACGGCACAGTATAAATAAAGCTAAATCAGTAAAGAAACTACGAACAATGTCCGAAACGTCGCACTCACACACACGCACGTGTAACCATTCGTCTCCACGCGACACCCGCCACTGACAGCACTGCCATGTCCGCTTATGCCTGGTTCATATATCCAAACCCCGGATAGATAAGGATATCTCGAGTTAAAATTTGACATTTGCAGTAACCTATTTATCCGCGGTGTGAATATAGCAACCGGGTATTAGGCAAGACAAACTTTGGGGCAGGCCTATGTCCTTTTTACTTTACTCATACGAAGTTGTGACAATATTAAAAGCCTACTTATTTAGCCGGGTGTAAGTCTGTGAAACTACGATTGACTGTACCTTTCCCCTGATATCTTTATTCTTAATATGTGACGTTCTCAATATAAAGGGACCTTATGTAGGAAGGCAGTTACGCTCTTCTTATTCTTGTAACTATACGAATACTATGGTAACAGTTCTAAAGACAGCTTAACCGCCTGCTTCCATAAGGTCCCTTTATATCGAGAACGTCACATAAGTATGAAGGGGTGTCGTGAGAGCCGCTTATGTTTTGATTTGGCGCATTGTTCTTAATTGACATTTATTGACTCAAATAGAGCAAAATCTAATTATGAACTAAATTATGTATTTGTTCGTTTGAAATTGTGCATTATTTTGCGACGAAACTTTATGTGGTAAGTTATTGGAACAACCCTTGTAAATTAACCTAATTTTTATTAAAAAAAATACTACAATACGAAACTACAAAAAATATCGTTTTAAGAAACTAACTTTTACGCGTATTTGGCGGGAGGGGCGGACTACCAGCTCTTAATTAAAGTTTAATTTGACTTTATAATTTCAACTTATTAGTTTTGATTTCGACTTTTAAAAAATGCAGAATTTTAATTTTAATTTGAAGCATATTTTTTTGAATAAATGTATTGTTCCAGAGGGAAAAACGGCGAAAGAGTTCTACCTAAAAGAAGTCGCAGCCGAACCCCAGTTCAGTTACAAATAAATTGTCATTTGGCAGGCAGACGGTGTAATATGCCATAATGCCAACATTACAGGGCGAATTCTAATAGCATTATGTTGGTACACCTGTTTCAAATGGCAAGATTGGCGCGAAGATCAAACGACCGCGATAAAAGCTTGGACGGTGCCATGCGCGAAGCACCAAGTATTGTTGCGTATTTTTTTTAAAGTAGTGGCATTTTTTAGAAGGTTTTGATTTTAATTAACCCCTGTATATGTATGTATTGAAAAATATTTAACAATTCTCACACCATTTCAAAGATCTAATTTCATTAATTTAACTTTTCAGTAAATATATTTTTTTATTTAAATAAAGAAAAACAGAGGTACCACACAAATTGACAAAGTCCCAAACTAAGTTCAAGGTTTGTACTATTGGTACTATACAACGATAATACATTTCTTACATAGAGAAATACATGCTCAAATACATAGAAAACATCCACGACTCAGGAACAAATACTTGCGCTCATCACACACATTTTTGCCCATACCGGGATTCGAACCCGGGACCGCTAGCTTCGTAGGCGGGTCACTACCAAATAGGATAACCGCGTCGTCAAAAGTCTTACGTCCCTTATTTCTATTTCATATTACATTTTTACTTTTTCTGTAGTATATTATTGCATAAGCCTCTCCGTAATCAAATCAAGTCAATATTGAGCTTCTGTTCGAAAATTAAAAGAGTTGTATTTTCCCCCGTGAATCCAATATGGCGTCGCTATTGTCACAAATACCAACTTAAAAACGCACCCCGATTCAAACTTCGTTCACCACTCAACCTTACTCCAACGCATTAAATTCTATTTCTATTAACAAAATTATATACAGAATTTTACTAGATTTCAACTGTTTCACTAAGCGTTAAGGTCCAATATTAAAGTGATTTCTTTTCGATATTCATTTGATAACTTTGTTAAAATATAATTCGTAGTTATTAGTTGGTTCTTTGATCCGGTTTAGACCGGTTTTAAGGGTAGGTGTAGTATTTTAGTAAAAAGGACGTACGTTTTAAAACTTACATTGTATTTTCAAGCTTATTTGAGTACATATAAGGTGGATTTGATCTAGCTGGTAAAATGTACAAGCACTGCTTTTCTAGGGGTATCGTAAAGATGATCTGTTGACCTTTTTCACTTTGATCCAATTATGACATAATATGAAGTTTAGTCTGAAAAGATTTTATAGAGTACCTGCCGACAGATTATAGTGTTTTTCAGAACAATAGCTCCGTAATAACTTCGGGAATGCTCGGCTATTTTCGGGACACATCGCGTTCAAAAAGTGTCGTGTCGTACACTTTTTTCGGTTTTCAGGTTTTCAGTAACACCAGCAAATTTGGTGTCTTCTGCACCGAGTCAGGACAGGGGTTGGCAATTGAGCGTCACTGTGGCATAAAAGGGGGTGGTGCAAGTCAGCAGGGAACAGGTCTAGTCGCATACATATTGTTTGTCATAATAGCCTAATGGTTTAACCTGCCGACTCTTAAGCAGAGGGTCGTGGGTTCGAACCCGGGCTCGCACCTCTTAAGTTTTTCGGAATTTATGTGCGAAATATAATTTGTAAATTTACTATGAGCTTTTCGGTGAAGGAAAACATCGTGAGGAAACCTGCACACACCTGCAAAGCAATTTGACGGTGTGTGCGAAGTTCCCAATCCGCACTGGGTCCGCGTGGGAACTATAGCCCAAACAAACCCTCTCATTATGAGTGGAGGCCTGTGCCCAGCAGTGGGACGTATATAGGCTGGATTATTATACTGGGTGTTTTTTTATTCGTCTACAAAATTTTGGGGCTTAAATCAGTAAGTCATACTGATCAACTTTCACTATAGGACCAACCCCGAAATCGCGAAAAAAAATTTGACCCTCCCATAAAAAACATCGTCAGCTGACTAGCCAAAATGTATGGGATGGTCAATTTTAATTTTCGCGATTTCGGTTTTTCGGACTTACTGATTTAAGCCCCAAAATTTTGTAGATGAATAAAAAATCACCCAGTATATTATTATACGAGTAATGTAATGTCAGTCATAATTGTTTTTAGTCATTACGCCCTTTCAGGCTAAAATTACAGGATTGAATAAACATCCATCGTGTAGATTAGTTAGGTTAGGTTAGATAACGATGTCGTGAAAAAATGCATTATGACTTGCGAAAATTATGACTTAAAACACATTATGACTAACAATATGTATGCAACCCAATATGGACCCGAGTCGGCAAGCTGTCAGTGTGGCTGTCCACTTTGTCCGAGCCCTTAGCCAAGATGCACTACGCTAACTAGCGTTTCTATTCGTTTAGTTTTTAAACCAATCGTGTCACTGGTAGATCACGTCATACGAAGAGTCACGTGATCTACCAGTGGCGCGATTAGTTTAAAAACGAAACGAATAGAAACGCTAGTTAGCGTAATGCATCTTGGCTAAGGGCCCTGGACCAGATATCGTTTTTGAGTGTCCTCTCACCAAATTTAGCGGCGGAACTTAAAACTCTCTCGACGGATGCAATTAACCTTTAATCTATAATTTTTTTTAAACTAGCGACCCGCCCTTCGCTCCGGGTACTATTATATACATAAACCTTACGTGAAAAATTATCTAACTGATGGTGAAAACCGCATTAAAATCCGTTGGGTACTTTGAAAGTTCTAAGCGTACCTACATACGGCGAGACAGACGGCGGGAAACGACTTTGTTTTATACTATGATTTAAGTAGAAAGTCAAGCTAAACGACAAATAAAAAATTCGGCCTTGCTCTCATTCGCCAAGCATCTGAAGTGTAACGTGCCATAAGGAACTTTATACATATTAAAAATATACAATACTTAGGTAATACAAATTAAGAACGCAGAATCCGGGCCACATTTTGAAAATCGAAGTTGAACTGTTCACGTTTGCGTTAGCTCCCTTTCTCTTGGTGTACTAAAACAAACATAACAAGTTCAATAAAAGCACGTAAAATTGACCCCTCACGGAGACTGTGGCACCGAACGCATTCATTTGACAAATAAATCCAGACAACCCTATTATGCGATTTGAAGGGAGAGAAACCTATTATTTGTTAAATTGATTTATTAAACTCGCTATTTAATCAAGCGTTTGAAGACTCTGTTAATAAACGTTTATTATATTGTCTATTGTGGTTCTATTAATTTTTTTAATTTATATTGTGGCCTTTACGCCCCGCGCATTAGGGTGTTTCATTTTCCAAACTTTGTATCTTCTAATGACTGCTCGAATCCTCGGTCCGACTTACCTAAAATACCATTGTTGAAAATTTCAATCAAATCGGTTAGTACTTAGAGGTTGACAACTTTTTTAATCCGTTTTCATTTATGCAATTACACCAAAACCTTAACATACCTAAAAACCGGTCATGAATCATGATGGTCGATCGAAAGCATTGGTGTTTCATATTACGTCGACAGAAAAGTTACTTATTGTTTGTTGTTTTAAAAGAACAATCAATATTGAAAATTTGCTATCGCCAAAGTGGTCATTTTGTGCAACCTCTTAATATTGTCCAATTACCTTTAAATTTGACATTTAATTTTTTTACATTGTATAGACTCGGGGCGTAAGCAAAATCTGCAAAAAAAATTACATTTCTTTTTTTCCATACAAATATGAATCCTTGCGCTCATACTATCCACTTTCAATCGGCCGATTATACGGTTGTCCTTATCCATTTTTACAAAGTTTGTGGAGACAAAACACAACCGGCAGACTAAATAGCGGGGCCTTATACAAACGCGTATATCGGCCCAACCTCCACAACACATGTGGCTCTCTTTCAATTTGGTTTCTTGGTCAATCTAGGATACTTAAACGCATACCTAACCTAACCTATCTATATATTCTGGGGTAACGGCATTTGCTTTGTACCATATGTATTTGACAGAAGGGTGACGGTGTTTCGTGTAATGCCGCGTCCCTTGGCAGCAGTTGACCTTTGCAGCTAATTTGACAGCATTTAGAGTCATTAATGTCATTATACTCCTAAGTTATAGCTCATTTAGCGCACGGCTATTTAAGCCGGGAGATCATTATATTGTCCTTATTTATCGTAGGTTTGGATTGTTTTTTTTTTAAGTAATATCACCAACTTTCTTGAAGCTAGTTAAAATCTATAGTTATAGGCGGTTACCTATATTCGAGAGACAACTGACAAATAAGACAAACCTACCATAGGGGTTAACTTTACAGCAATAAATCACTAGTAATTTAGGTACAGTCGCCATCATATATATATATTGCAGCAAACAAGGTGCTCACAAATATCTGAACACGACTCTATTGTCAAGGCGTTAGAGTGCATATTCAGATATTTTTGACCACTCTGATATGTACAGATATATTTGATGGCGAACTGTACTAACGTGAAGTAAGGAATGGGTTGTCAAAGTTGTCTCTCAAATTATGGTTTCGACTTTACAATAGGTTATTGAACTTGTGGGGGGTAGTATTGAGAGATATTTTAATAGTTAATAAGAATAATAAGTTAAATAGTATTGTGCATTTGGGAATATGGATGATTTTTTTTGCTATACTTATTAAAAATTCATTCATGTAACAAACAGTAAATAAATAGTAGATTGTATAACAATTAGTGCATAAAACGCACCATTTTACGCGAGACGTTTATCCATCCAAGCGAGCTTGCGAGCGAGGATGGATATAAAGTCGAGTGTTATGGGTTTTATGGACGAGTTGTACACTCTACTTTCCACTTCGATTGCGAGGAAATGAAACAGCAACATGATAAAATTAATAATAATAATAAATGCGACGAAATAAAAATTATAATTTTATTTCATGTAGCTTTATTGTGTACTTTGGCTGTTGGTATCCTGGTCTTAGAATACTAACGAAACGAAATAAAATAAAGAGGTTATTCTATGAAGTTAAAGTTGTTCGTGTGGCTGTTGGACCGATTGCCTAGGTCTTCGACGAAGATTTTACTTTATGCACTAGAGCATAAGAAGCGACTTTATGTCGCCTACGCACGACATAAATACGAACTTTTAGAGCATGAGAAGTGAAAAAATATTTTTCGAATGTTTAGGTATGTCTCTTTCTCGCAAAACAGAATTTAACAGAGTTCATATGGCCGTAATGCCCGCTGACGTCACAGTACCTACATATGTCGGATCTCTCTGTCTAATTAGTAGTTTTAAATGCTTATATTATCCGTATTTTTTGTCCGATTTTAATTTTAATTTCACTTTTTGCCATCTCTTTCACGGTATTTTCATATATTGTTAAGAAATGCGATAAAACATATGCACCTATTCCATATTGTCAATATTGCGCAATATTATTGTAAAGTCGAAACCATAATTCGAGAGACAACTTTGACAGATAAGACAATGGGTTACATATCACAGGGCTTCACAGCAATAAATCACTAGTAATTTACTAAGGTGAAGTGAGGAATGAGTTGTCAAAGTTGTCTCTCGAATTATGGTTTAGACTTTAGGTGTATCAGCCGCCTGAGGTTATAAATGTGACGTTCTCAATATAAAGGGACCTTATGGAGGAAGGCAGTTACGCTCTTCTTATTCTTGTAACTATACGAATACTATGGTAACAATTCTAAAAACGGCGTAACCGCCTGCCTCCATAAGGTCCCTTTATATTGAGAACGTAACAAATAGGTATTACAACTATCTTTTGTCCCCATATATAGAAACCGTTTATCGCTAATCCTATAGGAACTATTGAATTTCCCGGGATAAAAAGTACCCTCTGTCTTAATCCAGGATGAGGACTATCGAGTGCCAAATTTCATTCAAATCCGTTCAGTAATTTTTGCGTGAAAGAGTAACAAACATACATACATCATCACAAACTTTCACGTTTATAATATTAGTAGGATATATTAGTAGCAAGTCTTTAGGATAGTAGGATTGAACCAGAAAAGGACAGAGCTAAAATTTATCTGACAAAGTGTTTGTTATCTAGAGATTAAAAAATCAGCCCTAAGTCAATTGGTGTGTATTTTTCCTCCGATATTTGTGACGTTCTCAATATAAAAGGACCTTATGTAGGCAGGCGGTTACGCTGTTTTTAGAACTGTTACCATAGTATTCGTATAGTTACAAGAACAAGAAGAGCGTAACAGCCTTCCTCCGTAAGGTCCCTTTATATTGAGAACGTCACATTTTTACTGTTTCCTACATTATATTTCATATTTAATGTAACCATAACAATATTAAAACAGCAAGCAACGCCGCGCGCCAGCACTCAGCTCAATGATCGTCGACAAAACAACAAGCTGTGCAAAGCGACCCGTAATCTGTGTCTTTTGATCCCCGAATACTCGCCCGTGATTGGCTGATTTCCGCGGGGGGTGATAACGCCGCCGTCTGATTGGCTGGCGAGTGAGCGGGCACGCCCTCGTGCGGATTACGTAGGGTAGGGGCAAATTGTTGGGGATTAAAGGATAAATGGTTTTGATCGTTGGTATATGTTTCTTAACAATGTTTTAACAATTCATCATTTGACAAAATGTATCATTTTACAAGCTTTCATTTCGCGAATCAGTACTTTTCACAGCATAAATCTAACCAAACCAGCCTAAGTAAGCCTAAGCCTAGTAGGTAACCTATTCATAAATGTGACGTTCTCAATATAAAGGGACCTTATGGAGCCAGCCGGTTACGCCGTTTTTAGAACTGTTGCCATAGTATTCGTATAGTTACAAGAATAAGAAGAGCGTAACTGCCTTCCTCCATAAGGTCCCTTTATATTGAGAACGTCACATATTATGAAAGGATTAAGCACAAGTAAGATTCTGCGATATACATATATTTTTTTGTAAAATGATAAGTTTTCAAATGAGCGGATTCCGGTTTTTTCAAATTAGTTATTTATGATCCATGTAGTAGGTACTTAAATTAGTGCATCAGTTTTCGATCTACATATAATAAATAATAAATAAATATCAGGGGACAATCTCACACAAATTGACTTAGTCCCAAACTAAGCTCTAGGCTTGTACTATGGGTACTAGACAACGATAAACATACTTATATAGAGAAATACATACTTAAATATATAGAAAACATCAATGACTCAGGAACAAATACTCGCGCTCATCGCACAAATATTTGTCCATACCGGGATTCGAACCCAGGACCGCTAGCTTCGTAGGCAGGGTTACTACCAACTAGGCTAACTGCGTCGTCAAATATCATTTGAATTTTACACGACCGCACGAAACCACAAGAATGGCAATGAGTTTAAGTTTATGTACTCATACGTACGCGATCAACATGTAGTCGGGCCGTATAATTCATCTCAACTGTGATCCCCGTCACAATTTGCGTCAAAAATTCTAAAATGACAGTTTTCTTCTTCTTTCAATGTCAGGGAGGGAACAGTAGCTCGGTGGGAACAGTGGCTCGAATGCGCTGTACTCGAAAGGGAAAGAGCTTTATGTCTGTCCTCTACATCAATCGGAAGCGTTCAGTACCCGATCATGCACGAACTAGTTAGTGAGCCGCTCCGGCGCCATGCGGACGAGTTACGTACGTTTTTGTTTTAATCCCTGACCAAACTACATTTTCAGATAAGTTTGACTTAATTTTTTTCTTAACTCGTACGAGATTTTTAATTAGTTATGTTTTTGTCTAAGAGTATGTCTAATCGACTTAGTATTGGCTGATAATTTAAGGCCCTCAGCTTTGGTGTATGCTTCTAGTTTGATCTAAAATCCAAAATGGCGACAGGGTCAACAGTAGTTCGTTTCGGAAAAGTACACAGTCGCTCTCGAACCACTGTGTACATGCAACTCTTTACATTACATTATATTGAAAATCTATTAGTAAGTAGGTAGGAAATGAGTTCTATGACAAAATAATAGGTGAAGGTCATACTATGGTTTATTGACTTATTGACTTAATTTTAATTTGATTTATGATTTTAATGCAGCATTCTGATTTTTACTGCATAATTATTGCCCTTCTTTCAATGTTAAAATTTGATGTTATTTTTTGGACATTTATTTAAAGTGCCAAATTCTGCAGTTTTGCGAGTAGGTAATTTAATTTGCTGCTCATTGCTTATAATATTATATTGTATAACGTCATTACATTTTTCAGCATGTCATCTTCTGTAATTTGACCACACACGATTTTTTATATACGTACAGTGTGTCCCTGGATAAAGTGCACAAACGAATACCTAGGGATGAAACTATGTGCAATTTTACAGACAAAAAAAAATAATATAAAATGGTTTTATTTAACAAAAAACGTTGATTGCGGTCAACCAACCCTATCGGAACAAAGCGAAACCGCCTCATATGATGTCTATTGAAATGAAATAAACGGTTTTTTTATTCCAGAGCATACATTACATAGAGAGTTAATTTTTTGACAATTATTTCTAAGTAGGCAGTAGATGCCTAAGCATTATAACTTTAATAAAAAAATCCAATTCTTATCAATTTTTAAGTTTTCCTAAAGATATCAGAGCCTATTTGGTCATTGAATATCAAAACGTAGCCACTGTGTACTGTTAGAACCACTGTGTACTAGGGAGTGTACACAAAGGTTCGAGCCACTGTGCACTGTTAGAACAACTGTGTACTTGGGGGTACTAGTGACTGTGTACAGGTCGTAGTACACAGTGGTTCGATTCCCATTTTTTTTAAAAGACTGGATATCTCTTTTTTGCTAAAAGAAATAGCAAATCTATTTACAACATATGAAACTTCAATATTGCACTGTGCTTTGTGCTTGCAATAACTATTTCAGGGATTTATATTTTTCATGCAACAGCCTGTTGAAAAAATCCTAGCCACTGTTCCCTCCTTGACCCTACGTCATACTAGTCGCCGTTGGTTTTTAGTATGTTCAAGAAGTTTGCTCATCATCATCATCATCAGCCGCAAGACGTCCACTGCTGGACAAAGACCTTCCCCAAGGTTTTCCACAACGATCGGTCCTCTGCTGCTGTCATCCAGCGGTTTCCCGCGGCCTTTATCAGATCGTCGGTCCACCTTGTGGAAGGCCTGCCGACGCTTCGTCTCCCGGTTCGCAGTCGCCACTCTAGAACCTTTCCGCTCCAACGGCCATCGGTTCTACGAGCAAATTTGCTCACTTCAAGTAAATAAATATTTTAAAAACGTAGGTAGATATATGAAAGGAGTGTCACACAAGTATCAAAAACTCAGGGTCGTTGCCACCACTTAGCATGCAGGGATGATCCGAAGGGTTACCAACCCCCCCGAGCCGTAGGCTGCGTACACGGAGACACTGAACGGCCCAAACTAAACCTTACACTGTTACAACCTTATTGCGGCGCACATGACTAGAAACATTTATAATGGTTAGGTACAATAAAAATTTGACAGGTGCTAGGGAAATTAAATTGTTGTTGGTTGGGGGTTGTTACCTAACCATCCACCACCCATTTATCTTATGACACTTTTTAATTCGTTTAAATTCTGGCCAATTTTTTTTTTATTTATTACATATGAAATGCCAATGTGAATAAGTCCTAGCCCTACATATTGCCAAGTCGCAGGAATCTCTCGATTTGATCCAATTTATCGGATCGACAGAGAATTCGCGCATTTGTTATACATATATAGCTTTAGTGAACTCTGTGTAAAATATGTTTTTAGGTAAACGGATAAAAAATTTATATACCTATAGTATAAAACAAAGTCGATTTCCGCGTCTGTCTGTTTATCCCCTAACTCCTAAACCACGCAACGGATTTTGATGCGGTTTTCACCATCAGTTAGATAATTTTTCACGGAAGGTTGTATATAATAGTACCCGGAGCGAAGCGAGGGCGGGTCGTTAGTTTTGTATATTTTATGGCAAGATAAACGAGCTCACTGGTCAAAGGACATTTACAATCGCAAAACTGCATAAGCTGCGACCATAATTCGAGTGCAGGGGACAAATTTCACACAATTGGCAAGCTCTGGGCTTGTACTATATGGGTACTAGGGTATTTCATCACTTTATCGAAACACCTTTCATCGAACGTATCATTTCGTCGAATTTCATTTCATCGAAAGCTAATTTCTGCCTAAACCTTAAAATTTTCAGGTTATCTTAAGCATGGGTTACGTAGGTTAGGTTAGACCTGACACAAAAAATTATAATTCCTGCGCGTGGAAATTAGCTTCCGATGAAATGATACGTTCGATAAACATATTTATTCAACTATTACTCGCGCTCATCATACAAATATTCTGCGTGAAGACGTGCTTAAGTCTAGTTGGTACTGACCCTGCCTACAAAGCTATTGGTTCAGGGTTCGTGTCCCGGTATGGGAAAATATTTGTATTTGCTCCTGAGTGTTGGATGTCTTCTATATATTTATGTATATATTTCTCTATATAAGTATATATATCGTTTTCTAGTACCCATAGTACAAGTACAAACTCAGCGTCTAGTTTGGGCTAATTCAATTTTATTTGTGTAAGTTCCCCGATAATTATATTTTTAATTATTTAGTTGACATTTTTCTTTACTGACATCGCAGCATACGACTCATTCGTATTTCCGTATAGGTACCTAACCTACAATAGTTATGAAATGTGGTTGATGTATAATTATATACTTTAGCATGCCAAACATTCAGTTCAATTTCAAATGCCTGGAAACTAAACGTCATTTAGAATAATACATTTTAACCCGACTACCCAAAAACTAGAGTAATTCGATCACTATAGAACCAAACTCCAGTTTAAATACATATATTTGTACTCATAAAGAGTAAAGAGTTTACATACATAAATAAAGCCCTTTCCCTTTCGTTGATATTTAAAGGAAAGCTAACTTTAAGTGGCAGATAAATTTACTTGTCGATTGTGAGACAGGCCCTAAATAAAACCTATTATTCCACTATTAAAAGCCAGCAACGCTAAGCAGTAAAAATCCGACCAATGACACGGCAGGGTGGTTTCCGTCCCGTAACGGCTTAAGCGCCCCACCCCTCTCATCCCCAATGCTTAACAGTTTAACGCGACCCGCCGAACGAGCTCGTTGTTCCAAAATCTACCTAATAATCACTTAACTCACAACAATTACTTTTAACAGGACATATAGAACTATGTTGGAATAATTGCTTTTAGGTCAATAAGAAAAGTTCGTTTTTTTTCATGACAAAAAATAAAGTGATACAGTGTAACTAAAATTAAAATACTCACGTCAAAATTTAACATTAATTCAAAACCTCAAAACCAGTGACTACTAAACTAACATTACTTAAATTATGTGATTATCTGACAACAAAATGGAAACAAGGAGCGACACTCCAACCGATTCAAATCGCCAAGAAACCGCCAAAACTTCGTTTCTAATCGAAGACATCTTATACAGGGGGCAGCTAAAGCCACAGGAGGCTAGAAGGTTTGAATATGAGAGGGAACCGAAGCCCTATTTCTCTGTGCCGAGTGATATCAGGCCTGTTCCGCGGGAGGGGTCGTATCTTCAAGTAGCTATGGGCGCGTTAGGAGCATATCTGCACGCCCCTGATTCTTATAAGGCAGTTGAAGCACCGTATTTTTTGTCGCAGGGTAAGATAATCTGGTGTTTTATTTACACAATTTTTTTTTTAATGACTAGCTCATTCAGACGTATTTGTTTCCGGGGAACGTTTTTAGGGTTTCGTACCCGAAGGGTGCCCAACGGGATCCTATAAATATGCCCACGCTGTCAGTCCGTCGAATCCGTCCGTCTGTCTGTCCTAACTATAAAGAGCTGTATCTTTTGAACCGTAATAGATAGCGGGCTGATTTTTTTTTCAGAATATGTATTATTACGGCGAATTTACTAACAAAAAAAGTGAAGTTTTTTTTTCAGAGTATTTTTATTTTTGTTGTATCTATCGTAAAAACGGTAAAACATACAAGCGTCAAATTTGATATGACAAATCCTATAGACTAACAACAAATACTAAAAACCACCCAAATGTGTACGGAACCCTCCAGCCGTTATTATATTACTATTGAAATCATTGTTAGTCACATAGTTTACGATCTGCACACAAGGTATGAAAAATTGGCAACAAATATAATGACCACCAAAGTTATCTTTGAAAGTCAAATTTAGAAAACAATTACCAAATTAAATTGTACCTGTAGATCAAAAATAAATGATCACTATATCTTAGGGCCGTATTAATAAACTCATCTCAACTGTGATCCCCGTCACAAGATGCGTCAAAAATTACAGTTTTCTATGGATTGACGTTTACTTTGACGTATCTTGAGACGGGGATCAGAATTGAGATGAGTTTATTAATACGGCTTTTAGTGAATTCTGTCGGTCAGGATTTTTTGGTAGTCATTTACTATTTTTGATGATCAAAGGTATTGTTTTGTACGTTATTTATGACTAAATCTGGTGATCCATTAAAAATATGCATGAAAAATTATGCGTCAACTATGCAAGCTAAACTAAACTTAAGTAGCTCTTGGTCTGCACCCCGCTTTGCAACTCGCTGAGCTACATCGGCAACTCGCAGAGAAACTCCGTTTAAGTATGCATATTTGCGCCAATTTCTTTATTATTTCTTCATGGACAAAATATTTACTGCAAAATTGTGCTCGTAGATGTATTTTGCTTTCAAAAACTTAAAGGTAAAACAAATGCTAAATACCATACGAATAACTTTTAAAACAAATCAAATAAGTAGTAACTAATTTGAGTTTTGGACTCGTGGAGTCCGAGCCGTATTATTTTACGTGAAAACTATAATTTTTCAACTTTGCGTTCAATTTTATTTGATTTAATTATTGATTTTAATAAAATCATCACTTGGACGCTTTTCGGGTTTCTCTTGATCAGCCCTATTGGCTACCGTATTCTTTGCCTTTGCTTGTTTGTACCTACAGTCAGCATCAAATAGATAGGAGCAGTCAAAATGGCCATATACCTATATCGCAACACATTCTTATTCCTATAGTAATAAAGGTGTGTTGCGATATATTTGGCCACTTTCGCTGCTCCTATCTATTTGATGCTGATCATCAATTAATCATTTTCGGATTCTCCTTGATCTGATCTTCCTCTGTTAGGCGAACGTCATCCGTATCAGCTTCGTCTCATTTAGACGGATATATCAGGAAAATATGTTTTTTCAAGATTGCTAAGTTATATTTTTATTATAAGTAGTTAATGATGAATAATTACGTAATCTATTTAAAACAAAATCAGGTTAGTTACACCGTTTATTTGGCACACAGATAGTTTATTACCTGGATTAACATATATAATACTTTTTATCCCGGGACATAAGGAACACAATAAGGAAATGAAGCAAATTACAGGACGATATACGACAGGGAAAATTATGATATTATTTTGGTTGTAAAACTAGATTTATGCTTTATGGTCACGATAATTTTTCATAAATAAAGTTTTTTCAATGTTAATAAATCATGTTTAATCATTTGTCGGTAGGGGTGCCATACCACGCGCTGTTCACTCCGTCGGAGTTGTCTCTGTCAGCCCTGAAGCACTGCCGCCGACGGAAGGCGCGCACCGTGTTCTCTGACCCGCAGCTCACTGGTGAGTGTACCTACTGTGTCAACGAGTTCGTTTAACACACACTCTTCACTCTTAATTGAAGAATTACTTCGAAGAATTTTATTTTTGAAACAAAAAAAATCCCTCCTCATTAGAAGATTCCCGACTCTTAAGCAGAGGGTCGTGGGTACGAACCCGGGCTCGCACCTCTAAGTTTTTCGGAATTTATGTGCGAAATACAATTTGTAAATTTACCATGAGCTTTTCGGTAAAGGAAAACATCGTGAGGGAACCTGTACACACCTGCAATTTGACGGTGTGTGCGAAGTTCCCAATCCGCATTGGGCCCGCGTGGGAATTATAGCCCAAACCCTCTCATTGTGAGTGGAGGCCTGTGCTCAGCAGTGGGACGTATATAAGCTTAATTATTATTATTATATTACTATTATTATTAGAAGATGGTCTCTATATCTACACGGGTCGTATTTCAGCGTCAACTGCAATCGTTGTTTTGTTCGAGAACTGACGCCGACGGGCGGGTAATACACGAACACTGCTGGGTCCTATCTCCAAATACACAGATTAAATCCTATCCTCCCCAGGCCTGGAAAAACGCTTCGAAACCCAGCGGTACCTGTCAACTCCTGAGCGGGTGGAGCTGGCTAGCGCCCTGAACCTGTCCGAGACGCAGGTGAAGACCTGGTTCCAGAACAGGAGGATGAAGCACAAGAAACAGCTGAGGAAGCAGCAGCAGCAGCGAGGTGAGTGCAGTCAGTGCAGTCACCAGCAATTATATGTGACGTTCTCAATATAAAGGGACCTTATGGAGGAAGGCAGTTACGCTCTTCTTATTCTTGTAACTATACGAATACTATGGTGACAGTTCTAAAAACGGTGTAACCGCCTGCCTCCATATTTAGTAGGTATTCCTTTAGTAGGTAATCGAGCGAGACGTGTCAGCGGGCTGAACATGCATGCACGAGATAAAATTTGATAGGTGCTAGGGATCTATTCCATATTCTAACGTAAGACTTAACGCTTATGGTTTAAAATAAAAGTGTCCCGTCTTGATAAAATCGCTATAAAAATGTGAAAATCGCAATAGTTGCTTAGTAATAAAAGGTAATAAAAGTCAGGACGAGACACTTCTATTTTAAACCTTAAGCGTTAAGTGTTACGTTAGAATATGGAATAGATGTATTCATTTCCCCAGCGACTGTCAAATTTTATCTCGTGCATGCATGCTAAGGCCGCAGGTACCTTGAGCCTAGTCCTGGGTAATATAATATTAGTTGAACCGACAAATGCTGCCACGTAAAATTTTTTTACCAGGCAACTTTTATAAAAAACAAAATTACAAAATTATTCGGATAAGATCATTTAAAAAATATTAACCAAATCTGTCCATCCATTCTCAAATCTTGCGCTTGCCAACTAACACTATTATAATATTGTTAAACTAGCGAACCACCCTCGCTTCGCTCCGGGTACATATACAAAAACCTTCAGTGAAAAATTATCTAATTGATGGTGAAAACCGCATTAAAAGCCGTTGCGTAGTTTAAAAGATCTAAGCGTACATACAGAGGGACAGACGGCGGGAAGCGATTTTGTTTTATACTACTAGCGGCCCGCCAGCTTCGCCCCCCAATTTCTGACTTTTTCGGTGGATATTCCAATTTTTTTTTTCATAAAAACCTTGTCCTTACAATTACAGACACAACAAAAAAAGAATTAACCAAATAGGTGCAGCCGTTCTGAAGTTATGCGCGACCATACATTTCTTCAATTCATTTTTATTTATATAGATGTAGTAATATTTATTTAGATTGCTGCACCCGAATTACAGTCGCCTTTACCACAGTAGATAACTCACTCTCGCACTTAAATAGTGGTCAGAAAGTCACAGATGTTTTATCTTAAGTATCCGCCGCATAGCAGACCATGCGCGGTAGAATACATATTGTATAGATACCGATACTTGATTGAAACCTCCCTAACTTCAGTCAGGTAATTGTTGGAAATTGGCAACAAACTTGCCAGTTCCTGAAGATATTCTTGCCAACTAAGTTGCCCAACTATGGGCGATGTATTGAGAATAATTACTGTGGGAATCTACACACATGCTTGGCATGCTTGCATGTAAACATGGCATGTATGCGTTCTATTTCAGAGCAACAAATTATTTAGAAACTGCCATGAAACTAACTACAAATATACTTGATTAAACATATACAATTTACAGCACGGATCTAAATGTTTAAAAAACAATGAACTGACTCCAAAGCATTAAGGAGTGCCGTTTCAGATAATATAACCTGTCCGATATTTTTTTTTAATCGGTCCACAACTGACGAACATATTGCGCAACATACAGTCTGATTGAGAACCTCCTTCATTTTTGAAGTCGGTCTTTTCGCTGAATATTCCTTCTAAATACCCCCTACATAAAATCGCAATAACTAAAAATTGCTATTTTATTATTTTATCTTTTTTTTAAATTGAAAATGTTACTGTTTATTTTAGTTGTAGTTGGAAAGAAAGATGGTAAAATTTGCTATAAAACGTTTTTTATTTTAGAATCTCTAACTTCTATAGTTTAGAAAAAAATGAAATTTTAGAAGTGTGATACTTAGTTTTGCGGGCCAGTGTATGCTAATTTGAAAAAAACAGCTAGCGAAGCATAAAACTGATGTCGTAGCGGTGCTACGACGCTACGACGCTGCTACGAAATTAGAATGGTGCAAAAATGGAGCAACGAGTATTTAATCAATTCGTGGGGTCCTGACGCACATGGTTTAGTACTTAATTGAAATGAGCAAGCGCCACCACGACACCACTGGTGACCGAAGAGCTGGCAGCTTCCTCTCACATCGAATAAGCATTGCTATTCAGAGAAGAAAATGCCAGTATCTTCGGCACAATGCCACGGGGGCCTTTCAAATTTTAGTAATTAGTTTTCGTTTTGGTTTTATTTTTCATAATATTATTTGCTTTATGTCTTAATTTAATTATTAATTTTTCTTTTGTATATACTTACTGTATATTGTATTATTTGTTGATTAGTAAACAATAAATATCTATATATATATATATATATATATATATATATATATATATATATATATATATATATATATATATATATATATATATATATATATATATATATATATATATATATATATATAAAAATTAATCCCTATTTCTCTTGGTTACGCCATAACTTGAGAACGGCTTGGCCATTATTTTTTCTTTAAAATATTCCTTGAAGTCCGAGAAAGGTTTTTATGAAGAGAAAAATTGGATATTACAACTTTAATTGGGGAAATGGGAGGGGGAATTTTAAACGAAGCGAAGTGAGGGTGGGTTGCTATACTCTCAAATAAAATAACACATGAAACACTAATAATAAGTGTCAGTTCATTAAATTATTAACGTGTATACTTAATGTAAATCAGCGAAAGAATTTTTAGAATCTGATCAGCAGTTCCAAAGATTACGCCCAGCAAACAAACTAAATACAATTTTGCCTCTTTATAATATAAAGTATGATGAAATATTTTCATAAGTACGTCATTCAAAATTAACTCTGAAATCACCAGGGTCTTAATTACAAAATTATAATGGAGTCTCGAAACATCCTATTAGGAGGCTGGAAGATGGAAGATAATTTGCATTAAACGGAATATTACGTCTTTTCTTTCTTTACAGAGAAACACTGGTTTGTTCTTACTTGTTAGCTGTTATCTGTTATCTGGCTGGCAACGTCGCCATTTTGGTTTTTTATTTATTTCATAAGAAACGGGATACACCTATACTAATTAACTTTAGTTAGAGAAACAGTTTTTTTATTTAGTACCTAATTAAATAATTTTACAAAGTCTTTCGTTGCAAAAAAAATAAACGTCAAAGATAAAAATCATTCGCATTTACGCAGTCGTATTTTTGAAAAAAAACATGATATTACCCCAAATTTAAACATTTTGCCATCTACGTCCATTACATATTTATTGTACAATAAAATAATACTTAATTTTGACTTAACTTTACACTACAGTGTTCAAGTCTAAAGGAAAATCAGCTGTAGGTATTTCGCAACAAAACGACAGCGACACCAGAATACGGCGCCATCTTCAGTAATTGCCCCCGCCAACCTCAAAGACGTCCAAATTAAATTTGGAACGGCCGCTTTCGCGCCACAATTCAAGACGTTGCCAGTAACGACGAACATTGCGCGTGATACAAGCAATAATGCAACGTATGCCGTTGAAATAAGAAATGTATAGCGTACCTTTTTCTTGTGGTTGGTATAACGAAGTTACTAAGCCAAGATGGCCGACGTCTTGGTTGCTAGGCAACGAAACGTCTTGAGTTGATTGTTAGGAGAATTCAGAGCTTGTGTGGGTAGAATAGAGTTGAGAATTAAATGGGAGCGAGGAGGGTGGGTATTTTAGAGGCGTGTATTTTATATAGTTAAGGATGGTTGTCGATTTAAGGTTGTAAATGTCGGTGCTTTGTCTGTTGCTTACGGTTGAGAATTTTTATTTAATTCTTAAAAAAAAAACTATATGAGTTAGACGAGCTACATTGTTTAGATATTAGATAGATATTAAAACTGCTCTAACAATTTCAATAAAATTCTATAGATATGTCTTATTGAGCTCAAGGTTTGATCGTTCTCATCCCGGGAAAACTCTTAATATATATACAGGATGTAACAAAAACCCTGTTCAATAAAAAAAACCGTTGTTGGGTCACTTACCCCTGGCATTTACCGCCTGTTTCACAATCGTCAAGTAAAGCATATCTGTCAAATAAAAGCTCTTTCCCTTTCTTACACTTGAAAATAGACAAGGAGAGGATTATCTTTAACTGACAGATGAATTTACTTACCCTTAGTGTTATCTGTTCAAGGTATACTCGTATAGAGATATTAAAGTTATAAAGTATGAAAAACTAATAACAACAGGGTGGCTAATAATGGCGGTAACACACCCGGCAAAAAAATACTTGCTAATATAAAAAAAAAATGCTGACTAATGAGCATAAATTCAGCATTTTTTTTCTATCAAAAAACAGAATATTTAATAACGTAAGAGCCAATAGAGAAACGATTTTATGATCATAACAACCACTACTGAAGTTTTTGTTGTGGCTTTATCACGCTACATCGACTATTTCAGATATATTGTTGCCGCTCTAGATTTAAAGTTCACTATACAATCACAACTTTCATTATTTATGTATAACTTAAATGTAGGTACCTACCTATTGTACATAGTCCGTGAGCCCGCTCCGAAATTGCCTACGTCATATGACTTCATGATAAAATGCATGGCACACGCTCGAAAAAGTTGTGCTGAGCTAGGATCAGAAGATTATCGCGCCTAAAATTGACCGGAAGTTTGAGGTTATATTTACATCATGTGATGACACATTAATATCAAAAACTGCACTGTGTAGCGAAAATATCGTAAATTCTCGAAAACAAGTTATCTCTAATGAATTATGTTTTATTTTTAGTTGATTGAACCTTCTATAAGGAGGAGGGCATAAACACTGCAATATATTTTTTTGTCGCAGGTAACACAGCAGTGGATTTCACTAAGCATGCACCCCAGACATCGGAATGTAGAAAGGTACAGTTAAGCGCTTAAATCGTGCGTTTGAGCATGACAAACATGAAATACATGATAATTACAATGACAAAACACTATATCCTCCTATACTACGGTACTATATACCAGGCCCAAAACGAGCCTAAATGGCACCTCCGGGACTTCACCAGGGTAACCTTAATGAAAGAAAACGAGACCTAAACTGAAAGCTGGTTTTACAGGTACTCCCCCTCCCCTCCCCCCTTCCATCCTAATTATAAAGTCCTTAATCCATTTCTGCTTACGGTAGTAATATTATGTCGCGTTCCACAGTCGGATGACACGCGACTGACGCAGACGTCGGACTCGGAGAGCGACCACAGCGACAGCGACATCGACATAGTCGGGGAACCCAATTACACGCGGTACAACACGTAGACACTGGGGGTATAGAGGTGGTATTGAGGTGGCGTAGAGGCGTTATAGAGATGGCGTAGAGGCGGTGTAAAGGTGGCGAAGAGGCGACGTAGAAGCACGCTAGAGGCGCGGACTTTGGTCTACATTTACAGTCGGGAATTTCATTGTCACGATTGGATCAGTGGGCCGATTATTGAATCTCACCCGGTGACTAAAGTTCACCAAAAAGCTGATTTTTACCGATTTCTAGAAGCTCGCATATATTTATCTTGCTAGTAACGGTAGTAACTACGGTTCTCACGCCTGCCGGCTTAACATACATATACGAGATAAAATTTGACAGGTGCTAGGGAAATGAGTACATCTATTCCATATTCTAACGTAAAACTTAACGCTTAAGGTTTAAAATAAAAGTGTCCCGTCTTGATAAAATCGCTATAAAAAAGTGAAAATCGCTATAATCGCTTAGTAATAAAAGTCAGTCTTACGTTAGAGGAATACGTAGATGTATTATTTTCTCTTAACTTTAACCGATATCACCAAGTGAATATTTTTTTATTATTCTCACTAATTATCTGTGGGATTCAAAAATCGACTTCCAGGTCATTGGAAGTAATGTGGACTGACCATAAATGTGGATCTTTAGGACCTTTACAAACTGGTTACGTAAGCACGCTTTTCAGGGTTCTAAAATAAAAGAACGGATGTATGTCACACATTACGCGGAGACTAGTAATTTGTCAGGTAGGGTTATTTTGTTAACTTCTAAACGTTGTGAACGTAAAATTATAAAAAGTGTTAGCATTACACACTAGAACTGAGATAATGTTTTTTTGCGCGTGTTATATGCGACAATACCATCAATTAACAACATAAAAGTAACAACACAAGTAGCACAAAAGCTGTATAAGAGCTTATACGGCAATTATAACTCTATTTTCAGTATTGAAAGGGCTGTATAAGCTCTTATACAGCTTGTGTGTTACTTGGGCATGCATCATTTATCCACCTGAAATATTACGAAAATGTATTACTTATCAATATATGATAAAATTTTATAACGTAGTAATTTATGTAGAAAATCTAGTCGTCAATAAGTGCAATAATAGTTTTAAATGTAAATATGTAGTACTTACGTGTGTTAGTCTCAATAAATTGATAATTACCTTTTTTTTACAGTAATAATAATATAATAATGTGAAATATCTTTTCCACTGCAATTCACGTAAAAGGGAAATTTAAAAAATCCGGCCGCGCCGCGCCGCGTGATGTCGTGTCGTGGCCAGGCGCTTTGTGTTAGCCCTTAACATTGCCCTTATCTGATTTTACCCAAAACCGATAAGGGATGAGTATTTTAAAACTTGGTATACTGTTCCAGATTTTAAGTCAATTTTACCATTGGAAGTGAATTAATTTCTTACAAAAGACACACATGCTAGGGGTAGCACGCATGCGCGAGATATTTTGACAGGTGCTAGGGAAATGAATACATCTATTCCATATTCTAACGTAAGACAACGCTTAAGGTTTAAAATAAAAGTGTCCCGTCTTGATAAATTCGCAATAAAAATGTGAAAATCGCAATTGTCGCTTAAATGATAATAAAAGTCAGGAAAGAGACACTTTCATTTTAAACTTAAGCGTTAAGTCTTGGTTACGTTAAAATATGGAATAGATGTATTAATTTCCCTAGCACCTGTCAAATTTTATCTCGTCTATGCATGCTAAGCCCGCAGTAAGGTAATTTAGGATTGCTCTGTTTTTTATAACTATATAGATTATATCGATATATACCTAAGCAATTCATACTTAGATAATTCATTGTACATAGGAACATACATGGCTCAATACTTAGAATATGAATAATTGTTAGTTATAGTTAAAAATAGGAAATTAGGTTTAATCTTGGAGAAGACATGGTCATTTTAAATAATATGTGATGGAAATTTGAGATGGGTCATTAAAGGCAGTTACTGGAACCCTTGTCACCACAGGAAAATGACCTTAGCAGACCATCGTAAACCTTTAAGTTACCTATGTCAACCGACAATAGAGGTGATGTCAATTTTTTTTCTTTGTCGATCAGGTAGATTATCAAAAACGGACACGAATTTCTAATTTTTTCACATAATCAAAAAATTACGGAGATATATCGAGTTGTAATGTCGCATGACGTCACGTCTCAATACAATTTTTACACATATGACGTCACCCCACTTCCGAACTTTGACGCGCTTTATCTTTGTAATTTTTTGTTTGATTGACAAAGATAAATACGTGTCCAATATTTTTTGATAATCTAACTGACGGACTAAATAGAGTTTCGTTTTCTTTACCCAGTCATCATGCCTATGACAATTTTTGGAGAAATGTACAGTATGTAATAATGGGGCGAATCAACTTTTAAGGTACTCCCCATTTTTCGAGAGGATTCACAATTAATATTTTTTTAGAAAAACTATATATTTGCTAACGTCGTGGCTTACACATTTATATAATCAGACATATAGGCTAACATTTAGAAAATGTTGTTCAAAAATGGTACAATTTTAAATAATAATATAGTTGGTAACGCAGGGGACGATGTTGTCCCCAGGTTTTGTATGAAAAATGTCCATTTTCCCCTGAGTTACCAGGGTTTTCCGAAAATTAAGAAATATGTGTCTAACATGTGGGATCTGTAAATTTGATGGACTGATTTTAATATTCATAAATTATTATTAATCATAAGTCACCAGTGTAGGGTATACAGCGTATTGTTACTACGCGCGGGTAGATTTCGAATAAAAACAGTTAGCTTCCAGCCGGCCTTTCATTAACTTTCCATTGGCGCAGTCGGTGTTTAAAATATAGTTTAACTGCTTTAGAGGGCTTGTGTACGTGTGTGGTTTGTCGAGAAGGACACATCTTAAAGTTTTATAACATAATGCCGATCGGTAAAATCGAGACATTTGATTTAAGTTCGAAACAGTGGCCGGCGTACGTGCGTCGAGTGAATCAGTTTATATTGCTTAACGAAATTAAAGAGGAGTTAAAAGTGCCGACTCTCATTACGGTAGTGGGTGACGCTACGTATTCGTTGATGTGCGATCTTTGTGCCCCGGCCCACCCGGAGACTAAAACCTATGACGCGCTCGTGAAATTGGTTACCGATCACCTCGAGCCGCAGCGCTCAGAAATAGCCGAAAGGCACATTTACAGGCAGCGCAGGCAACAGCCCGGGGAGACCTTGACGGAGTATTTGCAAAGTCTGAAACACCTGGCCACTACGTGTAACTTCGCGTCGAGGTTAGAGGAGGAGCTGCGGGACCAATTTGTTTCGGGATTGGCAAGCGAAACAATGAGATCGCGCATCTTTGCTGAGAAAAATATTAAGTATAGCCAGGCGGTGGAGCTAGCTCTGGCGCTGGAGGCCGCCGAGAGGCACGCGGTTGTGAGTGCAACCGGCGTGAGCGGGCCGGCGGCGGCGGCGAGCGGCGGCGGCGGCGCGAGTGAGGATTTGCACGCCTTGCGCGCGCGCCGCGCCGGCGGCGGAGCCCGGCCGCGCGGGCCACCCGACCACGGGGAGCGCGGCGGCGGCGCGGGCGGCCGACCGGAAGGCAGCGGGGTCACGGGCGACGGCGCAGCATGTTGGCGGTGCGGCAAGGCGCATCGTGCGAACAAGTGTCGGTTTGCTAACTATAATTGTGATCAGTGTCACCAGCGTGGGCATTTAAAGGTGATGTGCCCCAAAAGTGATCGTCAAGAAAGTAGTAAGTGGCAGCATTACTTGAGTGATAACTCGGATGACGATTTTTTTAACATCGAGGTCTCGAAGGAAGGTAACAAGCCATTTTTTATGAATCTTCAAGTGGACGATAAACAATTAGAGTGGGAAATCGATACCGGCAGTAGGATCTCCGCGATAAATGAACAATGTTATGAACACTGGTTTAAGCATAAAAAATTACAATTGGATAATTTAATTTTACGTAGTTATTCTGGCTCGCGAATTGAACCACTCGGGTTCTTTAGAGTAAAAGTAACTTTTAAAACCACGAATGTTGATAATCTTGTGTTGTACGTTATTAAAGGGGGCGGCAGGCCATTATTAGGCAGAGATTGGCTTAGAGCGCTTGGAATTAGTGAAATTAAAATTAATCAGATCGTGGAGGATAAATTTGTGAGCCAGCTATGTAAAGAATACCCAGAAGTGTTTAGTGATAAACTGGGAACCTGTAAAAAGAAGCTTAATTTAGAATTAACAGACTGCGAAAGTGTGTACGTGCGCGCCCGGGCGGTGCCGCTGGCGCTGCGCGCGCGCGTCGAGCGCGAGCTGGCGCGGCTGGAGCGCGACGGCACCATCTACCGCGTGGACCACTCGGACTTCGGCACGCCCATCGTGCCGGTGGTTAAGAGCAACGGGGAGCTCAGGCTGTGCGGGGATTACAAAATTACCATTAACCCTAAATTAAAACGTGACTTTTATCCTTTACCGCGTATAGAGGAGTTATTCGCTAACTTAAGCAACGGGGAGGAATTTACTAAAATCGACCTTAGGCACGCGTACGAACAATTGATTTTAACGGATAGTTCACAAAGATTTACAGCGATAACTACACATATCGGTACCTTTGCATATCGGCGCACGCCGTACGGCCTGTCGTGTGTGCCGGAGAAGTTTCAAAAGTTGATGGAGGAAACATTACGGGGGGTTTCTGGTACCGTGGTGTTTTTGGACGATATTTGTGTCACGGGTCCCGACCGCCACACACACTTACGCAATCTGAGAATGGTATTAGATAGGCTTAAGCAGATGGGTCTTACTGTAAAGTTAGAAAAATGTAAATTCCTACAAAAAAAGAGTACATTATTTAGGATTCATCATTGATAAAAACGGGTTACATCCGGATCCCGTGAAACTCGAGGCGATCACCAGTTTGCCTCCACCCACGGACGTGACGCAATTAAAAAGTTTCCTCGGCCTTCTTAACTATTACGGCAAGTTCATACCGAATTTGAGTACCTTATTACATCCATTACACGCGTTGTTAAAAAAAAATGTAAGTTGGGACTGGGATAGGAGTTGCGAGCGGGCGTTCGAGGGCGCGAAGGAGGCTCTGGCGAGCGACCGCGTGCTGGCGCACTACGACGAGGGGCGGCCGCTGGTGCTGGCCGTGGACAGCAGCGCGTACGGGCTGGGCGCCGTGCTGGCGCACCGCTACGCCGACGGCAGCGAGCGGCCCGTCAGCTGCGCCTCCCGCACGCTCAATGACGCAGAGAAAAACTATAGCCAGCTGGACAAAGAGGCGCTGGCGATTTTTTATGGGGTTACCAAACATCACCAGTACCTCTTTGGTAGGCAATTTGTACTGCGCACGGACCATAAGCCTTTAATGTATATTTTTGGTGAAAAAAAAGGCATACCACAGACGGCGGCTAGCAGGCTGCAGCGCTGGGCTGCGCGGCTGGCGGGCTACGATTATAAAATTGAGTTTGTCAGGTCGGCCGACAACGGGCCGGCGGACTCCCTTTCGAGGCTGCCGTTGCCACACGAGCGCCGCCCCACGTCCAGTACGGCATTGATTAATACTATATTAGATTCAATACCGATTGGTTTTAAAGACGTAGCTAAAGAAACTAATAACGATCCTTTATTGAGTAAGATTTTAGGATATATTATGTATGGTTGGCCATTGTCCCCTAGCTGTGAGGGGGAAAAAGCTTTTTTTTCTAGGAAGGAGGAACTGTACACGGAATTAGGGTGTATCCTGTTTAAGTATCGGATTGTGATCCCGATGAAATTAAGATCGGAAGTTTTAAGAGAAATTCATGCTGGTCATTTAGGCATGAACAAAATGAAAAGTATCGCTCGTAACTACGTGTACTGGCCGAATATGGACGGGGATATCGAGGCGTGCGCGCGCGCGTGCTCCGCGTGCCGCGCTGTGCGCGACGCGCCCGCACACGCGCCGCTGCACCCGTGGGAGTTTCCCCTGCACCCATGGCGGCGAGTACATGCCGACTTTTTCGATTGTGCGGGTAAACGTTTTCTGGTGATAATTGATGCGCACTCGAAATGGATGGAAACTTTGTTGATGACTAGTACGTCTGCGACATCCACACTTAAAGCTTTCCGAACTGTTTTTGCGCGATTTGGACTTCCGTCACAGCTAGTGACCGATAATGGCCCGCCGTTTTCCTCAGCGGAATTTAAATTATACTGTGTCAAAAATTGTATAAAGCACTCCACGTCGGCACCGTACAGGCCACAAGGGAACGGGGAAGCCGAAAATGCGGTAAAAACAGTAAAAAAAGCGATCAAACGGGCGATTTTTGAGGGTGAAGACGTCTTGGTCGCACTGAATAGGTTTCTATTCCAGTATAGGAATAGTGAACACGCGACGACTGGAGTCGCTCCCGCTGTTGCGCTGCTCGGGCGGCGGCTGCGCGGGCGCCTCGACGCGCTGCGGCCTGACCCGGCGGCCGCGGCGCGCGACGCGCAGGACAGGCAAGTCCGGGCCGCCGGAGGTCATCTCAGGGAGTTGCGCGTCGGGGAGTCAGTACTCACGCGCGATTACTCAAAAGGGGGGAGCAAGTGGTCGGAGGGACAGATCGCGGCTACCACAGGTCCGGTGTCATACAAAGTGGATATGGGGAACGGGACTGTGTGGCGTAGGCACCAAGACCAAATTATACCCCTGACAGGGAAAAGCCGTTACTCGTTGTCGCGTACCAGTATTTTGCCAGATACGAACGTCACTGCGCACGGCGCCGGCGGGGAGTCAGCCGCGGAGGCGGCTGCCGAGCCCGCAGGGGACGGGGCGGACAGAGCTGACGCGGCCCAGTCGGATGCAGAGTCAGAATATGGGGACGCGGTGGAAGACTCGGGACCGGGGGATCGTATTGACAACTCTAACGCTTATACCCCGATACCGCCAGCCGCCTCCGCACGGTACATTCGGGCACACCGGAGAGCCCATAAAAAAAAATAAGATGTACTTGGATACTACATACATATTTATTATTGTTAATTATTTGTAAATAGTAGTGTGTTGTTACCTTTAGTATCTTTTTGGTATTAGTGATGAACTTTAGAATTGGTGGTGGGATATGTAGGGTATACAGCGTATTGTTACTACGCGCGGGTAGATTTCGAATAAAAACAGTTAGCTTCCAGCCGGCCTTTCATTAACTTTCCAACCAGGAAAGTTTTAGTGCCGCAAGAGAAAACGAGTATCTTAAAAGTTGATTCACCCAATAACGTTAGTCAGTTTTGAAAATGAAATTCCAATCGCCAATCGGTTCTATTTCTATTAAGGAACTTTGACTTTGTCTGCATATGTAGAGATGTATGAATCAAGGTACGAGTCGTCGCAGGGCGAGGTGACGACTTCATCCTATCATACATTGCTTCGCTAAGCGGGCTGTTGACAGAACTTTCTAGTCATCAAAGTGTTACCTAGTCATTGTTATTACGTTTTTTTCTAGTCACGGATGAAAATGGGTTTTGCCTGTTGTTGTAAATACTGAAGTTTGTAATTATAAACTTAATGAATTAAAGTTTAAAACTGAATGTGTTGTTTTCTTTCTAAAAAAACTGCCTCACTCAGAGACGTCAATTTTGAGTTTCATTGAAGTTGCTGCGTCTTATTCTATAGCAATGAAAGTGACAGCAGCAACTTGAATCAAACTTAAAAGTTAATTGACGTCTCTGAGTGCGGCCGTAAGACTTTTGTTTAGGCTTTTTTATATGGAAAAGGCACACACACATCACACATGTCACATGTCATGCCAGCTGGGATCTGAGACCCATAAGCATTGGCTCAAGACTGCAATCTTTAAACTTTTTCAACGCCATGTCAATTACAAAAGTCGTCACACACACGCTATTACAGCTGAAAACCAGAGTTAATTTCAACCTTATGTTATAGACGTTCAGGTCTATTTTTCGCTGTCAACCGTGACGGATATATCCGTCGTTGGGGTTGAACCAGTGATGCGGATATATCCGTCAGTGGCTTTGAGAAGGTTAAGGAATGTTAATATACTGATTTTGGCTGAGATGCCTAACTCAAGTCACGTCAGAAATTACAGTTTCTTCATGTCAAAGTTAACGTGGGGTGATTCTTGGAGTGTTTCAACCGCTCTCATTCCCCTGGTCGCAATAATGTCGAATTTCCTGTAGATTATTTTCAGTTATTTTGTAGAAGTCAGGGCACTCTACAAGATAACCGAAAATAGCATCCAAAGCTAGAGGAATTTCGACATTAATGCGACCAGGGGAATGAGAGCGGTTGAAACGCCCGAAGAATTACCCCCATTCACGTACCAACCTATAGACGCCGGGTTCAAAACAAAATTCTCTTTGAAAAGTGTCCTAGGGCAGCCTACACAAACTTAGATACTTGGAGTCATTGTCAAATTCTATTTAAATCGTATCTCATAAAGGCAAGTCTTAATTTTACTTAATTAAAATAAGAACCCATTTTGAAGTCAGGTCTTATTAGCTCGGCCGTTTTTTGTTTTGTGACCGGTTATCTAGTTGAGTATTGTTGATCGAAAGTTAAATAGAATCGACATAAAAATTCCATATTTATTGGACCGGCTCACAAAATTTCACGAGAACCGGTTGAGAAACGCGACCTGTAGGAGAACAGCCGGAAATCGGGACATCGGGACATACGAAAGCATTTTTGTCCAAGCTGAAACGGAGACGCTTGGCTCACGCTTCGCGCTCGCTCGGTTGATTAGTAGATATTTCATACGTGACGTTCTCAATATAAAGGGACCTTATGGAAGCAGCCGGTTACGCCGTTTTTAGAATTGTTACCATAGTATTCGTATAGTTACAAAAATAATAAGAGCTTAACTGCCTTCCTCCATAAGGTCCCTTTATATTGAGAACGTCACAATTGACTGAAAATGTCAGCACGTGCCAAAGAATGCAACTAAATGAAACTTTATTTAGTTCATAAAAGATCCTTTTGATTCTCCCTGCGTGGCTCAGAGTGAGGGGTATCCATTGACGCTCTAATACGCTAAATTAGGTTAGTAAACGCAATTATTGCTGTCAAAATAATACAGGGTTAGAAATTGGACAAGTTAAGGGTGAGAGGATAGATTGTTACTGGTGCAGTGTTGACAGATTACATTTACTGTTAACTATAATCAGTTGAGATAAATAAACAAAATTTAAAAGAAAATGAATGTACTATCACTGGTGACTAATTATGTATTCAAACTATAATTTTAACGTTATTATTACAAACTTTTTAAATTATTGCACAATATTTACAAAAAATGATTTCTCCGAAGATTAAGAGTCGAGAATTCAGAAAAAACAAGGTAGTTATTTGTAAATAAATATTTAAGTACTATTAAGTGATACTGTTATGAAAATGAAAAGTTTTTTTTATGAGAAAATAACAAAAAACTATAAAATAGTAACATAAATACCTGCTCCTGTAAAAATTCAGGAAAATCAAACTAATTTAGAGCATTGGAGGCAAAATAAAATAGATCTACGAACCAGTTAAAGTAAAAACTAAGCATTTTATTAACCCTGATTCAAGTGTTTTATAGGCACATAGGTTACATGCACTGTAACACGGAACCTTCGGTGCGCGATTCCGTCTCACACTTGACCGATTTATTGTGAGTTTAAAAAGGTATGTGAAATAAAAGCTTGTAACAATTTCTTTTATAACCCCACCGCTCGGCCGTTAAAGGAAGCAAACGAAGTTTCCGACCAATCATGCCTGACAACACATATTAATCGGATTGATCACACAAATATCATAACTTCCATCTTCCTTACCACTCAAAACAACACCCTATCTCAAATTGAACTAGGCGTACATTTGCGTAGCTATTAAAAGACTTGAGCTATTGTCAATTGGCAAATTTCATTCTGATTGAAGGCACGCGTTCATACTCGCACAATAAGGTAAATTGTTCGTGTTTTGATTCAATTTTAATGACAACGGTTCTAATTCTGTAGGCGAATAAACAAATAACAATAGAAATTATATAATTGATGAAATTATGGGTAAAATTGGCACAAGCGAAGTTTGGGAGCCGATTTATAATTATAGCCGCTAAATTGGTGGTGGGATCTTGTGTGAGATCCGTTCATAAGGCTTTTTCACTTCTCATGCTCAACAAGTGTGTCATATTAGGCTTATCAAGCGGGACTAATGTAGTACATTTAGTCCCTAGGGAAAAAATTAATGGAACGTTGGGTTCTTTTTTTGTACGTAGATATACTGTTTAACTAATTTAACTCTTTAAAAAACTTTGTATTAAATCAACCAAACAAAATACAGCTACTTATATTAAAATTGACCAGAAACAGAATTAATTTCTCAAAATATTAGGTGTTTTAGTCCCTCAACAATCAACAATTATTTTCTTTTTAATTTCCATATAAAAGCCTTGGAAAACCACAAACAGCCAGAAACATGTTGCCATTTGATGATGTTGCCCTTGTCGCCGGAGTGCGCGGTGGAGAGCCGGCTGGGCATACAACCTCCACCGCCTCAGTCTTCGTTTCGGAAATCTTATGAATATTTGTTATGTTCTAACCCCAAAATCAACATTGTTGTTGTCTTTCTGCGTAACAGTGACGGGTTGAGAGTAAAAAAGATAGCGCTATTAAGTTGTAATTTTTAACGTGTCTGTCTAAAAATTATTAGGTATTTTAATTTA
Organism: Tortrix viridana; assembly: GCA_963241965.1. NCBI lineage: Eukaryota > Metazoa > Arthropoda > Insecta > Lepidoptera > Tortricidae > Tortrix > Tortrix viridana. The sequence goes on from OY725201.1 coordinate 2,067,495, forward strand.
AGATTTATTTTCTCGCAATCGAAGTGAAAAGTAGTGTTCAACTCGAGACTAAAAAGTCATAATGACTTGCTTTAGTCCCTTGTTGAACAATCTACTATTTTATGACGAAAGGCAGACTAGCATACATGCCACCTAATTGTGAGATTTGAATCTGAGACCCATAGTGGTCACACCAGGGGATTGTTGAGCCACTTGCTAACATTCCTAAATCGGTCGTCACGTGGAAATCTACGACGAACATTGTATATCATAGTTCTACGATGCGCGGCACAACGGCGTCGATACGACCCTCAACATACTACGACACCATTTTTATATTACGTTTAGTTTCTGTCAATCCTCACAACATGACTTCATGCCGTTTGTCACATCACGGCACGACGTTACAATATACGTCGTAGATATCCATGATACGATGTCGCTTCATGATACAACGTCGCATCGTGCCACGACGCATCGTCGTAATGTTTTGTCCCAAACGTCGTATATTTTCGATTCAAAATAACTGACGACCGAAGCAAAAACGCAGCAAACGCTGTAGGACTTCATACTTAATTACCTTTTTAATTTGGAGGGCAGAATACTGTACCCAGTTTCCCACAGCCATGTCGAATCAGCACTCCACTAACCGCGATAGCGCACGTCTGCGCCTGCGACTGTTGTGGCAACACGTCCAAGAGCTCTCGCAAGCCCTCGGTAGCTCTCGGGAGCCCTCGGGAGCTATTAACACGGAGCTAATTATGGGACGGCACGGTTGCACTTTTCAATGAGATTTTGAGTGAGGTTAGATTTGTTTGATAAATTGACGTGAACGGGAATGATTTTGGGTAATTGGTATACTTTTTGATTTGTGTTTCACTTAAAGATTTCTTGTGGTATTGCCCGCCTCTTGTACTAAAAAAAATATTTATGTGCAATAAATTATTTAAATAAAGTAATTATTTATTTTATTAAATATTTTTTAATTCTTATAGATAAATATTGTACCACAAAACCGTATATGTATCAGGTAGGTACCTGCTCGGAAATATCAACGGTAAATATCTCACACTGAATTGACCTAGCTAGTTCAGAAGCAGAACTAAGCTCTGACTCTATACCTAAGAAATAATCCTAATTTCCAATTTTGGTATAAGATTGTTTATAAATTGAATTGACCACTGCGGGCTCATCATGCATGTACGAGATAAAATTTGACAGGTGCTAGGGAAATTAATACAGAACGATAGACGAATCCTGACTTTTATTACCTTTTATTACTAAGCACTATTGCGATTTTCTCATTTTTATAGCGATTTTATCAAGACGGGACAAACCTTAAGCGTTAACGTTAAAATATGGAATAGATGAATTCATTTTCCTAGCAACTGTCAAATTTTATCTCGTGCTAGCATGCTAGGAGGTCTGTAATGAACAAATTTAATTAATGTTGCCATTCAGTATTTTTATTAAGTAAAATTCGGACGCGTTTCTTTAAAACTCAAAGGAAAAATAAATCATTAAATAATTTACAAAATTTTCTATGTCGTGAAATTTTTAAACATATAATGGAACTTTATTTCTTCTCAATGTATTTAGTATCTACAAAACCATCAAAACACTGTTTAACAAACATGAAAAAACTAAGCATTGTTTTCAAACCAACTGACTCAGAATGTGACACTTTTCCGACTTAATTGGAGAGCTCTCAACCACCCAGTCTACGTTGAGCCTCTACATCCCTCTATTAACGTACATTTACGACCTTTAAAAGGCAAGGGGGAGTTCTTAATACAATGGTTGTATTTACAAAGGGTAAAACGGTGTCAAATTACATGCAAGGGATTTTTTTATGGCAATTATTAGGCGATTATTTTTGGTTTTACGCTAGATTTGGTTGAGGGTTGTTTCGGAACGTTTTGAGAATACATCCGATACTCGTGGTGATTGTTGTTTGTTAATTGGGGTGTTTATCAGTAATGAGATGATACCCTCAGCAGAAATTGTTTGAGCTCTATATTTTTATACCTAAATGCTGCACGGCGACGTCTTTTAGGTGAAGTGTCTATCGATTCGTCCTTATTGTGCGATTACGTTTTATTTAAATTGGTGTCCCCTTGTTTTACAGTAATTTTACCGAATGTGTCGTTTCACCGAATTTCGTTTCATCGAAAGCTAATTTTTGCTGAAACCTTGTTGTTTTCAGGTTATATTAAGCATGGGTAAGCACTTTGAGGATACAGATTATTTAATTATTCTAGAATGGAATGGAATTTCTGCAATGGAATTAATAATGACCTAATTCTCAGCTCTTTTGGTTGGACCAGGCTTCATACAAAGATGCCCATGGTCCTTTTTGGTCAAGCGTTTAAAAATCTCATCCAGGATGCCGTCAAGCACGTCTTCCGACACTTTACTGTCTACATAATTACTAGTAGTTTAAACAATGCCGTTCCAAAGTCACCCGATCTTTTATAACTTAAACAAAATCAAATCTTGCCCCTATCTTTACAATTAGGGTCCTTCTTGTAGTGTCTAGTTCCGCTCGCCGCGTGGCGCGCGCGTGTCGCGCCGCGTCAAGACCTTTGTAAGAGCATCCTGTCTTGTTGAAGACTTATAAGAGTTCTTGTTCTTGATAAAGGAAGGTGGAGTTGATGTAAAAATATGGGCTTTAACGGTATTCTTTTTTATGGTTCCGTAACATAATGGTAAAAAAGGAACCCTTATGGTGAGACTTCGTTGTCTGTCTGTCTGTCTGTCTGTCTGTATGTCACAGTAGTTTTTCTCAGCAACTATACAACCTATCAACTTAAAATTTGGCATAGTTGTATAACTTGCTTGCCCGCATCTGTTTTAGTAAAAAATATGAAATTAATTTAATAAGTAATTGAAAAGGGGTCTAGAATGGCGGGTTGAAAAATGAAAGTACTTTGATTATAGCAAGTGAGGTGTCATATTAAAGGGCTCAATATGTACATTTCAAAACTAATTTTTGTATAATTTTCCGTGACGTACTTTATGATTTATAAAAAAAAAAAAAAAAAAATCGTCAACAAATGACCGTTCCCTCTCCTTATCTCCGAAGTTTATGAACTGAAAAATTACTTACTTATTAACCTATATTTTACGGGAAAAATAAAACGAAGTGTTCAAATTTTATATTTTTCGAGAAATTGACAAAGAACTTTAAAGATCTGTACTAAAATTTAGGTAAGTCAAAATGGACCTTAATGCATACAATTAAAGTACATATAAAGGTATATTTTTGAAGTACGGACTTTCATACAGATACAAGTCCGACTCCGTTTTTTATATAATCTTTATAAGTCTGTCTGTCAGTGATAATTGTAATTATTTTCCGCGTAATTACACTGAGTGCGACATCTTATGATTTGTACGTCAGTAGGCTAAAAATTATTCTTGATTAGTTTCTTATTGAAAGGGCATTTTATAGTGTTAAGGAATTTTACGGATGATGTTTTTTGGTGTGTATATTTTTAAATATGATGTTTATTTTATTTTATTTTCATTGTATGTTTGATTTCTATAATGTTTGTGACGTGTGTTTTAGTGACGTTAAATTTATTGACTTTGCCTTAACAATTTTACACAAAACCTAGTCCCAAACTAAACTCTAGGCTTGTACTGTGAGTAGGTACTAGGCAACTATAAACATACTTATATAGAGAAATACATACTTAAATAGATAGAAAACATCCAGAACAGATACTCAATAGGCTTATTGCCTAACGCACTCGCGATCGCGATCGACTTGAAAGTGACACAATTGCTTTCATTTTGTAGGCAGATTTGACTTCAACTGTCAAATTGAAAGCGATCGCGATCGCGAGTGCGTTAGGCAATAAGCCCTCTGCCCCCTTATTGCCTAACGCGTTTGACGCTCGGAATCAGAATCAAGTGTCATGATTTTGTATGGGCTATGACAGTTGATTCGGATACCAATTGTCAAAATTTCGTTAGGCAATAACCCCCCAGGTCGTGGTGGTAATAATGGTAATGGTAACTAACGAATGGTAGAGTCCAAACTCCGCGGATCTACTATTCTCATCGGAAATTGTCACTAGTGTCATCGGAAATACATTAATGCAAAGTTCAACTCAATCCGATAATTAGAAGTAGGTTAAAATCGACTTTTGAGATACATACAACGTTGTTAGTTTGTTACAAGTGATGTTAATATGTTAAAAATATAATTTTAGTTCGCGCTCGTAGCGAAGTGTTAATAAAAGGACAGCATAAATGAAACAAAAACACTAGGAGAAATTATATATATTTCAATATATTTCTTCACAACATACATCTCACAGTACCAACTACGTTATATTTCGTACATGTCGTTAAACCAAGAGTACACTAAATCACAATAATCACAAAAACACACAAATCAAACGTTCTGAGGCAATACTATGACGTTCCAATTATTTTTGAAATCACAAAGGTATATGAATAATCTGTTATTAAAAATAAAAGAAGCTTACATACTTTTTCCACTTAACCATTCAAATACAAAACTCAATAAATAAATAATTACTATTTTTACAAAATAAGCGTAAACTAGTTATACAAAATGATTTTTGAATGAGAGTCATACAGACATGATTTCACTACCATTGTATTTAGTTATGAAAAATAAATACTGCATTATTTGACACTCAAGTGCGTTTCATTCAAAAACCATTTAACCCTTTTTCAACGCCAAAATACAAAAGCCATCACTGATACACCAATGACAGCTGATTTCTTATTGTCGTGACGGATTAATCCGTCATTGGGTAAGAAGCTGCGGATATATCCGTTTGCGTTGAAAAGGTTAACGAAACTAAATAATATTGACTTGAAGAAGTAAGAATTGATTTAATTTATAGTAATATAAATACAATAAAAATACAGTGGCATCTAAATATTATCAGGGAACTGAAAATAAAAATCGATCTCCCCAATGTGACAATTGCGAACAATTTAATTCATTGTGATTTATTTTCTATTGTTAAATCAGAGACGCGTTAAAAAACAGGGTTTTACTTAAATTGTAAATAAATATAGGCTGCGACACCATAACCTTTTGACATTTAAAGCGAAGAGCGACCAATTTCAGAGACAATTTAATCAGCTGTCAAAATAATAATCACGAGTTGAAAGAATGCAATAGAAAAAAACCGTTATTTTAAATTTTAAACTTTGGTTATGATTGACAAAAGATTAAAAATTCAAATTTGTCAAGGTACTCCATAGGTTAAGATATTGCTTAAAAACGGAATTAAAGCTGCCAGCTTAAAATTATATTGAACTTTGTTTCTAACAGATTAATTTCCTAAATCTAAATGAAACATAAAAAGACATAAACGTACAGAAATCATGAAGAAGTCATCAAGTTAAAAATGACCTCAACAGCAATTAGTACACCTTTTTAAAAATTATTTCTATTATTTTGTACCAACATCCTTCGCTTAACTATTAGACAAATAAGTACCAATTAAACAGCTGATTAGTCTCCAACAACGCGCTTAAATGTGACGTTCTCAATATAAAGGGACCTTATGTAGGCAGGCGGTTACGCCATTTTTAGAACTGTTACCATAGTATTCGTATAGTTACAAGAATAAGAAGAGCTTAATTGCCTTCCTCCATAAGGTCCCTTTATATTGAGAACGTCACAAACGATTGAATTCCGCACTCACATTATAATTTTTGCACTCAACTTAATATTGGCTAGCCTCAAAATTTATGACACAATTAATTCTCGCCCAAAATTCAGCCTCAACATGTGAATCTAATAATTCCGAAACACTACCACATCAATACCATAGAGAATTTTTAAAATTCTAATTCTTGGCTAATGACTTCTAAATTACAAAAACATTTGCAAAATGCCTTATTAAAGCGCTTTAGAGCGAAAACTTAAAGAACATCACATCTGATTACAAATCGTTTTTAATGTGAATAATATTTAAATTCTTATGCGAATCGAATATTTAGTAATTTAGTAGTCATTGCATTTACATTATAACTTTGCGCCATCCCATAAATATTAAGTGCTTCGTATAATATTTATCAATATTATAGACTTAAAACTTGTTTCTTATAATTTTTATTAATTTAATTTGCGTTGACTTAGAGAAAAAAAATGGTCTATTTGACACTTTTTACATTAATTTTAATTATAATATTATTACTAAAAAAGTCGTTAAATATCGCTAGTAGCACTCTGCAGTATTTTTTTTGTATTTATTTTAATTACCAAAAATAAATTGGGACCTGGAAAAATGCGTTAAATTTTATGGAAAGACAAGATAATATTAATACAACGCACCCCCAGTACAATACTGCCCTAAGTCAAAATAGCTCATTTCACAGAATCGACGAGAAATCGTTCTCACGACATGAGATAACGGTTTTTCGACGATTTATTTCGTCGAGCTATTACGACTTAGTGCAATGCTGTGCTGCGGGTGCGATAACTTTCTTAAAGTTTACATCTAACATTTTCAACGTCATAAAAAATTCAATCATTACTTAACACATAAAAGTAACGCGAATTTCAATATTATAGGAACGTTTATTTTACAAACAGCTAGACGGATATATCCGTCGGTGACGGTTTACCTGTATTACGGATATCCGCCATTGACGTTGAAAAGGTTGAATGCAATTTCGATGTACTAGCGTATCCGGCGACATTTTTATTATTTAATAAAAATCATAAAGACACGCACGTACCTAAACTTGGTGTTGTCCTTTTAATTTTAAAACCCTACTAAATATAATATTTATACCTAAATTACATATTGCCATAATAACTCGTGTATACATTTCGTAATGTGGATGTTTCTATAGTTTTTTAACCTTTTCAACGCCATGTCAAATAAAAACTAGAGCTAATGTCAACCTTAATTCATACATACTCAGGTTTATTTTGCGTTGTCAACCATGACGGATATATCCGTCAATGGCGTTGAAAAGGTTAATTACCTTCCAAAAAACCATTACTTTCCGTTATAGTTACCAATATATTGACACTGCAAATATAAATGAACTCATAATAGCTGTGTTAATAAGAATTAAAGTATATATTTTTGTCCTCAGGGACCAAGGTTAACCGGCTACAAATTGCAAACAATACCTTTCGATGAAGTGAAAATTCTGCGAAGTTATACGTTTCATGAAAGGAGTTTCGATTAAATAATAGGATTTTCTCAGTTAAATTTCAGATCAAGTATCAAGAGAGAAACTCTCTTTTAACAGATCAGCCAAGGCATGGCTCGTGTTACTATAACAATATAGCATATCTAATGACATTTTCAATGTTATTTCACAGATAACTAATTACCGGAATGACGTTAGCTATAGCGGAAAGTACTGAAATTATTAAACTATGAAATACCCGCCTACACAACAAGCCTGGCTCACACCAACCGCACAGAACCGTCCGGTCCGGTCCGGTTGGTCCGAACCCGGTCACATAACAAGGACTAGTTAGTTCAATAATACATATAATTACACCGAATTACGTTATAAATGCATATTTTAAAACAATATTTTTGTCCGTTCTTTGAGATCAGGTTTCCAGGGAAATTGTACTATTTTTAGACAAAAAAAAAATGCTTTGTTTAGCGACTGTAAGATCCGGTAACATTTTTTTTTTCAGCTGAATTTATTTAGTATGAGTTAATCTTTTTTTGCCATTTTTTTATTATGAAACGACAAAATGCCGCTTCATTTTCTAAAGAAGAACCCTAATCATAGCGGTGCGGATGCCTTTTTTTTTATGCAACGCTCCTGTCTCCTAATAGAAAATTTTGTAAACAAAAAAACTGCATCAAAAAGAGCTCTTAATTATTTAGTCCGTTGAAGTTTTTTGCATAGCTAATGTTTAAATAATCACTTAAAAATTAACAAAGCAAAGGTGATTAGGCCGCTTTAAGCAATTTTTTTTTTTTTTTTATTTAATTGACTTAACTGGTCAATATATGAAAAAAAAAAATTTTTGATATTCGCTCATAAGATATTGGCACAATGTATTATGAAAAAATATTCACAACATAAACATTTTTAATAACCAATATTCATTATCGAATTGGTTGACTGTGTCCTACATATTTAAATGTTATTATTAAATGTCAAATGTTTTATATATTTTTCTTATTAAAATAAAAGCATACGAGTTCGTTAAAACCCAATTTTCCTTAAGAAAACTGGGTTAACTAATTACACTATCACTAAGGACGTATATTCACAAATCATTTTTTGATTTGCAACGTTCAAAATGTCATTGACGATTTTTTTTCTACAGCTGTCAAACTATTTTTATAGCACTCTTTTGTCCCTAAAAGAATTGCGGTATATAATAACCACCAATATAATTTTTAACCGCTTTAAACTAATTGTCAAACACAAGGCATACGCCAATGACAGTTAAAAATATCCCAAATTTCAGTATTATGGGTACGTATGGAAGTCTTTGTTCGTCGTTTGTCGTGACGGATTAATCCTTCATTGACGGTTAACCTGTGGTGCGGATATCCGTCACTGATATTCAAAGTTTAATGTTTTTTTTTTGACAAGCGTAATCAGTGTCTATTTAAAAAAATATTAAACATAATGCTGAATGTTTGCCCTTCATTATTAGAGATTTTACAAAAATATCAATAAACATATAAATACATATTAAAATTTCCTAGAAAATACAATTAGATACAGAGTATTTCGATTCAGTCATATTTTTACTAAGTATAATAATTTAAGAATAAGAATAGTAAAAAAAAAACTTATACAATACTTTGACAAGAAAGAAATCTAAACGCACATATCCACCAAATCTACGTTAGTCGGTTTAATTGAGTTAATTCATTTTATTTCAGTACACTTTATAAAAATGAGTGCACAAAACGAAAACACATTTTATACATGAATATGCAATTACAACCGCGAAATTATCTTATAGGTATACTAGCGCCTCGCCCTGACTTCCCACGGGTTAATATTCATAAAATTATAGCCTATAACCTTTCCAGATAGTCCTACCTTCTATTGATGAAAACCGTATGAAAATCAGTACAGTACTTTCTGAGATGAGCCCGGACAAACATTTGGGGGACTTTAATTTATAATATGTGACGTTATCAATATAAAGGTACCTTATGTAGGCAGGCGGTTACGCCGTTTTTAGAACTGTTACCATAGTATTCGTATAGTTACAAGAATAAGAAGAGCGTAACTGCCTTCCTCCATAAGGTCCCTTTATACTGAGAACGTCACATATATATAGTTATACCCACGGGGGTTCATTTCTGTGCCAGATAACGGATTAATCCGTCACTGGAAGGCCTGTGGTACGGATATCCGTCAATGACGTCGAAAAGCTAGTTAAAACGTTAATACATATTTGATCAAACTTTTCGTTCATGTCATCATAGCTGTTGACTGCTCATATTGTAAAATCGAAACCGAACCGAACCGAAACACAAACTACGCGACCTTTCACGATAAACGGAGTAAAATAGTGGTTATTGGGCCATTCTACTTTTTATTGACCACTTTTGTTATCGTCCGATAAAAAGTATACCAAATCATGAATCCGTGTATAAGTAAATAACATAAACCTAGAATGTTCAAGTTTCACGGTTGCAAAAAAAAACAACTCTTTAATTACTCAAATGATAGTTGAAAAAACTTGGTAACTCAGTGGTAAATTGCACTTTTTCCAAAAGCAAACTTTTCGAGTTTCAAGTTAGAAAACGCAGCTGTTTATAGTTTTTTTTTTTTTTATAAAAATCACGTTCAGTGAGAACGTGGCTAAAAATTGTAACGTTCTCAATATAAAGGGACCTTGGGCAGCCAGGCGGTTATGTCGTTTTAGAATTGTTACCATAGTATTCGTGTAGTTACAAGAATAAGAAGAGCTTAACTGCCTTCCTCCATAAGGTCCCTTTATATTGAGAACGTCACAATTGTGTAAGTACAACGAAAAGTAGAATGGCGCAGTTATTTTTTGCAATGCAGATGGCAAAGCTAGCACATTTTTACTTATTGCGCTCAGTGCGTCTCTAACGTAACAGACTAGTTAGAAAGTGATATCTGATAGAGAAATCGCGGGCAAGTTGTATTGATAGTAACAGGGCCATATAAATGTACAATCTCAAGATGAAAATACTCTCATCTGTTCGGGCGACGCGCGAGTGTTGTCTCACGTCGCGTTATAGCGGCGTCTCCTTCCTCCACTGGAACGCGTTGCTCTTGACAGCCGGGTTGGCGGAGCTGGCGCTGGCGGCGAGCGCTACGCCGGTCCGGCGGATGTTAGCCGCTGCGCTGTCTGTAATAATATAATTAAATATTAATAAAGTGACGAACGAAAAAAATCAACCCATACATTTTAGCTAGTCAGTTGAGCTGACGATGTTTTGTATGAAAGGGTCGATTTTTTTTTTCGCCATTTCCGGGTTGTTTTCATAGTGAAGGTTAATCAGTATGACTTACTGATTTAACCTCAAAAATTTTGTTACTGAATTTCATTTAACCCTGTATATACTGGGTGTTTTTTAATATCTAAAAAATTTTGGGGGTTAAATCAGTAAGTCATACTGATTTTAAATAGCTTTACGTGTATTAGACCTGTAAAAATTGTATTTCTACATAAGTAATAGAAGTAAGTGACTAAATATGATTAGTATAAGATAATTTTAATAGTGAATATACTAAATATTGCACGCCTAAACTAGGTAGATCACAAGCTCATCCTGTACCACTAACAACTGTCCTATACTGTGTTCTTGCAATAAATGTCTTTGTCTTTGACCAACTTTCACTATGGGACCAAACCCGAAATCGCGAAAAAAAATTTGACCCTCCCATACAAAACATCGTCAGCTGACTAGCCAAAATGTATGGGATGGTCAATTTTTTTTTCGCGATTTCGGGGTTGGTCCCATAATGAAAGTTGTTCAGTATGATTTACTGATTTAACCCCCAAAATTTTTTAGACGAATAAAAAAACACCATGTATATTTTCTTTTATTATAAAAGGTTACTCACCGAGGCCGTTCCTAACGTTGGCGACGAGTCGCATCGCCGGGTTGGTAACGATGCCGTTCCTTTTCCCCTTGCTGTGGACAAAATTATACAGTTTCAGGGGGAATAGCTCATTGTTTGCACCAATATTTTATTGTACCGTCAGCATCGAATAGATAGGAGCAGTGAAAGTGGCCAAATATATCGCAACACACCTTTATTACTATAGGAATAAGGATGTGTTGCGTTGCCGTGCGTTTCACCAGGCACTTTTTGCCTCGTACGGTGAAACTGTGGAACCAACTTCCTTCTGCGGTGTTTCCGGCCAGTTGTGACATGGGGTCCTTCAAGAAAAGAGCGTTCATCTCCCTAAAAGGCCGGCAACGTACCGACAACTCTTCTTGAGTTGTCGGTATTCATGGGCGGTGGTGATTACTTCCCATCAGGTAACCCGCATGCTCGTTTGCCTCCCTCTCTTATAAAAAAAAATATGGATCTATTTGACGCTGACTGTACAAAAAGGATTTTATTGGATCCGTTTAAAAGTCTCGTCCCGCTAACCCGTAAGCGAAGTTACACAATACCTCCTAATAAACACATAAACAAGATCCATATGCCTTATAATAATAAAAAAAGTCCCTTAAAATATGACACTCAATACTATAATGGAAGAAGTGAGTGGATGAAGACACCGCCCTACTGAAGTCTGCTCATGCGAACCACTGATGCGCAACAGAAGTATCTACCTAGGGCGACATGTCATGGACCCACAAGAGATACAACTCCTCACTGCCCAAAGCATCTGGAAATGCCTAGACGCAACAGGCCTTTGCGGTGAGCTATAAACATAGGGCTGCCACAATAGATCAGCAATTCGAAGCGGCACACTAGGCCCATCTCAACCAAAAATAAATGTACTGAAGAAGTTGCGAGGTAAATTGCGACTTAACACCTTATAATAAGTCATAAACGTAGATCGAAAAATATTGACATACCCCCTTCATCCACTCACGTCTCCAGTGGTAAGAGGCATAAAAACTGTCTTTTTTTTAAAGAGATATCAAAGTTTAGCATCCGTACGTAGTTAAGGCCTTATTTAAATAATAATAATAATAATCCAGCCTATATACGTCCCACTGCTGGGCACAGGCCTCCACTCACAACGAGAGGGTTTGGGCTATAGTTCCCACGCGGGCCCAGTGCGAATTGGGAACTTCGCACACACCGTCAAATTGCTTTGCAGACCTTAATTAAGGAACGTTCATTTTCTTCCATCGTATGACGATAGTTAACCACATTTATTTAATACGGACACCAACAGAATAAAATGCTGACATAAGTAATAAGCAGTAGTCGGAATAGGTAGAGCTTATTTACCTAAACTTGATGCATGTTCATTCAATAATGTGTTCCCATCTCACTCACGCATGAAAATTCGTCAAGCTTAGTTAAATTTTCTCTACCTATTCCGACCACTGGTAATAAAAAAAATATTGTTAACCATATGATTGATTGATTGATTGACTGTATGGTTAATTTTCGTCATACAATGGAAGAAAATTAACGTTCCTTAATTAAGGCCTTAACTACGTACAATTTTTTTGTTAACCATCCAATAATGTCCAACTTTTTGAACTCGACCCATGACGTAAACTGTAACCGTCACAGAATTTGAGCCACTATAGAACCTTGTCACATTACAGTTACATCAACATTCTGTCCTTCACTCCAGTGACAATGTTCCACATTTGCTCAACAAAAAAAAGTCCGAAGTACCTAGTGTTATTTTTTTTAGTTTGATTTTGTGCTAGCATTGTTAGTACGCGGTGTTAGAAGCATCTTTCTCCGTCTGACTATTAATGTGCGAGAGGGATGAACGAGTGGTGGATGAATTTATACCCCATTTATTTATTTAGCACTAAACGGGCTATTGCGATAAGGATATTTAGAATGTGTCCTATATTCTACAAAAATGTATCTTTCTTACTTACTTTTCTTTCTACAGGGTGAAATTAAATTCAGTGTCCAAATTTTGGGGGTTAAATCAGTAAGTCATACTGACCAACTTTCACTATGGGACCAACCCCGAAATCGCGAAAAAAATCGACCCACCCATACAAAACATCGTCAGCTGACTAGCCAAAATGTATGGGATGTATGGGATGTCGATTTTTTTCGCGATTTCGGGGTTGGTCCGATAATGAAAGTTGTTCACTATGACTTAGTGATTTAACCCCCAAAATTTGGACACTGAATTTAATTTCACAGTGTATATTTAAAACAATTATCACCAATAAACTTTAGGAGTTATTTATTAAGGTTATTTAGTTTTTTTTAATGAGGAAATATAACCTTGGCCTTCGCTGTTAGGGTAAGGTAATATATATTAATTGTAGAAAACCAAATATGTGATGGTCTCAATATAAAGGGACCTTATGGAGGCAGGCGGTTACGCCGTTTCTAGAACTGCTACCATAGTATTCGTATAGTTACAGAAATAAGAAGAGCGTAAATGCCTTCATCCATAAGGTCCCTTTATATTGAGAACGTCACATATATCCCGGTTCCCTATGAGGAACCGGGTGGGCTTTGAAGCATTTTCCTTACAGATAACCAGTTATAAAACCCGATCATCCGGCAAAATACGATGCCATTCCATAATTAACTACATTTGTACATATTTCTAAACAAAACTAAGAACAAATAACACAATTAATAAAATTTATACATATGTAAAAAACAATATATATGTTTATACGCCATGATACTTTAAAAAACCATCAGTCCTCCTGAGTTAGAATTAACAAAGCGTGCAATTAGTTGCTTGTCCATCCAAATGCATTTATAACTTGGCAAAAAAATATTTAGAAAAAAAATAGCAACATGATCCATTTTGTTGCCAAAAACCAAAGATGTGCTAAGCTGCGTAGCTATTGATATGTGACCATACGGTTATGGCCACCAATAGGCAATATGCATGAATTATTTTTCTTTGCTTTAATAAAAAAGTAACTCATGTAACAAATTTATTTTTCGAGTAACTATAAAAATAACGAAGATATTTATAAGTCATTAAAGATTTTTTCTTTTCTAGCAAAACAGAATTTATAATGGAGTTTATATGGCCGTAGTGCACGCTGACGTCACAGTACATGTCGGATCTCTCCGTCTAATTAGTAGTGATTATATTATCCGTATTTTTTGGCCAATATTAATTTCACTTTTTGCCGTCTCTATTACGGTATTTTCATATTTTGTTAATAAAAAAATTAATGCATATTCCCTATTAGCGCTAGCTAATCTAAGCTATGAAAATAAACGATCCTTATTGGTGGATATCAATACATCCTTAGCTACGCAGCTTAGCACATATCTGGTGGAAATGCAGCCTTAATTGGTTGCCAGTTAAGAATATTTAATTCCCAACTCTATGTTGCCAAGTGAATATTGTAGCTTTAGTCGAAAAAACTCGGAATAAAAAAGGGCATATCATAAGCGGCTATTCAAGTATCACATAAACACCGAGGGCTCAGTATAAATATAGCTAAAGCAGTAATGAAACTACGAAAAACGTTCGAAATGTCGCACTCACACAAACGCACGTATCAACGAGACCCCTAAGCGGACATGGCAGTGCTGTCAGTGGCGGGTGTCGCGTCGAGACGAATGGTTGAGACGTGCGTCTGTGTGAGTGCGACGTTTCTAACGTTTGTTCGTTGTTTTTTTACTGATTTACCTATATTTATACTGTGTGTTTTTGAAGACAATAGGGGGGGTTACGAATGGCGATATATTTTATTTATTTATTTACTTTTTGTAATAATTATGATAGGATAAAAATTATACCAATGCTTATGTTAGCATTGGGGGCGAGAGCTTTGCTTACTTTCGCTGACAAGAGGGGAATAGGGCACAGAATAAATACTTGCATAGAAACCGGACTATTAATGGCATTCATAACGAGTTAGAAACAGATGTCCTTATAGGTATTATTTCGTTATCCTTTATGTTGTCACAAGGTTTTAAGACGTCATACGAATATATAAGGGCATCTCTATCTAAATCGTTATGAATATTATAAATATAAAAAGTGCAAACATACGTCTTTTGCTGTTTCTTATAGTCCGGTTTCTATCTCGTACTTATTCCGTGGAATAGGGGGGTTAAAATTACTAAAATTCTGCTTGCGTAACACTTGAACGGCCCCAATTCAGAGTATACTATCCTTTTATCAGTTAAACCTCAGAAGGGGTCCATATTGGCTCACCGAAAGATTCGTTGTCCGAATGTATCGTTATTCATAATAATCGCAAGTCCTAAAGTGAATTTTACTGAAACCGTTTTGATTTTAGGACTTTTTAAAAACAAACTTAACCTGGTTAGGTTAGGTTAGGTTACCTTATTTAGGAACCTTATTTACCAGTTTGATATTTAAAAAAATCCTGAAACAATAACGGTTCCAGTTAGAATACTTTAGGACTCGATGATTATGAATAACGATACATTCGGACTACAAATTATTATGTGAACTTTGGCGCACCGCCTCAGAAGACAAACTCTTTTTACTAAAGTCACAGTTTATTTGTGACGTTCTCAATATAAAGGGACCTTATGGAGGAAGGCAGTTCAGCTCTTCTTATTCTTGTAACTATACGAATACTATGGTAACAGTTCTAAAAACGGCGTAACCGCCTGCCTCTATAAGGTCCCTTTATATTGAGAACGTCACATATGTTAATATTAATTCCAACACAGGAGGGGACCGAACTTAAAACTCATTTTCCCAGCATTTTAATGAACTAAAACCCTAATTCTAAATCCCTTCAACCCTTTAAATGATGAGCCTATGATGTGATCCCGGTTAGAGCATGATCGTGCGTCTCGCTCACTCACGGTTTCTTAAATATGCGCCCTCTCGCTCTGCCGAGACTGCCCACTAGCCTGTTGTATGCGAGACGACTCTTCGATGTCGTCGCACTAAATACATATACATTAATTATATATTTATGATATATGAATAATATCACGGAATGAGAAGTTTAATTTAATGTAAATTGAAAATGTTTTTTTAAAATTCTGCACGCCCTCTGTCCGTCTATCTGTTTATCAATAAAATAAATATCAGGGACAATTTCACACAAATTGACCTCGTCCCAAAGTAAGCTCTACGCTTGTACTATGGGTACTAGGCAACGTATACATACTTATATAAAGAAATACATACTTAAATAAATATATAGAAAACATCCATGACTCAGGAACAAATACTCGCGCTCATCACACAACTATTTGCCCATACCGGGATTCGAACCCGGGACCGCTAGCTTCGTAGGCAGGGTCACTACCAACTAGGCTAACCGCGTCGTCATATGTATCTTCGTCAATCTGTTCTACCTTTTACTTGCTGTCTTACCCGTAATTGATAACCAGTTGATTTTTTCCCACAAATATTTGTTATAATAGCGGATTTACTTATAAATAATAAAAATAAAATGTGAAAATTCATAGGGAGTCTCCATGCCAAAAAATATGGATTTATTGATTTTTTGATATATATAGGCTTTATTTCCAAAAAGCGGCTTATTGAGGCATACCTTTTTATTTATCTGATAGGTTGTGTTCCGGGCGGATAATTTCAGGAAACATTTCAGATAATATTACCGCATATATTAAATAAATAAATATCAGGGGACAATCAATTTAGTTGTAAGCTTCCCACCTTCAAAAGAAAAATACAAAAGATTTTATATAAAGATCAGCAATTAACCTGTTAACGTACATACCCAATAGTAATTGACACGAAATATACTAACACTATACTGTTCTAATTATAGCCCTCTAACGATCTAAATTAATTAACGTAAATGTATATCTTGCTGTGCACACATAGTTTAGAGTTATAGTCCAGACTTTATATTTCTAAATTTACTGTAATTATGTACCAAAGACTGTAACTTGTTTTGTGAGCCTTTAAATAAATAAATAAATAAATAATCACACAAATTGACCCAGTCCCAAACTAAGCTCTAGACTTGTACTGTACTATTGGTACATGACAACGATAAACTTACTTATATAGAGAAATATATACTTAAATACATAGAAACAATCAGGAACAAATACTTGCGCTCATCACACAAATATTTGCCCATACCGGGATTCGAACCCGGGACCGCTAGTTTCGTAGGCAGGGTCACTACCAACTAGGCTAACCGCGTCGTCATATTACATTCTAATATCGGGGGTAGTTCTTAGTTATGTTTCACTAAAATCGGTTAAGCCGGAGTTTTAACTGTTGTTATTATTATGAAGCCTCCTTTATGTGATAACATACATATATCATTAATGTTTTACAACCAACCCACATGATATCATACCATATATATCGATGGTGGAAATCTCAATTGGCGTAAGGGACAAAACACAACTTTTCAGGAGAGCGAAAATAAGATTTTGTTAATTTTCAAAATTTTATAACATTGTTAATTTTTTACTTAGCGGGAAGTCATAAATACTCAATATCTTGAATTTTCTTCTTCTTTAACATGAAACTCAAGGCATTTTAGTACTAAGCTTAAGTAAAAAAATGACTGTACCTTACGTCCATAAAATACGGGTCTTATTGAACCTTACATCTAAAAATCATAAATTACTGAAAAATGTGGAAACCGGTTTAGGGTCTTAAAGGACATCAATTTTTCAATTTATTTATAATTAAGACGTAAGTTCCTGTAATAAAATGTATAAAATCAGAGTAGAACCATTTAAACTATTATATGAAGATAGTACTTTAAGTAAATCATATCTGCCAATGTAGTTTAATCAGTATTTAAAGTTACCATGGTTATTATGCATATTTTTTTGAAGTTTCTGAGTAGTAAAATAAAACTCATGAAACATACAAAGAAACAAAAACTTTATAATCAATAACACAAATTGTAGAACATAAACAAAAATTTCGTTGTATTGTTTGAATTTCAGATTCCGGTTTCATTGATGTTTTAACTTCCATCTTCTTAAGATCCTTCTTTTTGAATGTAGCTGTTCGAATTTTTTGTATTTTTAATTCTTTAATTATTTTGGTTGTAAAGACAACGCTGTAAAGACAACGTTCCCAGTTTAGAAATCCTGATATTCCAAAAATCGAACTTTGTCTCGGATTTTTTCTGCTGGATTCAATATAAGTATGTAGGCCATTTTGTCCCGCACAAGAGTCGCAGTACATACAATAATAGTCTTTTAAAACCTCTGCTGTCGATGTCTTTTAAATAGTTGTGAAGGCAGGTAGCAATTTCATTACTGCCCCTTTTTCCATCTTCCAATTATTTTTCTGTAAGATCATTGTTGTTGTACTCTGCTTTTGTACAAAGAGTGCACTTATCCTTCTTCGGCGTATGAAAACTAATGTTATACTCGGTACCTATTTAAAAAGCTTTTCGCTTAGTCTCTTTCCCGCATCTTTAATGCATTCATCAACATAAATCCTATATAAGTTGCTCAAGTTATCAATAAATTTCTTCGCCTCACTTTTTATGTTTTCGAAATATTTTACCGGTGCATTAGGTTTTCTCTGGTCTGATGATGCCATTCCCGCATTAGCATTGTAAATAGTGTACAATAGATATTTTTGGGAACTGCTGTCAAACCTGTTGACACCCTTCTCCTTCATTAATAAAATACTTATAGGTGGCACTACGCCGACTATCAGCAGCCTGGGTTTTTTTCTCCAACTGGAGTTTTTTGCGTAGTTCTGACAATCCAGTTCCGCCTCCGTTGTGGGTCTAGGCTCCAGAAATACTGAAACAGTGACAAACGCCTCTCTTCCGGTAATAATGAACATACTTGACCACACTTGCCTCCCAGACATGGATTAGGTTCAGGTGACTTAGGGCCGTATTAATAAACTCATCTCAACTCTGATCCCCGTCTCAAGATACGTCAAAGTAAACGTCAAACCATAGCGAACTGTCATTTTTGACGCATCTTGTGACGGGGATCACAGTTGAGATGAGTTTATTAATACGGCCCCTAGAAGACTTTTCAATGCCTAATCGGGTTGTGTGAGTATCTCCGTTGTCTTTATGTAGTTTTTTACGTAATTTTGTCTTATTTTGGGGCTTTATTCGTTTCCTAGACACTGGTTCAGTTTGTGGCTTAACCTGTTTTTGATGTTTCCTGTTAAGACTCTTTTTCAGACCAAACGTCTGAGCTGCCCGGAGAAAAGTCTTCTTTTTCGTCTTCCGATAAAAAATCAATCTACTCTTTGTCAAATCGCTTCACTTTACGTATTATTTTCGGATCTAAAATTGTGTCCTTTTAATTTTCAGATGTTGAAGGTACGGAAATGGTAACAGGTGTTGCACTTTCCGAAAAATTTGCTATGTCATCAACAGTGTTTTGCTGGCCGATTTCCTTTACTTGATCATCAACTTTAAAACATTATTTTGAGTCAGTTGGTACCCCTTAGCATAGCTGCTAGAAGTTTCATTATAACTCTCGACGATTGAACTGATATTACCCAACTGCAGAGGGTTATTTTGATATTGTTTATCTTCTGTCACCATCAGTGCTACTTTGAGTTTTGCTTGTGAATTTATTCCTGTTAATGTAAAAATACGTTTAAAATAAAAAACAATAATAAAATGTGTCACTAAATAAAAGGTTTATAACAAGGTAACTGAAGTAAATAACTTAAGTTGTAATCCAAGCAATTCGTTTCGATACCCATAAAGTCACTAAGTACTTATTTGTTTAAATGTGTTTGTACATACTTACATGTCTCTTAAGACCAAAATTTTTCTATAATTCTAGTATCCAATTCCCCTTACGACCAACTTTACTTTAGTTATAACATCCAATGTCCCTTACGTCCAATTTTTTTTTATAGTAATAACATCCAATACCCCATACTACCAACAATTTAGTATATTTCTAACCACCAGTGTTCCTTACGACCACAAAACTACTTGTTTTATTTCAAATATGTTGTCGTTTTATGCCACTTACGACGTAGTAAGTAATAATAAAACCATTTCTTTCAGGCATCAAAGGCCCATACAAATACCTTACAGACTATCATACGTACGTACGTATCATACGTACAGTATGGAATGCCATACTAGCCATACTTAATATTATAAATGCGAAAGTAACTATGTTTGTCTGTTACGCTTTCACAGCTAAACCGCTGAACAGATTTCAATGGAATTTAGCAAGGATCTACTTTGAAATCTGGGGAAGGACTTAAGATACTTTGTAGCACGACGTCGAGCGATTAGTGGATCGTACATCTTCTTTTTTTCTTTTGCTTTCGGCATCATAAACAAGCATGGAAACAATATAAAATCTAAAGGTGACCAACTCCATCGACGTAATCGGCTCGAATGGCTGACCGCGCAATGCGCACACGCGCGGTGCGTAGAAGGTACCTAGTTAGATACTTATGACAGTTATTCAGCCGACGCAGGCGGCGGCGAGATCAAATGAGTTGCAAAGCTAAGGTGTAACGTGCAAATGTAAACACTAACCCCTTATTCATAAACGCACAACAAATCTATTTTAGTAAAAGTATGCTTTGTCACTTTCTGTCAGATTCAAATGTCACAATGAACGATAAGGATAAACTATACTACAAGCATTACTTTACTCATTGTGCGGTTATGAATAAGAGGGTTAGTGTTAAATTTAAGCGTAAGTTTACAACTATTAAAACCTGATCATTACGTTTCATGTAGTATGGGACACATTTTAAATTAGCTGTGATCAAAGTTTGGATTTAAGGTACAAGAAATACAATGAATGACTTTACGACCTATAACCGCGTGTTTTTTTATCTTATTTGTCCTAAAATATTTGGGTGTAAAGGCCAATAAAACATTTCGGGACCCTTACGCCCTATTATATATTTTTTACGCTTTGTGTTTACAAACATGAGCAGAGTCTTAAAGGACGTCAAAAAAGAATAACGTCCCTTATAACCCAGTTATGAATAATTGTTGTCAGTTACACCGTTTTGCGAGAAAAATATTAAATATTATGTCACTTAAGCGGTTCTTTAAAAAAAACAAAAAAATTAGTAACTTAAAATGTAACAGGAATATTGAGACTTCAATAATACCAATCGGCAGAGAAAAATAAACTCTATTTCCCTATATATAAAAGTCATTTTCGGTATTTTGTCCCTTACGCCAATTGAGATTTCCACCATCGATATAGTTTCTGAACTTACGAGTTTCATCCCACCGAGGAGATCTTTACAAGCAACACAGCAGATACTCATATAATTGCAGGTTATAACACAAAAGCGATACGGTTTCAGTATAGCTGTTGGATTGTTTATTAAATAGGTATAAAAAAAAATCCTACAAAAAGTTGCCAAACCCAAAAAAAATATACCCATAATTGAGGAATCAGTTCAACAAGTTATAATAAACATACAATCATAATATTATATTATAGTAATTTTCGTTACACAAAAGAAAAAAATCGGTTGTTTTAATTGAGTCCGTAACTGCTTTAACTACGTTTTTTTTTTTAATTTCACCCCCAATCTTCTGCGGGACTCAGACCTTTACCATAACCCCCCTATTTCACAAGCTGACAATGACAGGTGACATGTAACAAAACATTGATGTAGAAACTCGTCGAATTTGCAATGTACACCGAGTAGCGTCATGTCACCTGTCAATGTCGACTTGGTGGGGCTGGCCTTCCTCGTCTGCATCTCCATGTCACGAGGCCCTGCATGTCACCTGTCGCGCGAGGACTCCGGCGGCTTCGTCTCCCTGCCCAGGATGATACGCATGTGTGTGTCGCGGTTGAAGTGTGTGTCAGCTTGGATAGGCGCGTTCAGACTCGCCGGCTGGGAGCCTGCGATAGTACAAATAATATATAAATAAATTAGATAGAGAGATAAAAAGCCGTGGTAGCATAATGGTTTGACCTGCCGACTCTTAACCTTTTGAACGCCCCAGTCGGCTCTGGCCGTCAACGGAAAGTCGTGCCACTGACGCCACGACGGCTACAGCCGACACACGGTTTAACATCAAAATCAAGTTTAATAAAAAACTTTACAAGAAAATTGATGGAGTTTTATAATTGCTTTGCAAGTCTATATTAGTCTAAACCTAAAATACATTGGTTATAATAGCAGAATTATGAATAAATCCACTTTCTGTGAGACTGTGATTTAATGCAGTAATTGTCAGTGCTTACTACGCCAACGACGGCTCCAGCCGGCACATAGTGTTGTGACCGCCCGCTGCGTTTTATGTTTGGAAAAGTGTAAGAATAACTATTACAGAGTCATTTATCCATGATAAATTATTAAACTACATAATCCAAATTTATCATAAATTACGTAAATATTATATAACAATGGTATCCCATTTACTCTGCACGCAGTAATGGTACAATAATAGTCCTCCATTTAGTTAATAATAACAATCGACAAACTGGTTTTGCACACCTCACGTAAACAAGTGCTTATCAGTGTCCTATGCGCCCCCGTCGGCTGTGGACGCTAATCTGTGACGTCAGAGGCGCGACATCATCTTGAATAGTGTTGTACAGTGTCGACGAAATGTGAGAGGGGTCTTATCGTACGAAGGAGTTGCTGCGAATTTTACTAGGTGTTGATAACGCCGACGATGAAATTCCAGAATTTGTATCGGAACAAGTTGAAATAGATTATTTCGAGGGAAGTCTTTAAATTTTAACTAAATATATATATTATTATATATATAATGTAATATTATTAACTAAGCATATGAAAATTCATTTTATTTAAAATCAATAGGTAATCGAAAATGGACCAGCCAATGCTATATTATTAATAATTCTAGTACCTTTACGAAATAATTTCTAGGGCCATAAAACTTCTTCATCTCTCGCTCACACTTACGGGGCTTATGGAGCAGCATAACTAAGTACTAATAATAACACTATTCTTTGTACAAAATCTGCCTCAAAATTCGCTAACAAAGGTCGGTCAGGTAAAACCGCGGTTTAAACTAATAATTATTAACAGTTGAGCTCATAATCAGGGTACTTTTAACTGTTGCCGCTATTGCTCCCGCGGTTTTTCCCGTTTATTGATACGGGCAATTCTTAAGACGTTCAGACGAGCAACATTTTTACGGAAATGTGTGGCAAAACTCATCGTTCATCATAAATCATTACACTTAAAAAACGCAATTTTATTTGGACTTTAATATTATTAAGATTCTTACTCAAAGATATCGATATGAAAGTTAATGCCTTACACAGTTTCTCAACTCTAGTATTATTACAATTTCCATTGCCTGTGACGCCCGTGTCGGCCAGAGCCGTCAATACGTGACGTCATCACCTCGTAAAAAAGCAAGTAGTGTTGTGACTCTGTTACTAAATTAAAGTGCATGTCGTGCGAACATTTTGGTGTTTTCATACTTTATTATGGGTTTATAATGTTAATAATATATGAAAATGTAATAACATTATAGTGAAATATTTGTTAAAGTTTTCCGATACTCAAATACACATACATTACATAGAGTCAATTATGATATCGATATTTCGTTTTGGAATCACTACGTCTTTCGAGATCGACTTGTACGTTTTTGTTGTGGCGTCCGGTAGGCAGCGTTTTGTTTCGCAGCTTGGCGTTCAAAAGGTTAAGCAGAGGGTCGTGGGTTCGAACCCGGGCTCGCACCTCTAAGTTTTTCGGAATTCATGTGCGAAACATAATTTGTAAATTTACCATGAGCTTTTCGGTGAAGGAAAACATCGTGAGGAAACCTGCACACACCTGCAAAGCAATTTGACGGTGTGTGCGAAGTTCCCAATCCGCACTGGGCACGCGTGGGAACTATAGCCCAAACCCTCTCATTGTGAGTGGAGGCCTGTGCCCAGCAGTGGGACGTATATAGGCTGGATTATATTATAAATAGATTGATGGAAATCTTTATTCAACCACTAGCCGACCCGAGAGACGTCATCATATGCGGTTTCAGTTTTACCCGAATTTTCTAATTTTACAGGAAATATTTGCCATTTTTCTTTAATACCTTATTCGGTGTCTTTCGCGCTAACCAACTAACATCATTTAATTTTTATTTATATAAAGTAAACCAAAACGTTAATTTAATAAAGTAAAAAATAAAACGTTGAAAGTTAAATTATGAATATTTCTATGGCCTACACACAACTAACTACAATTCAAATCTTATATGTGACGTTCTCAATATAAAGGGACCTTATGGAGGCAGGCGGTTACGCCTTACGGGAAAAAACAACTTTCGGAGTGATTATTTCCGAAAATATTGACTTAATCAAAAAAATTGCTTAGAAACCTTAAAGTGTTTTTACAATAACTGTCGAAATATGTGCCACACGTTGATGTTTGCTGAAAAAAAAATTTCAGCTTCTGTTACATGTATGAAGTGCCCCCCAAGAAATGTTTATTTCTATTATTTGACTACCAAACTTAGTAGCGGCTATTCGTATAGTTACAAGAATAAGACGAGCGTAACCGCCTGCCTCCATAAGGTCCCTTTATATTGAGAACGTCACATGTTTTCATAGTTACAGCCTGTACAGAAATCCTACACATACTTATTAGTATCAGCGAAACATATTTTCCCAAATATATATATGAATCGTAAAACAGGAAATCAACGTTAAAACTTTTTCTTAACTAAATAAAATAACCAATTATTTCATTCATTAATTAATTCACTTTTAAATTTCTTACATAACTGGCAACACTATCTGTCAAATTAGTCCATCAAATTACCATGACTATAGTCAAACTCACCATGCGTCGGTTGCGTCGGAAGCGTCGGACTACAGATGTCGCTGACTGGACTCCTCGGCGGCGAGGCGTACAGCGGACTGGTGTTGTCTCTGTCGCCCGCGTGGCCGTGCCGCTCGTCGCGCCGCCTGTCTCGCTCGCACAGGTAGCCGCGCAGGTCTGCGTCGCGCTCGTTTGCCGCGTAACTCCTGGGGATTATGGTTAGGAAGGTTAATTCCAAAAGGAAGTATGCGCGTATGTAGTTCTCACTCTTATAGTGCCTTTTTCACCTGTAAGGCAGATGAATCTGTCAAAGTGGCGACGTTTTTTTCTCTCTTAATATTGGCAATAAGAACACAAAAATTCCATTCAAATAACATAGTTTCAACTAAATTACTAAATTCTTCTAAATTAATGTTTAATGTAAAATAACTCATTCAAAAATTTATAATTTAAAAATACGACAACCTACGACCCGTTTCCGTGATTTAAAGCCTACATCTAAAAACACTGCAATAAACGTTTAATGAATTAATTAAAAACATTAAATTATAATAATAAATAATATAAAATAATCACCTGAGTTTAGAATCTTTCTCCACAGCGTGATGTTCGGGTATGACCTTCTCCCTCTCTTTCTCGCGGCGGCCGCGGCCGCACCGCGCGACCTGCTGCGCGAAAGAGAGCGACAGATTCGCTCGGTTCGGCTGTAAGTAAAATGAGCAGGGTGTTTGATAGGCGAGTTCAGAAACATAAGTCATATTTGCAAAGATAAAAACTTCCTGCGCCAATTAATTTAACCTTTTGGGTGGCCTTCAGTCAAGGTTATAAATATAGATACGTTCAGTGTCAAAAATAGATAAAAGATATTTATTTAGTAAGCAGGCCGCACGGGCACTTTTACACGTCAAAATCTACTAGCGCTTCCCAATACGACGCTGCTGAGAAGAAGCGCCGCAAGAAACTCAACAGTTAGTCATTTTTTTAATAAAAATATTACTATGATACTACTTATTCTAGCATTATATAAAACTGTAAAAATAATATAAAATATCTGCGTAGTTTTGCAGGAAAACATGTCAGAATGATTATATATACGAGTACATACATATGTAACCACGACCTTATTACGGCGACATAAGATCGTGGTTACATATTTTCGAGGCTTTGGACGTACGTACACTTTCGTGTCGGTGTTCTCTATCTCCCTTTAGCCTCAGAAATACCAGTACCTTCTCGTGCGAGTGCGGGTCGGGGTCGGCGGAGGCCGAGGAGCGCGTGGAGCCGCTGTGCGCGCTCCGCCGCTTGTACTCCGGGGACTCCTCTGCACACAACGGCCAACACGTTACAGTCGCACCAGCACTACTTGTACAAACACTATGAGTGCGTAATCTCAAAATTCATACATTAATATGAAACTATTAAACAAATACAGGGTGTTCAGGGATAAAGTGCACAAACGTTAAGGGTCAAACTACATGTGTTTTTACCAAGGGAAAAAATAATAATTATGTAATTGTTTACAAAAATTAGAAAAAAAATGCAAAAAACACGAAATATACCTACAAGAAGTTAAGTTTTGTTTTTCACTTTTTTCCGTGATAAAATCACATCCCTGGACACCCTACATATACATTAAATATATATATATATATATATATTACATTATATCAATCAATAAATAGTATAAACATAAAAAAAACATACAGACGAATTGAGAACCTCCTCCTTTTTTTGAAGTTGGTTAAAAATGAAGTCGCCCTCCGCGTCTGTCTGTCCCTATGTATGCTTAGATCTTTAAAACTACGCAACGGATTTTGATGCGATTTTCACCATCAGTTAGATAATTCTTCACGGAAGGTTTATGTATATAATAGAACCCGGAGCGAAGCGAGGGCGGGTAATAAAACTGTTTAAACTGACTGTTGGCGTGCGCGGCGGCGGCGGCGGCGGGGGGAGGGGGGGCGGCGCGCTCCAGCAGGCGGCGCACGTGCGCGTGGCCCGCGCGCCGCGCCACCACGCCCGGCGTGCGCCCTGCGTGCGACATTACAACACGTTACTATCAAAGTCAAAGTCAAATTCAAAGTCAAATATTTATTCAGTAAATTGGCCACATACGGGCTCTTTTACACGTCGGTAATATAGAGTGAATCTACCAGCGCTTCGGACAAGACCATCATTGCGGAGAAGAAGCGCCGCAAGAAACTCCAGCAGAAGGTCATTTTTTCAAATATAAAATACAACAATACTTAAAAGTAAGTCACATTACAAGGTAATAAAGTAACAAATATTCATTATTAGAACTAGCACAAATGAAAACATTACAAATGTAAGGTTAAATAAGAAAAACACGACGTGGTCTCTTCGTCAAAAGCCATAACTGGAATAATCTTCTCCATTACCCATTATACATTAAGGCGCTGTTTCACAATCTCCTCATTTATCTGTGGGAACGCCGGTACTTTGCTTCACGTGATGAGGCGGTGGAACAAGAAATAAATGTACGACTTCTTGAATATAAAGAAATAATGATTTAATGACCAATTTACAAATTTTGTATGAAAAATTCGAAATATGTAACGCGAGTTCAGGTCTACGGGAGAGTGGCCGCCGCGGGCGGCGCTCGCGGCTCGTGTTCCGTTCGTCGTATGCGTGTGTGCGTGAGCGGTTGCTAGGCGCACATATGCAAGGCGTTAACAATCTGCCAGTTAAAGCTAGCCCTCTTTGTCTATTCTTTGTATAACAAACGGAAAGGGCTTTTATGAGTTGTGAAATATAAAGAAAGAAAGAAAAAACGTTTATTTACATACATATAACAAATGTACAGAACATGAATAAACAAATGGACAAAAATAATAAAAACTGCACTAATGCCAGATGACGCGAAACGGTTCCGGCTCAGCGTGGTACTGGTTTTGAGGCCAGATCTGGTCTTACGCCGGAACCATTTGGTGACACCACGGCAGGCCACACAGAACAGAAAACCCAAAATTATCTCACAAGAACTTACACAGCATTTAAAACATACAAACGGCGAACAAAAAGCGACTGAGCAAGCCTGTGGCGCGGCATGGTGTAGCGGCTTATTTATACCGGTAGCGGTTTTAAATATAGAGTGGTTATTACCGCAATGGTCGGCCTGCAGCGGGTCCGCGCCGTGCTGCAGCAGCAGCAACACGCACTCCTCGTGCCCCTCCTGCGCCGCGATACCTGAAGACAAACAATCGTCAAACACTGTCTCAGAATATATGGATTAATCAACTTTTTGATGTACCTCGTTGCCATGGTGACGTCTCTTAAGTTACTCTTTAAAACTATAAATTTAAATACAAATTTACATTACATGATTTTTTTGTGGCAATTATAAGCCCATTATTTTGTGGGCTTTCTTCTAAGCATGTTAATAGTATATATTATAAACATATTTCTAAGAAACACTATCACTGTTGTCTCCTATGTTACAAGGCAGAATAACAACAACAAAAAGTTGATCGACCTATATACTGAGTGTTTTTTTATTCGTCTAAAAATTTTTAGGGGTTAAATCAGTAAGTCATACTGACCAACTTTCACTATGGGACCAACTCCGAAATCGCGATAAAAAATTTGACCCTCCCATACAAAACATCGTCAGCTGACTAGCTAAAATGTACGGGATGGTCAATTTTTTTTCGCGATATCGGGGTTGGTCGCATAGTGAAAGTTGGTCAGTATGAATTACTGATTTAACCCCCAAAATTTTTTAGACGAATAAAAAAACACCCAGTATAACAATGCAAGTACCGAACGCGTTCTCCTAACAAAACGGCGTTTAGGTAGGTCTATAACCTACTATAAAGCTTTATAACCTACTAGCTTTCCGCGTAGAAGTCGTTTATCGCTATTGCCTCGGGAACTGTCCAATAAAAAGTATCCTATGTCCTTCCCCAGGGCTCAAACTATCTCCATACCAAATTTCATGGAAATCGGTTAAGCGGTTTAGCCGTGAAAGCGTAACAAACAGACAGAGTTACTTTCACGTTTATAATGTTGGTAGAGATGGACGGGCTGGCCGGGGGCAGCGGTCCCGCGTCGACACTGACCTAGCGGCGTGGCGCCCTGCGTGCACACGGCGGACGTGTCGGCGCCGTGGCGCAGCAGCGCGGCCAGCGCGGCGCCGCGCCCGCGCCACGCCGCCGCGTGCAGCGCGGTGCGCCCGCAGCGGTCCCGCCCGTCCACGTCTGCGCCGCCTTTACACAAAAAAAAAAAACATTAAAAGATAAAAGATATTTATTCAGTAAGTAGGCCACACGGGCACTTTTACACGTCAAAATCTACCAGCGCTTCCCAAGAGGAGACCACTGCTGAGAAGAAGCGCCGCAAGAAACTCAACAGTTAGTCATTTTTTTAATAGAATATTCACTTATGACAATGATACTACTTATTCTAGCATTATATAAAACTATAAAAATAATATAAAATATCTGCGTAGTTCTGCAGGAAAACATGTCAGAATTATTACGAAAAAAAATTAAAAAAATTGCATATATATATATATATATATATATATATATATATATAATGCTATTTTTTATGTGGTTACATTTGTGTATACTGATATACCTGTGTACATACATACATACATACATACATACATACATACATACATACACAGGTATATCAGTATACACATATGTAACCACATAAAAGAGTTTCGACATGTCTTCCTACATAACCTCAGCCAGGAGTCCCTTAACAGGTTAGATCGTCTCCTCAACAGTGGCATACGTTTTATTTTTGGTCTTCGTAAATATGACCACATTTCTTCTTTTCGGCGTCAGCTTAACTGGCTTCCCATTCGTCATCGTAGGTCTCTTAGAATTCTGTCCACTCTCTTCTCGATCCTTTGTGAGCCCTCAACCCCCCTTTACCTTAAACGTAAATTTACTTTCAACACTCCCCGTCCAGGGTGTGAACTGCGCTCCTCCCGCTCTCTTAAACTCACTATTCCTTCTCACCGTACTGGTTTCATGTCAAACTCTTCCGCCCTTCAGGCAATCCGTCTCTGGAATGCGCTCCCACTCGATATTAGACGAGCCCCTAGCAGGCTTTCTTTCAAGCGAATACTTCGTAAGTATTTGCACGAACAAGACCTTAAGTAAAAGGTATATATAGGTATAACCCATCATATTTTGTCAGTATCTCTGTTGTTCTATAGTTATGTTATTTATATTTATATTATATGTGTGTGTATGTATTTATTTATGTATATTTATATTTATTTATAATATGTTATAAGGTAATTATGTTATGTTGTAAGTTTAGTTCTGTTGTACTGTGCACCTACTATATACATTTCCGATTGGACACGTGGTCGACTGGTAGAGAATGCCATTAGGCATTAAGTCCGCCATTTGTACTTGTTTTTGTGCAGTAAAGATTAAATAAATAAATAAATAATAAACCGTGTCCCCTAGACAATATACAGTGTTTACATGATTTTTGTGAGGTAGTAAGCAGCTATTAGTTAATTTTCAGTTAATTTTCTGGTTTAGGCCAAGCATTTTTGTCCGTTAGATAGTCCTCGACCCTATAGTACGCTTTAGACATCAACGACTTTTTCAAGTAATTTTTAAGTGCTGGAAGGGGTAACTCTAAAACTACGTTACGTATTAATCACAATTTTGACGACGCGTTTAGCCCAGTTGGTAGTGACCCTGCGTACGAAGCAAAATATTATATGTGATGACCTGAGCGCGAGTATATGTTCCTGAGTCATGGATGTTTTCTATGTATTTAAGTATATATTTCCCTATATAAGTATGTTTATCGTTGTGTACCCATAATACAAGCCTAGTGCTTAGTTTGGGTCTAGGTCAATTTGTGTGAGATTGTCCCCTGATATTGATATTTAATCCTTACTGTTATTAGGACACTTGTTTACATTTCTTGGTTTTGATTTAGCACTCGTATCTCAACAGCCTTTATTATATGACAGTAGGCCCTGGAAAACAGAGCGTTGCTGAAGTCGAAACCGAAACAAAAAAAAACAATAAAATATTAAAATAAAACCTGTCCATAGTTGGGGTTTTAACGCGCAGTCTTCGGCGTAATAGCCTTTACCATTAGGCTATTAAGACTGCGGCAGCGGCGACGAAATTACGAACCATATTACGCGGGCAAATCTTTTTGCGTGAAAATACAGAGAAAACGAATTTTCCCAGATATGAGACCTAGCTAGATCGATTTTCGCCCCCGTAAACCCTAGTATTGCGAAATTCATCGAAATTGTTAGAGCCGTTTTCGAGAACGTGATAACAAAATATACAAACTTTGCCCGTGTAATAGTATATATAGGATTCGTTTTTATGTTGCTACATATGTGGAACTTTTGTTGTACAGTTCGCCATCAAATATATCTGTACATATCAGAGTGGTCAAAAATATCTGAACATGCACTCTAACGCCTTGACAATAGAGTCGTGTTCAGATATTTGTGAGCACTTTGTTTGCTGTAATATATATGAAGGCGACTGTACCATTCACAATCTCGTTTATGTTGTGTGATCAAGCAATAAAATTATGATTCTGATTCTGAAAAAAAAACATTGTTATGTATATATCTTACCAACTGTTATGAGCAGATTCACCATGTCGACGTGACCCTGCCACGCGGAAACGTGTAGAGGCGTGCGACCCTGAAAAAACATGTTTTTTTTTTTATTTCATTGTTATTATTATTTCCTTTTTATTATCTTTATATTGACGATCCTATTGTGATTATGTGACATGGAATAATGCAAGAACTGCACGTCTTCAAAAGGCAGCTCTTTTAGTATCTTCACAAGATAATTGAAGAATTCTCGAGAACACCGCGTCTTTAAAATTGTGTCAAACAGTGTTGAACATCCCGTGTGTAATTAGCAGTGATCGGGGTTTTGGATGCAATTCGCGGGATTTCAAGTTGTAATCATAGTATGGATGTGACTATAATCCCGCGACCGCGTCTGTATAAAAAAATGGGTTTTTTCAATAATAAAAACATTTATTTCAAACGTTGACCTGTAATTTCGATTGATATCATGTAAAATAAAATAGAATAATTATCCTCCAACATCAATACAAATCCCGGGTTTCGGGCATATCCATTAAAAGATAAAAAAGATAAAAGATATTTATTCAGTAAGTAGGCCGCACGGGCACTTTTACACGTCAAAATCTACCAGCGCTTCCCAAGAGGAGACCACTGCTGAGAAGAAGCGCCGCAAGAAACTC
The DNA here is from genome assembly GCA_963241965.1 of Tortrix viridana. NCBI lineage: Eukaryota > Metazoa > Arthropoda > Insecta > Lepidoptera > Tortricidae > Tortrix > Tortrix viridana. The sequence goes on from OY725201.1 coordinate 2,099,524, forward strand.
AACAGTTAGTCATTTTTTTAATGAAAATATAACAATGTCACTACTTATTCTAGCATTATATAAAACTGTAAAAATAATATTAAATATCCGCGTAGTTTTGCAGGAAAACATGTCAGAATGACTACGAGAAAATTTATATATATATCACACAAAACAGTTTTGACATGTCTTCCTACATAAACCGTGTCCCCTAGACAAGATACAGCGTTTACATGATTTTTATGAGGTATGTACGAGTAGTAGGTAAGCTATTGAATATTAAACATTAGTTCATTTTCTGGTTTAGGCCAAGCATTTTTGTCCGTTAGATAGAACTCGACCCTATAGTACGCCTTTGACATCAACGACTTTTTCAAGTAATTTTTAAGTGCTGGAAGGGGTAACTCTAAAACTACGTCGGGTAATTTATTATAAAAATGAATGCATTGACCTACAAATGATTTATATACTTTACGGACACGAAACTTTTTTATGGCAATTTTATTTTTATTCCTAGTATTTATATTATGTATATCAGAATTTTTAACGAAAGAGTCTAGGTTCTTAATAATATAATAACATACATAATATTTTCATAAATATAATGGGATGCTACTGTTAAAATATTAATTTGTTTAAAAAGTTCTCTTAATGAATCACGGGAATTTAAGTTATATATAGAGCGAATGGCCCTTTTTTGTAACACAAATATAGTTTGTATGTCAGCTTGCTTTTCCCCAAACCAGAATACCGTATGACATAACACTATGAAAATAACTATGATAAACTAAGCGAGCTGTCTCAACATTGGTAAGTTGTCTAATTTTCCTAACGGCGTAAGCGGCCTTACTTAATTTGCCTGCTAGAACTGCTATATGGGGACTCCATTGCAAATTATTGTCTATAGTTATGCCTAAGAAAAGTGCCTTATCTACCATTTCTAAACACTCGCCATTAAGAAAAATACTAGAATTTACCGGTTTAACATTAGGCAAAACGAACCTAACACATTTAGTTTTCTTAGCATTGAGTAGTAAGTTGTTACTCGTAAACCAATTAAGTACTTTAACAAGCGCGGCGTTTATCCTACTGTAGTCGACGGATTTTCGGTCTACCTTGAAAATGAGTGATGTATCATCAGCAAATAGTACAATATCACAAAGTGTATCTACTATGGGTGGTAAGTCATTTATATAAACCAAAAATAAGAAAGGACCTAATATAGAGCCCTGGGGCACACCTAATTTAACTGCAGCGCCAGCAGACTGCGTATTGTTTACAACAACCGTTTGTGTTCTATCACTGAGGTAAGAAGACATAAGTCTTAGAGCATTATTACCTAGCATAATGTTTAAGATCAAACACCCCAGATTGCACTGGGAATTCCGATCACTGTGATATATGACAAAAAACTGTCCTTTATCAAACCACACGAAGCCCGGAATCCCGCGGCATATCCATACTAGCATAATGATTGAGGTCATTCACCCCGAGTCGCATCCAAAACCCCGATCACTGGTAATTAGCCCGCGTATCGCACCTCGAGGTCGGTGGTGTCGGCGCGCGCGCCGCACTCGGCGAGCAGGAAGCGCGCCATCGCGAGCCGGTTGTCGAGCGCGAGCACGTACAGCGCGCTGCGCCGGTCCGCGTCCAGCGCGTCCGGCTCCGCGCCGCGCTCGCACAGGGCGCGGACCGTGTCGAAGTGGCCCTCCAGCGCCGCCAGTCTGCGTGGGTAACGTTTCATTATTAAACTGTGTCAAATATTATCAAAAGGTACAATGACTCGTAAAATAATTTGTGATGTTCTCAATATAAAGGGACCTTATGGAGGCAGGCGGTTACGCCTTTTTTAGAACTGTTACCGTAGTATTCGTATAGTTACAAGAATATGAAGAGCGTAATTGCCTTCCTCAATAAGGTCCCTTTATATTGAGAACGTCACATTTAGTAAAATTTTTGATTTTGAATAAAAATTGCCAGTCACGGGTTGAATATTTTTTTTAGACTATAATTTGCGAGAACGGGTTCCGTTACTTTCGATCCAATATTAGTATATTTGTTGTTATATATATTATCTTTAAACAGATGGTCTCTTTCACATACAATTCGATCGGGTAGCACAGAACCGGACACTGAAAATTAGAGAAGCACAGAACCGATCACCGAAGGTATACATATCTGATGGCGCTGTTGCTGTCGTCGCGCGCGCGCCAGTCGCCGAGTTACTCGACGAGCGCGATGTGTCCCTCTTGTGCGGCGAAAATCAGTGTCCCCTTGCCGTTGTTGTCAGTACATACCATAGAACTAGCACCTGATTCCCATACCACTTAAACGATAATTAGAGTGGTCATGGTAGTATAGAACCGGACACCGAGGGCCCGGGTGTAGCACAGAACCGGTCACTAAACTGGACACTGGGGGAGCGGGCAGCACAGAACTGGACACCGAGGGCCCGGGAGTAGCACAGAACCGGTCACTAAACTGGACACTGGGGGAGCGGGCAGCACAGAACCGGACACCGAGGGCCCGGGTGTAGCACAGAACCGGTCACTTAACCGGACACTGGGGGAGCGGGCAGCACAGGAGCCGGCATCAGCGGCAGTGCGGGTACGCACCGGAGGGCGCTCTTGCCGTCGTGCGCGTGCTGGTTGACGGGCGCGCGCCAGGCGTCGACGAGCGCGGCGGCGAGCGCGGCGTGCCCCTCCTGCGCGGCCAGCAGCAGCGCGGCCTTGCCGTCGTTGTCCGTCTCGTCCACGCGCGCGCCCGCCTCCAGCAGCGCCGAGCACACCTCCATGTGGCCTGGGGGGCGTCACGAATTACGGCACACGTTAAGGGGGGGAGGGGGTCAACGAAGTGTGACATTATGTCATTTGATTTAAAGCAACAGACACGTAAAAACATAAAAATAGGTTCTTAAAAGTAAATTAAACAATAACATTGAACATTCGCCTGTTTCACACTCGTACAAATAAAGCATATCTGTCAAAACGGGCTGTCTTTAACTTGACAGTTGAATTTACTAGTCGATAGTGAAACAGGCCCTAACACAAATACACACATCCAAATACGTCAACAATAAAATGCGACGTTGCCAGCATACTTTCTGTATCCGGCTCGTAAGGTTCATATCAGCTCACCTTCAAAGGCGGCGTAGTGCAGCGGCGTCCAGCCGGAGTTGTCGCGGTGGTTCTCGTCCAGCCCGCGGTCCAGCAGCTGCCGGACCACCTCCACGTTGCCTGGAACAACACACCAGATTATTGACCGAGCGAGCGAATCGTCTCCGTTTCAGCTTGGGCAAAGATGCTTTCGTATTTCTGAACCGATTTTTGTGAAATTTTGTGAGCAGGCTCTATAATTATATAGATTTTTTTTTGTCAATGGGGCCGTTCCAGTATTACGTAAGCACTATGAGGGGGTGGGGGGTCTTTGTTTTGCTTATTTTGGATGACATGGGAGTCTAGATGATGATTACGTCATCGGTAGTTAATAACTACCGATGACGTAATCATCATCTAGACTCCCCTACCCCCCATGTCACCCAAAATAAGCAAAACAAAGACCCCCCATCCCCCCATAGTGCTTACGTAATACTTGAACGGCCCCAATTCAGTTTATCTTTTTTTTCAAAATGGCGGAGATATGGGGGTTTTTGCGATTACAGTACAAGTATGGGGATAACAGTTTTCCAACGGCAAAGTCTACAGCTCACAGTCACTAGTAAATAAATAAATAAATAATCGCCAATCCTAATAAAGGACAAGGACTTTTAACCCTCACTTCGGTCAGATTGAATATATTATTACCTCCTCAATACCTGAACTGGCGAAGTCGGTAGGGTTACTTTATTAATGACACATTTATTGATTTCTTTGTATATGTATCACGCACAAGTCCGGATGGATTGATTGAGTGATTTTGAAGATTATTGTTTGATTTATTGGTAGCTTGATTGTTGATCTGTCAACTGACGTGACTAATAAGCTACGGTTAGACTTAGCAATAAAAACTGCAAAAGTTTGATTGCTGTCTTACTCTAACATCTTTGCAAGAACGAGAAGCCTCATTTTGCTGTTTCTTTTTAGATATAAAACAAAGTGTAGCAGCCGCTTGCACAATCTGCGTTATATGTGTTTAAGTTTAAATCTTAAACCAGTTTAATTTGTGTGTTGGTGTATGGAAATGTCATATCGTTAAATATGTTTACACAACAAACATCTAAGGTAGATGGTGCAAGCGGTACTAATGCTGCTTTTACACGAGGGCAAGGCAGCAAAGCAGGACAGTAGATTTCTGTCTTTTCATCGTCTTACCCGCGGAAATCTACTGTAATACTACTTCAGTGCCCTGCCCCCGCGTTCATCAGCATTAGACAGCAATCTAGTTGTGCGACGTCGATTGGTAGGTTCTATGTGATTGAGTGGTAGAAAAAAGCCGTGGTAGCCTAATGGTTTGACCTGCCAACTCTTAAGCAGAGGGTCGTGAGTTCGAACCCGGGCTCGCACCTCTAAGTTTTTCGGAATTTATGTGCGAAATATAATTTGTAAATTTACCATGAGCTTTTCGGTGAAGGAAAACATCGTGAGGAAACCTGCACATACCTGCAAAGCAATTTGACGGTGTGTGCGAAGTTCCCAATCCGCACTGGGCCCGCGTGGGAACTATAGCCCAAACCCTCTCATTGTGAGTGGAGGCCTGTGCAGTGGGACGTATATTAACGTATAGGCTGGATTATTTATGTGGTTGAGTTACCCTGCGCGGCGGCGGTGCTGAGCACGGTGCGGCCCTCGCGGTCCATGGCGTCGACGCCGGCGCCCCAGAACAGCAGCAGGCGCGCGGCCGCCGCGTGCCCGGCCGACGCCGCCGCCCACAGCGCCGCGCGCCCCGCGCCGTCCGCCGCCTCCGGGTCCGCCTCGTGCTCTAGCAGCAGCTCGCAGATCTCACTGCAACGTCACACTCATGCAAAACACAATAGGGAATATGCATGCAGTTTTTTTGCTATAATAAACAGTCATCCATGTAACAAACTGTGAAGAAAAAATATTTATCTACACACATATCATAAGTCCTCTATAATGCGTTCAGAATCCGTGGGCAATGACCAGCATTACAACAATCAATTTTACTATGATAATTTTCTTATCTGTAGCAGTAACATAATGTTCTTATAACGATATAAAATTTGATAAATTTATTTATTTATTAATTTAATTAATTAATACGATTACAAACCACTTACACTAATTAATAAGTTACTTAAAAGGTTTACTTTAAATTAATTAGGTATACATTCATATTAAATATCAGAATAACGAAACTAAAAGTCCACTAAAAATACTAAGTAATAATCGTTAGTCAGGCAATAAGCAATCATGTCAAAATGGTCAACAACAAAATAAAACATGTCAAAAACAAAACAAAATACACAATCTCAGTCAAAAACGTTTATTCTTCAACCTCACAAAACCTCAAGCATTCACTCATAATTTCCTTCCAATAAAGTAATCGAGTTTCAAATTTCGAACATCTTTGAAAAACAAAACAATTTTATTTGACCTCAATTCTACTATCACTCGAGATGACATTTAATTCGAAATGAAATGTCAATTGCATACAATTTTGACAAATCTCGTATGTTACTTGATAATTTGATATCGAACGATATGATAGTAGAGGCCGACTCTAGATTGTCTCTGAATTAAAACAAAAACTACGGTTGCCGCCATTTTATGCCGGTCGTAACATGCGGTTCCTGAACACATCATAGAGAGCTTATAATATGTATGTATGTAGATAAAATAGTGTATGTAACTGAACATAATTAGGCATTAAAACACTCGTGTGATGCTATTATGAAACTCGCCTGTCGGCTCGTTTCATAAACACACACTCGTGTTTTGATGCCTCTCATTATGCACCAGTCACATAAACTACTATTTTGCTTTAATAAAGTCAATGCACCCAAACCGGTGGGCCAGTGTAGCTACCAAGTCTGCCCTGCTAAGGTAAAAGGCAGTATTTTACACAAAACTACTGTAGCAATTGCAACCTTATTACCCAGTAAAGAGGTTGCAATTATTACAGTAGTTTTGTGTAAAATACTGCCTTTTACCTTAGCAGGGCAGAAGTGGGTGCCGCAAAATAGGCGACGCAGACGGGGCAGGCCTGAATTTTTGGCTCTAAATTTGTCTCCGAGTATAGTTTTTGTGTATATTTAATATTTGATTTGATCGATATAATTTGTTGTTCAATTAATGATATTATATAAAAACTTACGTGTGCCCCTCGAAAGCGGCGACCAACAACGGCGTAGCGCCGTCTCTGTCTGCGAGCGAGACGTCGGCGCCGCGCTCGAGCAGGATGGCAGCACAGGCCGCGCCGCTCGCACACAGCGACGCCACTGACAAGGCTGTTCGACCTGCCGACGAAATTATTACTTTAGTAAAAAAGTCCCCACCAAACCGAGCAACATTTTCACCTCATTAGGAAAGAACTTCTTAGTCGGTCATAATCTGCGTGCAAAAGTCTACTTTACCCGCTAGCGTGACTGAAAAGTAATGTTTTAGCCGTGCTGCGCGGAGGGCGGCACTGCACGGACACTCATGGAATTGTTTTTCTAGCCACCTAGTGTTTTCCGCTTACGGTTATGTGAATAATGTGCAGCAAAATTATTTACGTCACGTGACTTTGAATCCTTCACTTGCATAACAAACAACTATTTCATCTCTTCTGTTCGGAAAGTAGGATTTCCCAATAGCGGGATGAAAAAGGCGTTTCCATCCCTAGGGAGGAAACTTTTAGCCTTTATTTACTCGTTACTAGGATTACGCTTTAAAATAACGTGTCGCGGTACGGGACCCTCAGCGCGCGAGTCCGACTCGCACTTGACCGGTTATTTGCTATACTATACACACCGTCTTCGTCCGCGTGGTTAATCCCAGCTCCGGCGTCAAGCAGCGCGCGCACGATGTCCGCGTGCCCCATGTACGCGGCGGCGATGAGCGGCGTGCGCCCCTCGCCGTCGGCTCGGTCGGGGTCGGCGCCGCGCGCGAGCAGCCGAGACACTACGCACTCGTGGCCGGACCACGCCGCCGCCCTGGAATATGATGGTCATTTAAAAACATCATGTTAGCTGTAATACATCAACTTCTGAAAACTTCTTATTCAGAAGAACCCTTACTAAAATGCGAAAGCATCTTTGTTTGTTTCTTTGTTTATGACCTTTGCACTACTGAACAGATTTTGAAAAAAAAAAATTACATCTACTCGTACCTTAAAGCCGTCCTGTTGTCTGCATCAACGCAATCGACGTCACAACCAAACTCCAACAGAACTTCCACAACCTAAAACAAACAAAATAAAATTACAATTGATTTTCTTGATACCTGCACTGGCGAAGTCGGTAGGATCACGACATTCCGTGACTGATTGATGTTTGATCAATGATCGATTGATAGATCATTGACTCATGATTGAGTGATTGATCATAGACTCATGATTGATTTATTGATCATAGACTAATGTTTGCTGATCGATGCATGATTGTTGTATGATTGATATGATTGTGATTGACTGATTATTGACTCATGATTGTTGACTGATTGATGATAGATTATATGATTGATTGATAATTTACTCATGATTGATTTATTGATCATAAGCTAATGATTGCTGATCGATGCATGATTGTGTACTTATGATTGATGATTTATTGATGAGTGTTTGATAATGAAGTCATGATTGTATGTTTGATGATGGATTGGGGTGAATTTCAGGGCGTTTCTACCGCCGTCATTAGTGTCACCAAATATATTGACGAAATCAATGACACCTACCAGCAACTCCTGATGTAAACAGAAGCAGAACCGGGGGTGTAGTTCCTATCAGCATCAAAAGTTGCTGTAGTATCATTGATTTCGTCAATATATTTGGTGACACTAATGACGGCGGTTGAAACGCCCTGAAATTCACCCATTGGGTGATCGGGCGCTACCTCGGTGTGTCCGGCCCAGGCGGCGGCGCGCAGCGCGCTCCAGGCGTCGGCGTCGGGCGCGTCGACGCGCGCGCCGGCGCGCAGCAGCGCGGCGCAGCAGCCCGCGCGGCCGGCGCGCGCCGCCGCGTGCAGCGCCGTGCCGCCCGCGCCGTCCGTCACCAGCGCCAGCTCGGGCCGCCGCTGCGGAACAACACAATATCATTCTTACCAAACTGAGTGAAGACAAAAGAATTTATTTTAACCTTTTCAACGCCATACCAAATAAAAACTAGAGCTAATGTCAACCTTAATTCGTACGTACATGCTCAGGTTTATTTTGCGTTATCAACCATGTCAAATAAAAACTAGAGCTAATGTCAACCTTAATTCGTACGTACATGCTCAGGTTTATTTTGCGTTATCAACCATGTCAAATAAAAACTAGAGCTAATGTCAACCTTAATTCGTACGTACATGCTCAGGTTTATTTTGCGTTATCAACCATGTCAAATAAAAACTAGAGCTAATGTCAACCTTAATTCGTACATGCTCAGGTTTATTTTGCGTTATCAACCATGTCAAATAAAAACTAGAGCTAATGTCAACCTTAATTCGTACATGCTCAGGTTTATTTTGCGTTATCAACCATGCCGGATATTTCCGTCAATGGCGTTATAAAGGTTAAAAGTCTATGTATGTGACCAAAAATCGGATGTTCCACTCAAACACCTGAACTATTGGACCGACTTTAATAAATGAGGTGTCATATGACGAAGCTCTAAGCTTGTACTATGAGCACTAGACAACGATAAACATACTTATATATAGAAACACACACTTAAATACATAGAAAACATCCATGACTCAGGAACAAATCAAACAAATATTTGCCCATACCGGGATTCGAATCCGGGACCGCTAGCTTCGTAGGCAAGGTCAATACCAACTAGGCTAATCGCGTCGTCATACCCTAATACCCCTTCTATACGATCAGGCGGTTGGGCCAACCGAGAGGGACGCAGCTATCTGTAGGAACGAAACGTAAATATTACTATCTCATTCTGACAGATAGCTACGTCCCTCTCGATTGGCCCAACCGCCCGATAGTGTGGAAGTTAATATTTACCTAATCTCAGCAACTCCACTGACCTTCAAAAGATCCGTGAGCGCCTCCTCGTCCCCACGCGACGCCATTTCAAACACAACGTTGGGGTCAAATACTTCCGGTTCCGGCTCCACTGTCGCCACAGGCTCTGGATCTTCAATTTCCACTTGTTCTGGTGATAGCTAAAAAAAGATTACTTTAAAGAGTGATCAATTTTTTTTAGAAGATCGTGGGGTGACGCTGAATTCGGGTAGCTGTCAAAAAAATTCCATACAAATCTGCTCATATTTTTTCATGGATATAAAATAGAAATATGCTTTAATTACTTAGCTACTTTACTCTAAACCTATATCATATACAGGGTGTTTTTTATTATTATAAAACATTTTGGGGGTTAAATCAGTAAATTGACCATCCCATACATTTTGGCTAGTCAGCTGACGATGTTTTGTATGGGAGGGTCAAATTTTTTTTCGCGGTTTCAGGGTTGGTCCCATAGTGAAAGTTGGTCAGTATGACTTACTGATTTAATGTATATAAAAAATGAAACGTGAGCTTGCGCCGTACCAGCTGGCGGCGGTCGGCGCGGCTCAGCTCCAGCAGCGCGCGCAGCACGCGCCGGTCGCGCCAGCCGCCGCCGCCCGCCATGCACTCCAGCGCACATGGATCTGGAAAATAAAAATGCTCGGAAATTATGGTTTTCTTTTGAACAATGAAGACAATGTAAGCGATCTGGTATCCTACTGAAATGTGTATTTTTACAAATATAAATAAATATCAGAGGACAATCTCACACAAATTGACGTAGTCCCAAACTAAGCTCTAGGCTTGAACTATGGGTACCAGGCAACGATATATACTAAAATACATTTAAGGATTCAATTAAAAAACCGTAAAATATTTAAAATTAGTCATACAATAATAATATGGTTAACTTTCGTTGCACAAAAAAAAATTACACATTTTTATTCATCCATACAGAAGCTTGCTGAGCTTAACCGAAGTAGAACGAAGGCACTGCCGACCTGTTACGATCGTGTTCATGCGAATAAAGGTGGACAAAACACCTGTCACTTTCTAACCAATATGCAATTAAGTTGATTTTAACCCACTTATAACTACTGTTTGATTAAATAAATAAATAAATATCAGGGGACAATCTCACACAAATTGACCTAGTCCCAAACTAAGCTCTAGGCTTGTACTATGGGTACTAGACAACTATAAACATTACTTATATAGAGAAATACATACTTACGCAGATATTTAATATTATTTTTACAGTTTTATATAATGCTAGAATAAGTAGTGACATTGTTATATTTTTTATTAAAAAATGACTAACTGTTGAGTTTCTTGCGGCGCTTCTTCTCAGCAGTGGTCTCCTCTTGGGAAGCGCTGGTAGATTTTGACGTGTAAAAGTGCCCGTGCGGCCTACTTACTGAATAAATATATTTTATCTTTTTTTATCTTTATCTTTAAATACATAGAAAACATCCATGACTCAGGAACAAATACTCGCGCACATCACACAAATACTTGCCCATACCGGGATTCGAACCCGGGACCGCTAGCTTCGTAGGCAGGGTCACTACCAACTAGGCTAAACACGTCGTCAAAAGAACATTAAAAGAATATTTTTTTTCATAGGATTTGAACCTTAATTTAAAGAGTTAAAATTCAAATTCGCGATCCAATTTTCAAAAGTCCCGTTACATCTGGGCTAATACGGGGACCTATTTCGATTGCTCCTCCTATACATTCCAACTCTACATCCGCTGAAAAGTCACATTAGATGCTTTTAATAACTGAATAAATGTTAAACAAATAAACTGTTCCATACGCTTAGCGGAATTCGAACTTGGGATATTTAAATTTATAAACTAAATATTTTAAAAAAACCACCGGACTCGCGCACTGAGGGTTCCGTACACATATGGCTTTAGTATTTGCTGTTTTTCTATAGGGTCTATTCTATAATCATACCTAATTTGACGCAAAAAAAAAAACGTTGAAAAGTAAACGTTTCTTGTATGGGGACTCTCCTTATTATTTTACTGTTTTATTATTTGTTAGGAAATCCGCCGTTATATCACTAAACCCCGTTAACTAACGCTCAGTTTGAGGGCAAGTGATGGGGCAATTGCGATAATCTGAATCGATAAAAAATGAAGTTGATTTACTCACTCACTAACATATCAAGTGATCTGATTAATACTTAACAGAGCTCTCCTATAGTGCATTTTTTTTATTATTATGAAATTAGTGTTTGATAAAATATTAAGCATGGCCAATATTTTACTTGATATTGATGAATATCGTCGACATTCTAGGGAGATGAATGCAAAAATTGAACTAATTAAAATTCGACGTGGAAATGGTATGCCTTTATGCCTTTAGTTAGTCTATTGGAAAAAATATTGTTAATTTATTATGAAACATACAATCATAAATAAATAAATAAATATTTTTACTTTAATTTCATAATAATTTAAAAAATCACTAGCAGAGCTCTGTTAGGTATGAATCAAATATTTTGATATAGTAAATCAACTTCATTTTTTATCGATTCAGATTATCGAAATTGCCCCAACACTTAATTGCCCCCAAACTGAGCGTTAGATAACGGGGTTTATATATCACATATTCTGCAAAAAAGCAACGGGCTATCTTTTACGGTTCAAAAGATACAGCGACGGACGGACGGACAGACAGCGTAGGCTTAGTAATTGGGTCCCGTTCGCGCACGGAACCCTAAAATAAACTTACAAGAAAACTCCATCATCACAATTATTTTAAAAAAATCACCACATAATACCACACAATTTCAATTGATCTATAACACTTTTCCTTAAAATAAAATCAACACGACCGTCCTCAAAAACAAAGAACCAACTACTGTTTATATAATATAAGTAATATTCTTTCCCTAATATCAATGCGAGTCATTATAAACCTTATACAGTAAGCTATAGAGGTGATTTTAGTATCGTAAATGTACAGGAAGAGATAAGGAGTTAGTAGTAATTGCATTAATCAGTAACAAGAATTATGATATGTAAATTAGTAATGACATTTAAACGATTTATTTGTTATAATGATACATTTTTATTTAACGACTTTCTCTTATTTAACCGACTCCGAGGAAGGCTGAATAATAAATAAGGATAATGTGTTTAGTTTTTTTTTTTGTGAAGAAGGGCCATATTAATAAATAAAAAAAACCAGAACATAATAAATAAATATCACCGAGCAACCTGTTAGCGAACGCGCACTGTTACCTATCAATGCGGGCGTACTTGGTGTATCTATAGGGTGAATTATATAAACATAACAAGAATGAGTAAATTAAATGATACGAAAGACCTCAATACACAATCCTTAAGGACAAAACCCTCATTTATAAAAAAATCTTAAAACTATGGGTCGTAAGGATGAGTGCAATAAGAAATATAATATTTATTAGCTTTTGCCCGCGACTTCGTTCGCACAGAAGTCTTTTATCGCTGCTCCCTCGGGGACCGTTCGATTTTGTCCTTCTCCCCAGGACTCAAACTATCCCCATACAAAATTACAACGAAATTGGTTCAGCGCTTTAACCGTGAAAGCGTAACAAACAAACAAACTCACTTTCGCTTTATAATATGTGACGTTCTCAATATAAAGGGACCTTATGGAGGAAGGCAGTTACGCTCTTCTTATTCTTGTAACTATACGAATACTATGGTAACAGTTCTAAAAAACGGCGTAACCACCTGCCTCCATAAGGTCCCTTTGTATTGAAAACGTCACATATTAATATATTAGTAAGGACAGACTCAATAACAAGGGTAACCGCGTCGTCGTCTTGGCTGAACTTTAAACCTAAATAACACTAGATATACAAAACAAATTCGGGGTTAGTTACACCATTAATAGCTCAATCCAGGGAATCAACTCAGATAGTTCATTCCCTGGATTATTTATTTATTTATTTAAACTTTATTGTACAATAAAAATAAAGCACAAATGGCGGACTTAATTTATTAAGGCGTTCTTTACCAGTCAACCGACAGGCCGAACAGAAACATGTCAAGTGTGGTGCTATTTTTAAAGAATACCAGTCCTTAAAGTTCTACTACAATGAAATAATAAATAAGTATCTACAATAACAAAATTATGCAAAGTCCTAATACTGTAAATTGTCATAAACATTAACACAAAATATACTTTTAGTGAGGGTCGTGGGTTCGAACCTGGGCTCGCACCTCTAAGTTTTTCGGAATTTATGTGCGAAATACAATTTGTAAATTTACCATGAGCTTTTCGGTGAAGGAAAACATCGTGAGGAAACCTGCACATACCTCCAAACCAATTTGACGGTGTGTGCGAAGTTCCCAATCCGCACTGGGCCCGCGTGGGAACTATAGCCCAAACCCTGTCTGTGAATGGAGGCCTGTGCCCAGCAGTGGGACGTATATAGGCTGGATTATTATTATATACTTTTAGTCCTGGAAAATTTGATAGTTCGGATGATACGCGGACGGAGTCGCGGGGGAGAGCTAGTTAGTAATGACTGTTAAAATCATATCCCTTGGCTGTGCCGTAGTCAGATAACAAAACATCGTTGCGTGCGTCAGCGCATGTATGAAGGGTATTAGGGAAACACCAGGTGAAAACTATTAAGGATGTCACAGCACATTGTGGTCACGAGGAAAATCTAATTATGACAATTTAGTCATACTAGGAATTTATGATGTAATAATAATAATAATAATAATAATCCAGCTATATACGTCCCACTGCTGGGCACAGGCCTCCACTCATACAATGAGAGGGTTTGGGCTATAGTGCCCACGCGGGCCCAGTGCGGATTGGGAACTTATGATGTAAGTATTAATTAAGTTATTATTATTATTATTTATTTACGCATGTATTTATGTAGTAGTCGTTTATTGCTGCTCCCTCGGGAACAGTCCAAGTTTTCAGAATAAAAAGTAAAAAGTAAAATATCCTATGTATCCCCAGGACTCACTATACCCATACCAAGTTTGATCAAAATCGGATCAGCTGTTTTGACGTGAAAACGGAACCTACATACACACTTTCGCATTTTTATTATTCGGGATTAAGTCAAAAGTATACCACGTCTTTTAAACAGATTAAGTCAATTATTTATTAAAGTGCAGTAAAAAAAAGCTTTTACTATACTAACATAATCTGTCTTACTTGATAACGTGTAGCGAAAGTTAAATAGTTTACTAAGTGATATATATTTATAAGCAACATTTCTTATCAAAATACTAGCTTCTGTCCGAGCCTCCGTGCGCGTAATTAACGGCAGGATAAAGACTATCTAAGTGACAAATTTCATACAAATCCGTTCAGCTGTTTAAGCGTGATTGAAACGGGTGACCCTTTGTTTTGCAGACACTCATTTCGTTTCACAGAATTTCATTTCATCGAAAGGTAACTTCTGCTGAAACCTTATTGTTTTCAGGTTATCATAAGCATGGGTTACGTAGGTTAGGTTAGACATGTGACCACAAAAAAATTATAACTCCTGCACGTGGAAATGCCTGTCGATGAAATGAAAATTTGGCGAAGTAAAACATTCTATGAAATGAGTGTCGCGTCGGTGATTCAAGGGTATACCGATTGAAACACAATCATTCAGACATCCATACAAATGGATTGAATGAATTTTACATTTATAATATTAGTTGGATTATATTTTACCTGATGCAGAATCCTTGCCCTCCGACTCCGGATCGCCCTCGCTACGCTCGGACTTGCTTTCGTTCTTCTGTAACAATAATTACCATTTGTTAACACGTGCAGGGGCCGTTTTATGGACTGATATATTAAGACCTGCCAAGCTCCCAGGGCCGGATTTAGAGGTCTGGAGGCCTGGGGCAACAAAGGAGTGGAGGCCCCTAATTATTTTCTAAATATATTAAACGATTTTTTTAACTTGGATGTTTTTTAAGGTTCCGTACCCGAAGGGTGCCTAACGGGACCCTATTACTAAGCCTTAAAGTTAAAAGAGCTGTATCTTTTGAACCGTAAAATATAGCCCGTTGATTTTGTTTTTGTAGAATATGTGACATAACGGCGGATTTCTTAACAAATAATAAAAAAAAATCAAAAAGTCAAATAATAAGGGGAGTCCCCAAACAAGAAACGTTATTTTTTCAACGTTTTTTTGTATTTGTTCTATCGTAAAAACAGTACCTAATACTGTATGTATGTATTAGGTACCGTCAAATTTGGTATGATTATAGAACTACTAAAAACCGACCAAATGTGTACGGAGGAACCGTCAGTGCGCGAGTCCGACTCACACTTGACCGTTTTTTTTTTAGACATTCTCATTGTGGCCCTCTGTCAGGGCTAGCCCCGGTTGCCTATACCTAAATCCGGCCCTGTAAGTTCCACGCAACGAAAGGAACAGAGCTAAATAATTGCTATAACTAGAGATCAAATATTCGCGCGCTTATTTGCCTGAAGTTCCGTTGCCGCTGATTTTTATACAATAAATCAATCGACGAAATATATGTATTCAAAACATATGTGACGTTCTCAATATAAAGGGACCTTATGGAGGCAGGCGGTTACGCCGTTTTTAGAACTGTTACCATAGTATTCGTATAGTTACAAGAACAAGAAGAGCATAACTGCCTTCCTAGATAAGGTCCCTTTATATTGAGAAAGTCACATATTTACTTAATTAAGAATATTACTATTATAATATAATTAACATGATTGGTGTAAATGTTTATTGGATTTCGCATTTACTTCCACAATAACTTAGTAGGTACATACGTACGGATCGGAAAATATGTAAAAAAAATTAAATGAATTAATCACCGTGAATATTAAATAATTCCAGACGTTACATATTGTCACCTGAGCCCTTAGCCAAGATGCCCATCGATAACTAGCGTTTCTATTCGTTTCGTTTTTAAACCAATCGCGTCATTGGTAGATCACGTCATACGGAGAGTCACGTGATCTACCAGTGACGCGATTGGTTTAAAAACGAAACGAATAGAAACGCTAGTTAGCGATGGGCATCTTGGCTAAGGGCTCTGTAGGATCAATTAACGTGACCGCCATATCAACCTTTGGCCGATGACCAATTCTGCAGGTAACGATATAAAATATTTCATTTTAAGAAGCCGCCTCTACGTTAACTTGGCTTTTACTACGCGAACTTTAAAAAACAGCCGTGGTAGCCTAATGGTTTCACCTGCCGACTCTTAAGCAGAAGGTCGTGGGTTCGAACCCGGGCTCGCACCTCTAAGTTTCTCGGAATTTATGTGCGAAATACAATTTATAAATTTACCATGAGCTTTCCGGTGAAGGAAAACATCGTGAGGAAACCTGCACACACCTGCAAAGCAATTTGACGGTGTGTGCGAAGTTCCCAATCCGCACTGGGCCCGCGTGGGAACTATAGCCCGAACCCTCTCATTGTGAGTGGAGGCCTGTGCCCAGCAGTGGGACGTATGTAGGCTGGATTATTATACGCGAACTTAAGGTAACTAAGCCCGATTATCCAATCTAGCTATAATGTATTTACCTGCGCTATATTCTCAAGGGGCCGTAAGACCTCGCTCTCTCGCCGCAGCGCCGACTCCACGTCGCAGCCCGAGTCCAGCACCCACAGGAGCACCAGCGTGTGCAGGTCTACCACTTCCTCCTTATCGCTGGAACATAACACCGTATATAAGTACGATCAGCACACGTACTGGAGCCTAGGGGGCTATTCATTTATTACGTAAGACGATTGGAGAGGGGGGGTTTGAACAAGTCTTATTTTTTCTTATATGGGGGTAGGAGATTCTCTTACGTCTAGATTGTTCTTACGTAAGATCACAAAAGCAAGCAAAAATGAAAGCAGTTTTTAATGCGATGAAATAAAAATTATAAGTTTATTTCATGAAGCTTTATTGTGTACTTTGGCTGTTGGTATCCTTGCCTTGGTCTTAGAATACTAACGAAACGAAATAAAATAAAGAGGTTATTCTATGAAGTTAAAGTTGTTCGTGTGGCTGTTGGACCGATTGCCTAGGTCTTCGACGAAGATTTTACTTTATGCACTAGAGCATAAGAGGCGACTTTATGTCGCCTACGCATGACATAAAGACGAACTTTTAGAGCATGAGAAGTGAAATAGATTTTTATTGACATAGGATACGGACCAGTACTATGTAAGGTTAAATTGGATTTTGTTTTAGTGAGGGGAGGATTCATTGTGTAAGTTTAGGTAGCAAATTGTAACCCAACACAAATGCTGTATAAAAGCTTATACAGACATTATAACTCTAGTTTCAGCATTTTAAGGGTTGTATAAGCTGCTGTACAGCTTGTGTGCTACTTGGGAATAGACGCACCCAGATTTCTTCTTCTGTGACGCCATATGTTGCTCCAGACAGGTCATGTGGTACACGTAGTTGTGTATCTCCAGAGCTGTTAGTCTGTGAACAGATATTTGAATAGCGAGTTAGTTGTCATTGATACAAATACAGTCGGCAACAATAACACGTGTTATAAAACATATTTTCAATCGATAAAAAAAATGGGCAAGAGCATGTCGGGCCATTACTACAAATACAACAAAAAACAATAAATATTATTAATTTTTTATTCGAAGTTAATCTTAGCCGATTTTCGGTAGGTAATAAACATGTTAGTCGTCTGTAACTCAAGAACCAATAAAGTTCATCCTAGTCGCTATAGTTTCATTTAAGATATTTTCCAGATTTTTAGTACAGTAGTAAATTTCGGTTGTAACCCAATTTGCTTAGATTTTATTTGTGTGTAACTGCGTCCCCTGCCGCGCCCTTGGTCTCCGGCAGAATATCAGCGCTGCAGCAGCAATGCTGCAGCACATGCTGAGCCGGCGCCCTTTCACGGTTATGCCGTGACAATTAATTAATGTAAAATTGTTTTCTTTAGTTATTATTAATCTTGTATCATCTTGTCTCTTTATTTTATTTTGTGTTCACGGCATACTTATTTAAGTGAATAAAGTTTTTTCTATTCTATTCTATTCTATTCTATTCTACAGTTTAGTTTTGGCTGTAGGGACACGAAACTTTAGCGAAAATGACATTTTTCGAGTTCTATATTTCCTAAACGGTCACCCTAATCTTAAAGCTATCCAATGATACCTCACTCGATGTCATAAGATTAAAAAAAAATATTTTTACCGTTGCTATATATGGAAAGTACCCTAAAATATATTTTTTTTTACTAATTTTATTATTGTTTGTATTATTTTTGTTTTATTACCAGGATACCAAAACAGCTGTTTAGCTCGGTTAGGTTAGGTTAGAGTTGTGAGCACCATAAAATGCTAATTGTTGCGGCGGGAAATACCTTTTGAAAATTTGCCATATGATATAGTTCGTTCGCTCAAATAGTTTGCATGCTTTGATGTGCCGCTACAAAGAAGCCGCCGGCGCGCACAGAGCGGTGTCGGCGACAACAAAGGCTCGTACACCCGCAGTATGCGCTGGTAAGTCGCGGCAAGAGTTGTGTACCCTTAAATTGGCAACATGCATAGTGCACATAACATAACAATCACTTTTTGTATTACTACTACTAATTTTTTATGCTTTTTTTTTATTCTAGAGGTTTGAACACCCGACTTTTTTTATTTTTGCCAATTTAAGGGGATTCATATTAATAAAATGTTGACATTATAATATGTATATGTTTTTTTTCTTTTGTTTGATTATTTGTCACTATTTAAAAAAAAGAATATATTAAATTATTAAAAAATGGCTATTGTTATTCAAACAATATTTGAACGGTTTCCATAGCAGCGTGCGGGTGTACTGCACACTATTTGAACTAACGAACTCCGACCCCTCGCCCCCCGCTCGGTACCTGCGCGCGGCCAGCGAGTAGTGCATGGCGAGCGCCGCGTGCCCGTCGGCGGCGCAGCACAGGTAGCGGCGCGTGCAGTGCTTCACGTCGCGCAGCCACGCCGCGAAGGAGCCGTGGAACAGCGCCAGGTGCCCCGTGCGCCGCTCCACCACCAGCACCCTGCGCGAACCACCGTACGACATCCTTCAATATGTGACCTTCTCAATATAAAGGGACCTTATGGAGGCAGGCGGTTACGCCGTTTTTACAACTGTTACCATAGTATTCGTATAGTTACAAGAATAAGAAGAGCGTAACTGCCTTCCTCGATAAGGTCCCTTTATATTGAGAACGTCACATATAACACTTCGTCCGCGTACAAGTCGTTTATCGCTGCCCCCTCGGGAACTGTCCATTTTTTTCGAGATAAAAGTAGCCTATGTGCTATTCCAGACTATAATCTATCTCTGTGCCAAATTTCATCCAGATCCGTTCAACCGTTCTGGTGTGATTGATTAACAAACATCCATCCAAACTATCGCATTTATAATAGTTGTAAGATGAAAATTTGTGATGAATATTTGGATGTTTGTTACTAAGTCACGCGAAAACGGCTAAACGGATTTGGATGAAATTTGGCACACGGATAGTTTATTGCCTGGATTAACACATAGGATACTTTTTATAGCGAAAAATTT